>VZSZ01002176.1:188372-202329 GCA_013398815.1 Ibidorhyncha struthersii
TTGGGAAGAACTAGGGCATGCTGTTTGTATACAGCACGTAACATAATCTGTGCCTGCTGCAGCAAGTATCATTATTGGCTCCACTTTAGCTGTCAGAGCGAATAGACATCAGCAGGACGTACTGAAAATCACTATTGCCGCTCCATCCCCAAGTGTGCACCAGCGTGTCTGGCAGAGAAGCCCAGAGCACAGCCAGGTGGGATCTCAGGGGCTGAGCCTGCATTAGCTGCGCAGCGCTGCTCAGCAGGAGCGGGTGTGCAAAGTGAAAGAGCAGGTGCAGAGACCCCAGTGCCCACGTTCACTGCATGTTGGAGAGGTTTATACCAGACTTAGTCCTGTGGAATGAATGCTGGTTAGCAATTGAAATACAAAAATTGCGCTCCTAGGGTGTGTTTTCTGGTTCAGCTTCATCCGATACACATTATTCAGCTCACACCTGTGATGTAATGCAAAGCCCTACAGGGCAAGTGGGGACTGTAGGGAGAGTCTCTTCGAAAGTGCCTGATTTATCAACTCTCATTGCCCTACAAGCATGGCGTGACTTGTAGAGCTGCAGCAGTTGCATGTGGTGGAGCAGATCCATGTGGACCTACATGAGAAGCTTGCCTCAGCTTCCTGACACCAGCAAGCTCACGGGAGAGCCTCTTCCAGTACTGATGGAGATTACTTTGAGAGGTCTCAGGGCACAGTATCGACACCTCCAAAGTTAAACGGAGTCTAATTGTGAGATGTAGCAAGCTTGTGTCTTCCTGAACAACATTTGCAAAGCGATGGACAAGTTTTTCCGTAGGAAACAGGCAAAAATGGCTCCCTAGCTCATGTGATCAGTCAGAAAATGCCCTCCTGAACCTCACCCCCGTGTGACAACAGCACAGGGTCAAGGGGAAATCGGTAATGCCATGTTTGCTTGTATCTGTGCCATGTATGGCAACTCTAATGAGCAATTGATTGCAGCTATACACACAGTTTAGCAAACACCATGGGACATGCTGTAGCAGAGTAGCTGCTGTACATCTTTAAAATCCTAGGATGACATTATTGCTCTCCTGTTTAGGTTATATTGTGTCAGATTTTTTGAAAAGGTAACGGATGCTTTTTGTGTATTTTTGCAGGTGAATCATCAGTCTATATGTAAGACACTGTGCTTGCTACTTAGGGAACAGGGCATGCTAAATAACAGCCCTGGGTAGATGGCCTGATATTTTCATGTTTTGCATAGCTGCAGCTTCCTCTTTACTTACAGTTCAGTGGGTACTATCAAGAGCTTAGCTTTAAGGTAAAGCTTCAGGCTTTGTCAGCCTGAAGACATACATAAGAAAATAATGAGCAATAATGCAATCTGAGTACGTGACTGCCAAAAAAAGAAATAGGTGTGCATTTTAAACTTCTGTGAAACTGCTTGTAGCTTCTGTGCTAGCAGGCTCCGCTTGGGATGCCCTTTTTGTTTTTCTGCTGCTCTGGAACCCAAACACAGCCAGCAACAGACCCCACCGGCGTTCAAGGCAGCACTGGCTTGTCACAGCCTCGTGTCCCCAGGTACCTGCTGCACATTATTGTGGTCGGCTCACATGGCGCTGCATGACACAGAGGCCTGGCAAAAGCTGGCAACTTGAGAAGGCTGTGGTTTGCATCTCTTTACTGGTTTTGTTTGTCTTCATTTGTTTTTCACCATTTAACACGCCACTTTCTGCGTTTATGTAGAGGAGGACAGCAGTTACCTCAGCACATGCGTCATGACAACTGTTCGTTATCTTTTTCAGAAAACACATTATTTAGATAATCAGTTGACCTTGTCCTGCTTATGCCATCTTAAGGGAGGGAGGAAAACAAACCAATAAGACTTCAGCAGGAATTAATGTCTTCAGAACTTTAGAGGTGCCATAGGATTTTTACCACAAAAGTTCCCTGCAAAACCTTCCATGGAAAGTCACAGAAAGACAAACAAATTACTGTAAATAGTAAAATCACATAGCTCCAAATTTGTACATATATAATCCATCAACATAATAGTTTTACTAATCCTGATAAAACATTAAGGGAAAATAAATAGTATTTTTACCATGTTTGCTCAAATAAGGCTTATATATTCCACTTCCCCAGATTTTGCCCTCAGAGTCAGAGGTGGCTGAATGTTTTGCCATGTGCCAAGACTCTGGATTATTATAGCGCCTTCCATGTCTTTTTGGTCTTTTGCAGACACGCAGGTGCTTGCTCCTCCTGCCCTCCAAGCTGGCTGGACAGGGAGGGACCAGGACACCCACAGGCAGTGCTGTGCTACCAGAGGGGCACAGAGCACCTTTGCATCAGGGCTGGGGTTTGACCAGATGCCTTTTTTTCACAGACAGAATGAGCACAGTTGTGCCTGTAAAAGCTGTGCAAATAGGCACGTGCTTCATCTTTACAAATCAGTCACATCGGATACAGAATTTATTCTTGTATTTTAAGATCCTTGAATGTGGTTTTTATTTGTATCTAATAAATCCTGAGAGGCATAGAATGTCTGATAGGATGAATAAAGGCAGTAGTATGAAATGTCTAATGCTTCTTGTGTGTTTGTGGGGTTTTTTCAGTTTGTTAAAACCTGGATATGCTGGGAAAGAACAGGAAGGAACATAGAGAAGAAGCTGCAGTAGAAATTGCACCTGCAAATCCTTCTCTTAACTGTAGTGACATCAAATTCAACCCAGCTTCAAGAAAGCCACAGGACAAAAGCATAAATGTCCAGAAATGTGGGATGATATAAAAATGGGGAATTGCAGAAATGCCAGCAGAGGATGGCATCTATTCTTCTACTTCTATAATAAGCAGGAAAGGCAGGAAAAAGATGAGCAAGCATAACAAACCAGTGGTGGTGAGGGAAAAAAATGGGGAGCCCTTCACACCACCAAATGATGCAACTGAACATTTTCCTAAACAATGTTTCAGTTAAAAATAATTTCTTAACCCTTCCAAGTAAACACATTCAAGATTTCCTCCTAAAACTGCATTCCTTAATAAATTCCATTATGTTCGAAAAAGCTGCTAGATAGATGTGTGAAGCACAAGAATAAGCAAACATTGATACACACGCAAAAAGTAGGATAACTTGCTTAAAATCACCTACCATAGGGCTGTGTCGGTGGGAACTGGACTAATGCGGCAATTGATGAGAGACTGCAGCACTGGGAGCATCAAAGTGGAAAACATTTGCACGGCTCCTGCTGTGGTAGGCAACTGCACAAGCCCTTTCATAAATTGTTCAAGCTCCATGTTAAAATTAGTTAGGATTTGGCCTTGCTTTTAATGGAAGCTAGGAAAAAAGTCAGGAAGAGAGAGTAAGACCCAACATGGCAGAAAAGAGAGAAACAGGTAACAGCTAGGGGAAGAGAAATGAACTCCTTTTACACATTGTGCTACCTGTTTTAAATGCCTCTACCTTCTCAGCCCACGCTCTGTGTGCTGCACTTAATATTGATGGTTAATCAAAATCAAGCAACAAATGTGTTAATCTTTAATGTTTACTTAGCCGTACAGACCAGGAGGTTGTGACCCACAGGGTAGTGTTACTAAAATATTTTAGTTTTACGTTACACATTCAAGTATTTTATGTTACCTTTCTGTTATTTTCACAAAAAACAAACTCTCNAATCCAAATGACCTGCAAAACTCTGCCCCTGCTTCCAAACAAATAATGAAACCTTAATGTGAATAAACATGCCTTCATAATCAAAGCCGGGCTTGTGATCTGACTGGATAATAATTCACTTGTAATATCATCAGAATGAATTATCAGCCTGAGTATTGTTGGTGCAGGTGTAGCTTAATGAATTCAGGCTCATTTTATCTGGCACTTAGTTGCTTATATGAGTGTTGGGAGCATTAGGTCCTTCAATTTTTCATAACAAGCAACACCATTAAACTGCCACAGAGGAATATAAATCAGAGATTTTTCTTAGACCCCATAAACAACTAACAAAAATGTTATGGTTGCCAGATTCATTATGTGCATTTATACATCCAGCAAACAGAACTGACTATAACCGTTAACGTTTGGCTATTAGTTTTTGCTATTGTTCCAACAGTGTATGAAAATCAGTGTGGAAATACAAGAGAAACAGTCCAGCCTGAAGAACTCACTGTCAAAGCCATAGAGATGATAACAGGATCCTGAACACAGAAGAGGATCTCTGCTTGTATGCTTCTCTGCTGCACTGGGACACGTATTTTAGTCAAGTTACATGCACAGTATGAGCAATGAGGACAGAAAACCGTGTGATTGCAGAGCTGAGCCACGTGCCCATGTAGAGCATCGTGGGGTGCATGAGTGTATGTAGTTGACATTTACATGCAGGCATGCCTGAAATAAAATACACACATCTTGATTTAACCTGTTAATACATGTCTGTATTAAGGCGCTGAAGACTGAAAAACAAGAATGGAAATACTAGGAAAAAAGTATCCATTGGTATTTTTCAGAAGTTGATGTTATTGTGCATTGTTTATGAGAGCATAAATTACTTTCATTGTTTAGTTTAATAGGAGTTACAATATATTGTATAAGAATAAAAATATTGCAGAATTTGTTTCTCACAGGTAAATTTTCCACCTTCCATTTAATAAAGAGCCATCTAATCCTAATCTGATGCCCCTCAACAGCAGAATTTTATATTACTCAACTCTCTTGCCTCTCACCAGCATGACTAACTTTGCCTAACCTGCAACAGAGAACTGAGAGGAATCCATCTGTTTCAAAAGTGGAAGATTACACGCTGCTTTTCATGCTTCATACATGAGTATGTTTTTCAGTCCTCTGTGAAAACAAGATGTTCATTACCTGCAATATTGAAATAAATTCAGCCATGGTTCCCCAGGTGCAACTATTTAAAATAATGTCACTTGCCCTTGGTTATCCCAGATTGGCCCGATAAATCTGAAAAATAATTGCCTTCATGTTAGGTATTTGCTGCCATTTACCAACCAGCTATAGGAGCCAAAGAATATGATGAACTCTTCAAACCAGCTTTAATAAAATAGCTGCCAGAAAACGCCCAAACCAGAAATCTTTGCTGTTTTTATCAACAATTTATAATTAACATTCTAATGAACTGCATAACTGAATTTTCACCAGCACAACTGTTTTCCCCAGGAAATCACAGTTAAAGCTGAAGTGACTGTTCCTTTAGAAAGTGCACTTTGTTTATAGAAATAGTCTTAGCGGTTAATGTCTGGCAAAGCTTCAAACTCGGAATTACATTATGTTGGTAATTTTAACTTTATCGTCTTAAATAGATCCAGTTTGGATGTATGAATACAAGCAAAGTACGACAGCCCTCAAAGAACTGCCTTTAAGCAGGCTTTATTCTATCCCATGAAGCTTTGTAATTCCTTCTGTTATTATTAATAGCTGTTAAGTGCTGACAGCATGCTTGGCACTGAATGAAACGCAGGAGCAGACATGGTTCTTGTTAAGGGTGGCCCTCAGGAGGCCATTTACTGTGTGTAACAACAACAACAACTTTATTGGAGTAGTAACCCACTAACATAGCTGCAGCTCGGGTGTCAGGAGATGTCGCTGTTTAGACGAAATAGTGATGCACGCAGATGAAACAGTCATGCATGCAGATATGACTCTTACACATTAATTTTGTCACAGCTAACAAGGCTATCAGCTGAGCAGACAAGACTTGCTGAGGCAGCCGAAGAAAAGCTGTGGCCCAAAGTGCCATTTTTGTAGGGCTTTCTCCCTCAGCAGTGGGAGTGCAGACCACTGGGACAGGCCAAGCACTTAGGAATGTCACAGGTGCTGGACCCAATGGGATAGAAGGAGAACCTCAAAGGGCAAACCTCTGCTGCTAGATGTTATGTCAGGTTCAGCCAAAGGATTAAAGGAAACAGCAGAAAAGGACAGGCAAGGATTTCATGTAGAGGAGCCTTGAAGCTGTCTCACGTGGATGGCTTCCTTTTGAGCCAGGAGCTATAGAAATGTTGAAAAAAAGATTTAAAGGGACTGAGGGGATGGTGTGGGAGTCAGCTGCAGACCTGGAACCCAAGACACCTGGAAGGCCCCCAGCTGGTGTTCCAAAGTGGAAGACAGGGTCTCTGCTCTTCTGCTGCAGGGAAAGCTAGCACACCCATGGGACACTATCTGTGTACAGTCATGGGTAGCATACAGAGATGATGCCCAATTCCTGACGTCCAAGGTCCTATCAGATGTCATTGACCAGTTTTAGCCCAGCCAAGATCAGACCTCTGCTGCATCATCACCTATGGAGGGCAGAAGAGAGTGGAGAGGCAATGGCACTAAAATTCTGCCGAAAAGTTCACAGTTTAAACATGTATGTGAGTCAGGGGCGTTGCAGGGGACGTTTACCCCTCAGCTCCTGACCAGGTGGCTGTGCAGTGCCCAAAGCAGAGGAAAAGGTGACTGGCTCCCCGATTCATTGGGGCTGGTGCTCACATCCACCAGTGGGTCTGACCTGACACATAAAAATACCACAAAGGGAGGGGTGGCCATCCTCTGATGTCTTCTCCTTTGGATCTGCCTGAATAATTCACCCCTGTGTCCAAGTACAGCTATCGATATTGCAGGTGGAGTTGTGTTTGCTTCTGCTTCTCCAGGGCTCTGCTCTGCTAGTCCAGCCAAGGTCACAACCNTCACATCCAGCCTTATGTTAAGCAAGTCTTGCTGGGGGCTTCTGACTTGTAAGCACGAGGGCTAAAGCTCCACAGAACTCGATGCTGCACCATGTGGGATGTAAGCTACCCCTGGGTGTACAAGTGCTGGTCAGTGATGATGGCAGGAGAAAGTAGGTCCAAACAGGTCAAATAGTTCTCTTGAAACTGTTTATCTTAGTTTCACTGTAATTGCCTGGCTGGCTTGTTTCCTGCTGCACAAAACCTTCCCTCCCCCTTCAACGTCACCTACTCTCAAACATACTCTAACAAGCCTCCTCCCCTCTTTGCTATCTGCCCCCTAACACTGGTTTTAAATGCATCTGCTCTTTGAGTACCTTTGCTTAAAAGCAACCAGATTGTCAGAAAATGCTTGATAACACTCTGAAAACCACATAGCTTTGAGGTGCTACAATGGGATACTCCAAAAATTATTAATTCAGAAGTTATTAGTCACCTGTGGCCATTTAGGCAAAAAAATATATTAATGAAATGGATTTTTTAACTTCCTATGGAATAGCCTTGCTTTCCATACTCCTATACGCAGTGTTCCCAATGTTATTAATCTCTGCTTTTCTGTAAACCCATTGATTCTGTCTGGTGTATTAGCACTTGAGTATGCAAAGGCTGTTCTCTGCACAGTGTCTAGAAGAGTTACACCCATTTGATCATAGTGCATTTTTAAAAGGAGCATTGGAGGGGGTGGCACTGGGGGGAGGTCTGCAGGAACTGCATAGTGACTTTGCAGAATGAGCTAATTTCCCTGTCATTCCTCTGCTGGGAACAGGCTCTCATACCTCACATAAGAGCAAAGCTGTGACCGTGTTATTTGCAGACAGGCATCATGGGGTCGATGTTTTCCAACGCACAGAAGGGATCTGAGATCACAGGCACCCTGCCCAGATTGCTGGGATCTACTGCACTGCTGTGGCTGCAATGCAAGAGGCAGAAGTGCCAGCAAGGTTAGAGCGAGTTGCCTCAGGTACTGGCAATCATGTAGCAGGGGCAGCATGGAGGGCTGAACAAACTGTTTGAAAAGCTGAGTAAATATTCAAACAGTTCACCCATGATGCTACAGCTGGACTACTAAGAGTGTCAAAGTTGATTTTCAGCTGTGCTGCATCACGTGTCAGGGTCTGTGGAGTAGACCTCCTCCCCCTTTCCTTGCACTGCTGTGGTGATATAATCTTAGTCTAAGGAAGGATAAAAGATTAAACATGCTGACCAATCCAGAAGTGGTTCATTTTCTAGACTATTTTGAATGTGACAGCAGAAATATTTGTTGCAAGACAGTGAATAAGAAGCACTTCACTGACGTGACTGTTGTCCACATTAAAATCAGTATTTATACATTCTTGCTTTCTCCCTTCTTTCAAAGAAAAATCTAAATGAAAAGACTTGGATATAGGGAAGATGTCTCCCTCACACTTGCTGTTTACTACTGTTTGCTGTATTTCACATCATCATTGTTCTTCAAGCCCAAGGCCATTCCCAGTCTCCCTCCTCAACAACGCATCCGCTTGACATGTCTCCTGTCGCTGCTCCTTGTTTCCTTCAGCACTTCAGCACAGAGTATGCTTGATTTAATTGGTTTTTAAACATTGACTCTTCTGTCATCACTCAAAAAAGAGCAACCTTGTGCCTGTACCATAGAAGTAGCCTCTTTATTTTGCTGTTGTGTTCATAAATTAACTAGCATTTCACTTCTCTAGTATCATTGCAGATAAGATGGTCATAAAGGCATTTCCAAGCAGGCTTTGATAAGAATTAAACATAGAGTTGCAAAGCATCCTAATTAAGGCACAAAAATAGGCCTGGCAATCCTCATGGTACTTAATATGCCATCTTCTTCATATCTTTTAAACCCAATAATCTGCAAACCACCACTATATTGGACCGTTGTATCTGCTATAACTTATGTCAACTTGGATCACACACCCCCCTTTTCTTAAACAATGTTTGGCAGCCAACTGAGTGTGGAAACTAGGCTGTTTTACATTAGTCAGCAGTACATTTAAATCATTCTTACCAAATGATTTACTGTGGATTGCAAATTCTTATATGGCATTTTAAGTTAATCATTAGGCAAAGTAATATATCACTAAAATGATTGGGTGCATATGTATTTTGCTTCGATGATTCTAAATTTCTCTTTGGTTTGGAAGACTTATCTACTCTTATTTTCCCCAGCTGAAGAAAAAAATATTTTTAGAGAAAAGGGTAGAAGACCCCAACATTTCTGCCTGTCTTCTCCAACTATTGCCAAGTCAAGAGGATTTTCCTCCCTGCAGGAGAGTTAGGTCATGAGGAGACCCTGGTAAATCGGTTATTGCTCTCCAGACAGACATTGGCAGGTGTCAGTATTGCATAGCATTTCCACACCTTACTGTGTCCCAACAACAGGAGGAAAGGCTGGAGGGAAAAGGATTAAGACTTTATATCACATAAAACAGTGAATGAACCATTTGGAAAGACAAAATGTTATGGCAGAATATGTAAAGTTGAGTATCTCCCAGGGGCAAAAAAAATGTAGTCATTCTCCATGCACAGACATTTCTGCAGACTTCTGAAAACTGTAGGTGTCCTATGACAGTGGAAAAAAGGGATCTCCTGACTCTGTCTAGCAAGTGAACTTTGAAACCCAAGTGAAAGAAAGGTAGAGCATGCTAATAAAACATGGGCTGTTGCACGAGAAGCTCACAGGTGACTGGAGTCCTTAAAAAGAAACAGTGACATAAAACAAATTATTTGTTTATTTTATTGCTGTGGGCCAGGATCCTGCAAGTGCTGAAAGATAACAAGCAACTTTGCATTTACAACGTAAATGAAATAAGGAAGACAATTATCTCTGCTTCAGAGGCAATAAAAATAAAGGAAACCATTCATCAGTGCAAAGTTACCTGTGTGTAACTGCGTGCAAATCAAGACCTGTGGCCCTAACCCTGTAGCCTGTAGCATGCAAACAGCTGCACAGTTGGTTTTGCTGTGGTTGTGTGTGGCTGCAACGATCCATTAATGTGAGCCTTATGCTTGGTATAGCAAAAATAGGCAAGATATGCATTGCATACCCGTTTGGGCCCCAATCACCTCTTCTATCTGCAGTTTCAGATGGTTGACAAATAACAGACAGGATTACTGCAACATTTATTTCATTTATTAATGCCCTTATGTCTTACTCAAATCATATAGCACATAAAAAAAAATAAGTTCCAGAAATGAAAGAGTGATGTGATATTTATTATTAACGTCTGCTTGGACTTCCCTATCCCCTCCTCAGGTTTCCAACACGTTTTGTAACAGATCAGACTCTGTGCAAGCCTCAGAGAAGCCTACCCCAGATCATACCACAGACTGTACACAATTTCCACCATCACAACTCTTCACTAGAAGTTTTTAAAGAAAGGGACCTCTCCCTCCCTGCACCAAAACCAGACATGTTAAGTCGTCTTCCTCAGCCAATGCCAACACTCAAGAGATGACAGGAGGACAGAGGCATTTACTGGGACAAGATTTCAGATCATCAGAGACCAGGCCAATGCTTGGTGTTGGCCCTAGGGCAAAACTGAGAGCCACTGCCAATCATAAATCATAAGCACAATGCTTTCTGATGCAGGAGAAGATGGAAATGGGTGACGTTCAGGAGGAGTATGCAAAAAGAGGGTTCACGAGAAATCTAATCCTGAAGTGAACAAGACAGAGGTAACTATATAATAATGTGAGCCCACTCGGAAAAAAAATCTGATTCTCACCCCATAAAATCATAAGACTGCAATACAATAAGCTGTCACAAACTAGGGTTCACAGTAGTTAGGCTGGGCTAAAATACAAAATTCAGCATAAAGTACCCAGGTTTCCTACACAGTGCATACACACCTAAGCAGCGTGAAATCCCGTCTGACCTTCGGCAGTTTGAGGACCTGACACATACCTCTGTAGGAAGCTGTCTTCACCTACATGAGTAATATGGCCCAGTACCCTCTTTGGATCATATGGTCCACACAGAGCATGAGGTTTATCGCAGGTGAAGGGAATTTTACCATTGGCTATATAGTTTAAAAAAAAGAAAGTGGATTACAGCATTTTGTCTGGAAGGATGACTTCATTTCCTGCCTTAGCCCAGTGGCTGGTGGCTCGCACTTGCATCTGTCCTACCCATAAAAGCATAGACGTTCCTCATTCCCCTTGAAGCTGTATGGAGTGAAGAATTTAGGCTAACACCGTGAAGGACCGTGGCTTTTGCCTCGTAACCAGCATCCCTTGGAAGGCATGGAAGTTCTGGGGTTTTGAGTCTTCTTTTGAGAAACTAAAAATAAAAACATTAGATTAAAAGTATTAACAGACTAGTAAGCAGGTACCAGAAGTAACTAAATGCCTGAAAACCAAGGATTCAGAGTTCTTCATCGCACTGGGTTTTGGATTAACTTCTGCAGTGTGGCTCAGCTTAAGGGCAGTGGCTTAGATACCGTCACAACAAATGGGAACATAGATTTCACCTAAGATCTTTCAGCTTCTGAGGCTGAGGAGGGCATTGAACCCAGGTCTCTCACTTCTGTCTCAGTGTTATATATACAATGGGCTCCATCATTTAGTCCTGTCTTTCAAGCTGGCATCTGGCAATATATTTCGTCCAAATTAAATTAGGTCCAAAGTCAGATCTTCTTGGTGTCTCCTAGATGAGCTTAGAACTCACCTACTCAGGCAAATCACATAGGGAAGGGCTGGTTAGGGAGAAAACTGGCAAAAATTTAAATTAATATTTCATGCTGAAACTGGAATCTCAGGATTCATATTGCACCCATCAACCCTTGGGTAGGGAAAGGGGAAAGAGAAAGACTGGGTAGTAACCTTTAGCAAAATTGTACTGCGGTGCCCATAAAGGCCACAAGTCTTCCTACATGGCCAGTGAAGTCCAGTATTGACTGGGACACCCAGGCTTCTGGATTTTGAACAGACTTAAATAAGAGTGGTGGTTCGCAATAAAATGATTCAGGGTAGAGCCTGTAAATGTAAACATCTAGAGAGTTACATAGCAGCCTAGTTGGGATTTTGTGGAACCCAGCGGACATCCAGTTCTTTCTCTGCCCTCTCTAAAAACCTATATATTTCATTGTATCCTACCTGAAGAGATTGCATAAATTGCCCAATGTTACACAACAGGCTAGTGATGACAAGACCGCTCTAAGCATTAGACTGCATTGCTTCTGCTTTCAAAAAGGTGAAGTCTAGTACATAAGAGTTTTGTATGTACTACTCTGTGAGCTAGAAGAAAGACAATCTTTGCTAAACAGTCTCTGCACAAAGGCCCAAGAAACAATCCTCATGGAATTTATTCTTTCTTCCAGCTAAGACAGCAGGATTGAGCCTTAAAGTATCTTTGTTAAACTAGTTAATAGATTATTGTCCAAAGTAAACATATTTCAGTAAGTGCAAGACGGTTTTTTTCCTCCCTCTTTCCGTCTTTTGTTCAACTTCAACTCAGCTATTTATGATTCATTTCATGAGACACTAGGTTTTCTCTGAAGGCACTAAAAAGGGCCAGAGCTATCAAACAGTTTTAGTGACTAGTGCCAACAAGGAACTGTTTTCCTCCATGCTATAAAACAGGCACTGTCAATAGACTACAACCGGCAATAAACTATTAAAAAAGGAATTTATGATGGCTACTTATTATCCTCCTGAAATAATGTTGTTACAAGGCTGCCCTTTCCAGTCCTCCACACGGATCACATGGCAGATGTCTAACAAAAGGAAAGGCCCGAATCCGCAGGGACCAGCTACAAACAGCCCAGGAATTGCCCCGCGTTACATGGGCACACACCGCACCAAGGTTTCAAAGCAGCAGAGCAATTGTCCCGCATTGGACTTAGGCTTGTTATACACGAGCACTTGATTTAAGGTGGGATCTTAATTAAATTATGTATAGAACATGTTGGATTGTTTTAATAACTAAATATCAAATTATGTAGGAATGTCTATTATTGTTTAGCAAGAAATTGGTGAACCACAAGGATAAAATAAGAAATAGCACAAACCTCAAATCAGATCATCTGCCTCCTTTTTTAGATTTAAAAAAAAAGTCCCGGTTCTAGTTCTTGTCCCTTCCTCTCAAATCCCATAACAGGCTTTCTTCTTTGCAGAAGTTTCTGCCTCTGTTATGTTGACATTTGACTGTGATACATATCTGTAATTGCTATAAATTGTGGTATACCACTGGCATCAATAGAGCTATCCTATCTTACTCCAATTAATGAACTGCTGCCTTCAATAAATATTTCAGAAAGAACGGGGAAACGATACAGCTCAAACTTCAGCGTCGTTTGGATTGTCTCCTTTTGATCTGGACCTTCACCCAGTGTGCCTCTTGAATTCCCAGTATGTCAGACTGGAGACACACAGGCTGCGGTCAAGGCTGAATGCACCGCCCTGGGGGGATGTCTCCTAATAACGAGCGTCTTTCAGGAATGACGGAGAAGGTCCTAAAGGTGTGTAGGGAAAGGAGGGGGGTGGTTTGAAGAGCTTAAGGAAGAAGCAACTTTTGGGTCTAGAGAAGGGAAAGCTACGCTGAGCTGAGAGAAAGAGCGAAAAATGAGGTGTGGAGAAATGGGATGGAAAGGGATTGTCACTGAGATTCGGACAAAACAAAACAAAACAAAACACAATTGCAGCGTCAAGATTTCTGAATGTCCAGATCACTCGCGGTAGTGTTATCAAGGGGGATTCTCCTCTCCCCCAAGTCGCTGCGAATAAAGAGTAGTCGCCTGATACCCTGTTCCCCGGGCAGTTCGTCTGGGGCAAAGAAGAACGATATTTTTTAATAGCAGATATTAGCCCGAGAACACAACACTTACTCTCAGCAAGGGACTATTACGGATTTTTTAAATCCGGTTTTGTTCATTTTATGAACTCCATACGAACAATATACACCACAGAAAATCGGGAAATGGCGCGCATAGAGACCTAAAACGAAAATGAACCATTTCACTTCCAGAGAAATTTTTACGAACAGCGTCTCTATGCTAAAAGCACTGGTGAGCATGAGATAAACTGCTGCTGAGATTATAACGTTGGGTTTACCATGTGTTCGGTTATTATTTCTCAGCGAAGGAGACAGCCCTGCCTGTGATTGTCTCTTGCTGGCATCTTGACTTAACAGCTCAGCTGTGTCAAGACCACATCTCTACAGCGAGAGGAGCAACAATTAAAATACGAAGACCATATGAGAAGCCATATATCCCGCAAAACCACTGAAACGACAAGTTGCTCACTTCCACCTCCGAGTGCCTGTTTACATTATTGCTTCTCAGTA
>VZSZ01002177.1:0-33019 GCA_013398815.1 Ibidorhyncha struthersii
CAGAGCTGGACGCAGTACCCCAGGTGGGGTCTCACCAGAGCAGAGGAGAAGGGGATAATCCCCTCCCTCGCCACACTGGCCGCGCTGCTGGGGATGCAGCCCAGGATGGGGTCGGCTTTCTGGGCTGTGAGCGCACACTGCCAGGTCAAGTTCAGCTTTTCATCCCCCAGTACGCCCAAGTCCTCCTCAGCAGGGCTGCTCGCCGTCCCTTCATCCCCCAGCCTGTGTTGATACTGGGGGTTGCCCCAACCCGGGTGCGGGACCCTGCACTTGGCCTTGTTGAGGTTCACACAGGCCCACTTCTCGAGCCCGTCCAGGTCCCTCTGGATGGCAACAGGGACTCTGCCGGAGTGAGCACCTAACCCTGTCACACCAAATCCATCCCCACACTGAGCGTAAAGAAAATGGGGGCCCTACGCGGTATCGCTGCTCGTGCCGCCTGTCCTTCCATCCAGGGATGACCACCTCCCGCCTGCCTGGGGTCCTAGGGATGGAAGCGCTGTGCAGGACTGTGAAGGAAATGGTTTTGCTCCATCTCTACCCAGTGTTGCTTTAGCATCTCCCTCCATCGTCCTCCCTATAAATGGGGTAGGAGTAGTTTCTCTTCCCCATGGTAGTTTTGCTCAGGTGGAACTCAGCCATCCTCAGGCTGTGAGCGTACAGAAATTGAAGGGCAGTGAACGTTCAACAGCATCAAATTTTGGGGTGGGATTTTTATAGTCTTTTTCTTTCTTGTTCTCCAACATCAGAGTAGATATAAGGAAGAAATTTTTTATGATAAGGGTTGTGAAACACTGGCCCAGGTTGCCCAGAGAGGTGGTAGATGCCCCATGCCTGGAAACATTCCAGGTCAGGTTGGACGGGGCTCTGAGCAACCTGATCCAGTTGAAGATGTCCCTGCTCACCACAGGGAGGTTGGACTAGGTGACCTTTAAAGTTCCCTTCCAACCCAAACCATTCTATAATTCTGTGAACACGTAGCACATTCCCTGTGATGGAGGAAGGCATCAGGGAGCAGACGCGTCCCTCCATGGAAGAGGATTAGCTGGAAGCTGAGTGTGGCCACAGCACAGGCAGTGCCCTCACGGACCATCCTGCAGCGTCTGAACAGGGTGGGCCGAGCAGGGTACTGGTCACAGTGTCCATCGATGGCCATGGCAAGTGATGGGAACAGGTCCAGGTCTATCCAGGGAGCCAGGAGGAGCAGGACACGGGGTGAGAGACAGCACTGGAAAGGCTGCAATATAAGTCCAAGGTCCTTCCAGGAGACAGAAACAGAGATGAGGCTTCAGGGTGGATCCAAGCTCCGACCAGGAGACTGGGGCAGGGGTGGGGGAGGCCCCAGGTAAGTCTGATCAGGACCTTCAAAGTTTATGAGTGCCCTCAGGGCACTGAGCCCCTCTGGGTGCACCAAATCGAGGCACTAGATGACTCTCTACGTTGCTGGTTGCCCATTGAGGAAAACATTCAAACACTTGATTGCCAGAGCCTGCAGAAATCCCATCGACCAATAGGCACCTTCTGGAGGCATCCTGAAGGCAGTTGAAACAAGGGAATGTTTCAGCGCCACGCCAAAGCGAACAGCACAGAAACCCCGTGAATGGCAGAAAATCTCAAAAAAAAAGAAAAAAGAAAAAAAGCAGTGTTCTTGCTCTACGGGAGGAGCATGGGCTTCATCCAACACCTTCTGAAGCCCACAAGAAGCCGCCTCCTGATTTCAGAAAGGTTTGGATCCAGCTAAAAGTCTCCTCTCCCAGCCAAGGTGGACTTTTTCTCCCCATACTTTCTTCATATCTAGTCCTGGAAGGGAGCTGGAAGGGAGCAACGACCTTCAGGAGCCTGGGAATGAGTCTGGAGAACAGCTTTCCTCCCCGAGCCGGGATGGCAGTGGCAGGACTGCTGTTCCCAGGAGGGGACAAGACAGACCGTGTCACATGTGCAGGGAGAGGACCTTCCTCCACAGCTGGCCGTGCTGCTGTGCAAGTGCTGCGGATCCCTGCTTTGGGCTTTGCTTTCCCCCTGGGGCCACCAAACCCGGGAACAACGTGTTCTTCTCAGGAGGTCAAGGAAGGGGAGCCTCATCCCAGAGATCACAGTGCAAAGCAAGACCCAGTAAGGTTGCCCAGAAGGAAACCCGGGATGCCCATCGCTGCTTTTAATTCAAAATAAATTGGACAAATAACAGGCGGTAACACAACCGGGTTAACACCAGACTTGTGGACGGCGGAGAGGATTTTAAGTTTAAAAATGCACAGCGCTCTGATGAAATACAGGGCAAATCTTGCTCCACTGGAGCAGAGCTAACCGGGCTGGTTGTGTCCGGGCTAGAAGAGGGATTGAAACACCCCGGCAGCGCCGACCCACGCTGGATCCATCAGCAGTGTGAAAGGCAGTGTTCAGATTGTATTAGGGAAAAACAGAAAAATAATCATCCGGAGGACGGAGTGACTCAGGGGATTGGCAATAAGATGGATCGCGTTACTGCCGTGGCATGGATTCCAATTAGTTACATCCGCTTTTAATTATTATTATTTATACAGAACCTAAAGGCAGTCCACAGATTATCCAAAAATGCGTGGGCTGATCTGTAAATCCCCCATCCCACCCCCCCTCGCAGCCCTTGTAATGACAAACACCAGTCACGCTGCCTAGACTGGTTCATACTGGCTGCGACATAAATTGCTTAATTAACGTCCGACTTGCTGCCTCTCCACTTTTCTCACTCTTCGGAAGGAAAATAGGGAAGCGGGTGACTGAGGTCGGAGTTTCGCGTTAAGTGTTTTTGGTGACAGCAGCAGCTCGAGAAGTTCCTCCCCCCGTCCTTGCATTCGGTTCCTTTTTCCCCCTCGTGCCACCCCATGAGTCGCGCAAATACAGGCCCATGGGATCAACCAGGTCAGTGAACTGGTAACTCTGTTAAAAAAACAAGGAGGAGGGTATTTTTAACCAGAGTTGGTGAACCTCACTGCTCCTGTTGACCGGAGACCCCTGGGTCTTCGCTAAGACGGTGGCGGGAGTCTGAGCGAGCGATGGAGGGACATCCACTGACCTGGTTTGCCACCAGAAACCATCTTCTCTTTAATGGCAAAGCTCTCCTCTCTTGCGAGGAAAAGCCAGTGGTCCTGCTTCATCTTCTGGTGCTGTTCAAAGCACATTCATGAAATAGGAGGAATGGTTTCACCAAAAGAAATTATTTGGGAAATGTTAAAGAACGCGCCACAGAGCCATCACCTGCTTCATCCTGTAGAAACCAGAAGCGTTCTGGGAAGCGATTTCTCATCGCTTATTTGCAATAAAAGAAGCCAAGCTAACAGGGCAGACGTAATTTACTTTTGGACTGTCTCACTCTGTACATGGACCATCGCTTCCGCATCTCCTGTAGAAACAGAACATTTCTGTGTTCTGTTGCTGTAATGGGAAAGTTGCTTGGGAAAATTCACAGCTCCGATTCATACAGAAACCACAGTTATCACTTGCATTAACATAAATTGGGAAGTTAAACCAACAAAGCCCGCAGACTTCCCTGGGTGAGGGAAAGGAGAGTTTGGGTGGGAGTTCTCACCCTTCTGGCCCTCCTTATGATCTTCAGGAAACTGAGAAGGGAAACGTCTACCAAGAGCAGATGTTCCCAGCAGGAACATATATATACACATATATACACACATATATATATACACAGACGGTGGTTTCTAGCAGGATCCATGGCAAATACAGGATTGCCTGCAGGAAGGTCTTCTGGGCGGTTGAGGTGAGATGAGAAAACGTTGGTCTTCCAGTGCGAGATGGCAACCGAAAAAGAGCATGAGAACGTTCTCTAGATCAGCGGACAGAGCAACTCCTCCGTGGCCATTTGTCCAGACTGGGACAGAGTGCCCTTCCACTGTCTCCTTATTAAATGAGCTTTTCTCACCTTACGCTGTGGGAAAACAAAATCCTGTTCTCCATTACAGAGCTAAGACGAGTCTGGGTCTCCCTGTAGACAGTCCAGTTCCTGCCTTAAACTTTTTGCCAGCAGCAAGTTGCTTTTGGATATTATTTTGGTTCCACTGAATAAGAAGCATCTTAAAGGAGAGAGATTCCCTTAACGAAGGTGATGGATTTCCTGCCCCATGGGATGTCAGGGCAAGGAGCGGGAGAGCCCGGAGGGGGCAGCTGGGAAATGAAAGGCAGCACCGTTCGACGCAGCTTCGGTGGCCATCGCTCCTGAGCTGATTTCTCTTCTGGAAGACTGACGCGCAGCTGAAAAGAATGTTTTCCCAGAGGACCTTAAGAAAGGAGAAGCTCAGCAGCTGATGGCCAGGCTAAGTGCACAAACATGACTTCACCCCTGCGCCAGGGGTGACGCTGTGAGATACCCAGCAGGTACGATGAGGGGATGAGGCTGCACATGAAGCACAGCTGGCGCTGCATCTTCGCCTCTGGCGAAGAAAGGGGAGAGGGGCACACGGGGCCGGCACAGCAAATCCTTTCCAGGTCAGTGACCCGCTGTAAAGAAGTTTCCCTTCTGCCCCCAGAGCAGCACAGTAACGCAAGCGCTGTAAAGCAGAACAGTTTATCTCCGTCTGAAAGCCACGGCTGCCTGCTCACCCGGTTCAGTGCAGGTGGAGCAAGCCCGGCAGTCACGTCTGTACCTTTCAGCGGAAAAATAATGAACGTATGTAAAGTCAACGCTTCTTTTTGGGGGAGGCTATCCCTTTGATTATATGGAGTCTTGTTTTGCAGGAGGTCCTTTGGGTAAGCTGGGGAGTGAGGCTCAGATTTTGAAGCCTGGAGGCTCACCTCGGCCTCACCAAAGACATGGTGACTCCGGGCACATCATGTAGTGCCCTCGTTCACCTTCCTTCTTCTGCTTGGCTGCAAGTGCTCGGCGGCTGAGGCTTGGACGGTGCCTGACAAAGCGGAGCCTTGCTCTCATCTTCATCATGGTCATGAAGTTGCAAATGAAAAATTATGAAGATGGTTTTTACGCACGTGTCTGAAAGCCTTGCAGTGTCCCTAAGCTTACACTGGAGAAATCAAAGCAGCAAATTAAGCGGTATCGCCACAATCAGAGAGTTGGCAGCAAAGGCAAGAGCTTCACGCTGAGCAGAAGACCACGTGTTGTCTTGCTCCTTTGAGCCCAGCACAGCCTGAGTGGGACCCCCGGGGAGGTGGCAAGGGTCACAGGGCCGTTTCCAGAGCTTTCCAAGAGCACTGCAAAACTCAGTGCGAGTTTCCCCAAGCAAATTGCTTTCCTGGCAGGGTTGTGTGCTCCTCTCGGTTCAACGTCACAAAAAGACACCGAACAACAACCTCTGGGAAGCTGTGATTCATGGCGGCTGTGGACGCAATGTCCCTTTTGTGTCAGATTACCCAGCGCACGTGATGCTGCCGGCTTTACGCTTTGTGTCACCTGCAGAAGGACCGTCAGAGCGGTACGGCCAACCGCCTCCTAATCCAGCCTTCAGTCCTCCCGGGATGGAGACGAACCAGCAAATAGCTCCCACCACCTCTAACCCAGCGGGCTTCATTTCGCTCGGCTCAGCACAGCACTTTTTTGGCTCGAGCAGGAGCTCAAAGCCGGCTGTAGAGCCTTGGGGGTTTTTTTGGAGTCCCAGGAGAATGTCACTTCCCGAGTGACCTTGCTCAGCCACCCCAGCTGCACCCAGCGGGACGGAGCTCATTGCTGAGTGGTCATGGATAATCTTAGTCACAGCTTAAGGTCTCCCACCACCCTCCCAGTGGAAGGGGGACCCTGCCGCTCCGCTGCCCCGGGGCTGAGGGTACGCAGGGCTGTGTCCGTGCCAAGGGGGCTACAGCCACCAGGTAACGGTGTCCATAGGGGGAGGATGCTCGGGGTAAGAAGTAACTCACAGGGGCTCTGCTGACCCTGCACTGTACCTCATATTTCATGTGTTTGTGCAGGATAGGGAGTTACCCAGGGAGGTCACTAAGGGTGACTGCGAAGAGATGCAAAGAACTTAAAATAATGCCTGGCCAGGCAATGCAAGCGCACGTAAATCTTAGTGTCCCTGAAGAGGGCCAAGGACTCCCTCCACGCGGGTCACTGCCACCCGGCAATGAGATCCTGGAGCCTTTCAGAGGCTCCCCTGGATATCAGGTCACAGCACAGCGGCGAGCGAGGAAGGCAAACAGCCTCCCCTGCATCCGTAAGGATGGTGATGGGTGTGGAGGAGCCCCTGGATGGGGAGGGCTCAGCTGGTGTCGTAGCCTGGGGGACATGAGGCTGAAGTCACGGATGATACAGAGAAAGCCAACGGGGAAATTAGTAACATATCGCTCACAGCATACGTAGGTGACAGAGCCTGGGAACATGCTGGGGCTCTGAATCACCGGGATTTGTGCAACATCACTCCTTGGCAGCACTGGGTGTTCCCCACCGCATCGGCCGAGTGCTGCGAGACAGCGCTGCGAGGCAGCCTTTTCCCCGGCGTGGTCGGTGGCGGAAAGCGTGCAGGGAGCAGCCCGCTGAGACTGCAGGCAGCTGCCCGGGGTCCACGCGGTGGCTGGATGTCCTCGCCACCCGTGGGGACTGTCTTGGAGCCACACGCATCTTTCGTGGGCTCCTGCAGTCCAGCACAATGATAAAAAAGCCTCACCCAAGTTTGGCTGATTTAAATCAGTTCAGGCTATTTAATCATCACATAAGCAGACATAGCTTAAAGACTAATTCATAGACTTCACGTTGATTAGAGTGTCTTGGTGGGTTGTGTAAGGAGCTGGTTATGCCATGGAAAGCCTTAAATGGAGGCAAAGACCCAGGGAGCAAGCCCTCCGGCACAAGGGAGCTCAAGCTCTGCTTTAAGTGCCAGTTTAGGAGGCAAGAAGAGCCTGTAAGAAATTCCCCGCAGTCTGGCACCCTCCTGCCTTCACACATTTTTATGGCGTGCAAATCCTCCTCCAGGAAATTCAGTATTAGCCCTGGTGCTAACTTACTCTGGAAGACAGCATCGTTAGCGCAGACTATAGCCCTTCTCAGGGCTCGATGTGTAAAGCAGCGCAGAGGTCACAGGCCAGCTCACATGAAGGACATGTCCCTCCCATCTCACCAGCCTCACCAGTCCTTCCTAGGGACTGGGCAGTTTTTCTCTGTTCCCTTGGCAGCTTTTCAGACCTGCTCCTGGGATGGTTTCTGGTCCTGTTTGCCACCACAGTTATACTCAGGCTGGATAAGAGGGCGAAGGGGGGATAAGCCCCACTCCCCGAGCTCAAATCACCTTCAACCATGGCATAAACACGTCAGCTTGAACCGACCCAAGAGCTTGCCATTGCCAAACATGGAGGTCTCATTCCTGTCCTTTCTCCTACAGCTCCAGGCCACCAGCCCCTGTCCTCCCCTCTGTCTTAGTCCTCACACCAGCTGATTCAGTGCTGACTTAGCAGAAACCTGTTCCCTTTTCTCGCTCGGTTATTTTTGTGCCAGATTAGTAGTCTGGGTGTGTGGAGGCTGTGCAACACCAAAGCTGATGCAGGGGAGAGCGACAGAGGGGTGGTGAAGGATGGTCCCAGGCAGTCTGTGGGTGGGGAATGCTCGCTATGGATGCGAATGCCGCCAAAGCCTATTCCCAGGTCATATGGGAGCAGACGTGGTCATTTGGGGCTACAATGATAACTGGGGTGAAAGGCCTGAGACAGGGGAACTGGGCAGGTTGCTGGGACAATCCCAACAGCAGCTGAGGAATGACCACCATGGCATGGTGATGGCTGGGAGATGCTGTGGGAGCTCTGGGGTTGCACCAGGCCTTGCTTGTAGCTCACTCCATCCCGAGTTCTACCCCATCACTGCAGGGCACCTGCTGGCTGAGTAGCAGCGGGATGGTGGGATGCCCAGTGTCATGCCTGTGGGATAAAGCCTGGTTAGAGGTAGCACAGGGCTGGATGTGTAGCCACCACGTTCCTGCTTTTAGCCCAATTCTTTCCATTTGCACCTCTGGGAACCTTCTCTTCAAGCTCTGAAGTGTCTATGGAGCAAGTTGTCCTTGAAAATGAGCCAGGGCACAGCCTAAAAGCTCTAGATGCTGCCCTGTCTAGAAGTAATGCTGTAATAAATGCATCCTTTCTGGCAGCAACAAGAGGGCAATTAAGGAACCCTTAATTTCTAAGGGTACTTGCAAACACATCACTAATCTTCAGCCATAAACCTGGGAAAGCTCAGTCAAACCAGCTCTGGTACTCAAGGGACTATCCTGCCCTGCGAGCCTTTCCCCATCATCCTGCTTCTGCTCTCCTTCCCCCACTGCCATCTCCCAGCCATCCTCCCCTGCCTCCCTTCCCAGCCATCCTCCTCTGCCTCCCTTCCCAGCCATCCCTCCCCTGCCTCCCTTCCCAGCCATCCCTCCCCTGCCTCCCTTCCGCCATCCTTCCCCACTTGTGAATAAAGAAACTTAACAAAACAGTGCTTCACTGAAAGGAAGAGAGGCAAGGGAAACAGGAAAGCAGAAAATATAACAATAAACAACCGTCCCGTCCAAAGTACACAGAGAAATGTTCAACTCTCCCTTTCTCTTTGCTTTTCCGGGGCCTCCCAGGAAAGCTGGCTACTGCCTCTGTCCCGCAGCCTCCCACTGTGCCCAGTTCCCTGGTGTCAAGCCTCAGGCTATGCATTTCTCCCAAGCAGCAGATATCATGGAATCATAGAATTGTAGAATGGTTTGCATTGGAAGGGACCGTAAAGATCACCCAGTTCCAACCCCCCTGCCATGGGCCAGGACACCTCCCACCAGCCCAGGTTGCTCCAAGCCCCGTCCAACCCGGCCTTGAACACCTCCAGGGATGGGGCAGCCACAGCTTCTCTCGGCAATCTGTTCCAGTGCCTCACCATCCTCAGAGTGAAAAATTTCTTCCTAATATCTATTCTAAATCTCCTCTCTTCCAGTTTGAAGCCATTACCCCTTGTCCTATGCCCTTGTAAAAAGTCCTTCCCCAGTTCTCCTGTAGTCCCCCTTTAGGTACTCTCCATCCATCCATCCATCCATCCATCCATCCATCCATCCATCCATCCATCCATCCATCCATCCATCCATCTATCCATCCATCCATCTCTCCATCCATCCATCCACCCACCCCCGTTAGCCAGTACTCATCATTAGCTATTCAGTGATGTCCTTAGCAGGAACCCCATATTTTCCTCTCTCAGAAGACTCCCTAAATATAGTCAAAACCCAAGGGCTGCCCATTTTTTTATGCAGGATTTCTGATAGTGGTTGTGTTGAGCTAAGGTCTCAAGGTCACAGAGCAAGAGAAACCCAGGAACAGGAGAGCTTGTGGGCCTCCAGGTTCTATCACCGGGCTCACCTTGCACTCAAGCAGGAGTGAAAGAAGAGAGCCTCGGAGCAGGAGCACGGGGAAGTGCATTTCTGGCCGCATCGCCTCATGAGTGCCGTGATGCCAGGCAAGGGACGAACTGTTCCTCTGCTCATTATTGTTACCAGATGAGTGGGGGACTTTTACGATCACTGGTTTTGGATAATCAAATGCTGATTGCAACAGAGGAAGGAGGGCTGCACCCCTTGTCCCTCCTGCACCCCACGCTAGGCAGGGAGGGGTAGCAGGCACAGCCCCCTGCCCTCTCCCGCAAGGCTTTGTTCTGAGGGTTGACGTGCAGCATCCCAGACGTGACTGCGGATCCCACCCCCCCGCTACGCCCTGCTCCGGCTGGGGTTATTGTGCGATGCCCAGAACAATATGTTGTGGTTGGAGTCACAAGCCAGGGACAGCCTGGGAGAGCGCCGGGAGGCTCCCCGCTCCCCCTCTCTCTGCTAGTGCTGGCAGGGGGGCAGCTTTCGGCCATCTGGTAGCTGTGGGTTTGGTGGAGGTCCCACAGCAAGGGAGAAGAAGCAGTCACCAGTCCTGTTCCTAGACATGAGGGCCAGCGTTTGGCACCAACTCTGCCACAGATGCGCTGTGTGACTTGGGTCCAGGATGCCCTCAGGCACTGTAGGATCACAGGGTAACTCATGTGGGAAGGGACCACAGGAGGTCTCCAGCCCTACGTCCTGCTCATGCAGGGCCAGCTCTGGGGTCAGACCAGGTTGCTCAGAGCTTTACCCAGTCAAGTCTTGGAAACCTCCGAGGTTGGAGGCAGCACAGCCTCTCTGGGCATCCTGTATCAGTGCTGGAGTGTCCTCATGGTGGGAACCTTTTTCCTCATATCCAGTCTGAACCTCCCTTGTTTCAGCTCATGCCTGATGTCAGTTGCACCACTGCGCAGAGCCTGCCTTCATCATCTTCATATCCACCTTGCTACCAGTTCACCACCAAAGTTCTCTCTTCTCCAGCCCTGCACCCTCAGCCTCCCCTCCCAGGCCATGTGCTCCAGCGCCCTGTGCATCTTGGTGGCCTTTTGCTGGACTCGTTCCCATGTGTCCCTGTCTTTCTTGTATTGGGGGCTGAAAACTGGATGCAATATCCAGACGTGGTGTCAGCAGGGCTGAGCAGAGGGGAAGCATCCCCTCCTCAACTGCTGGCAACTCTCTGCCTAATGCAGCCCAAGGGGCTGTTGGCCGCCTTTGCTCCGATGATGCATTGCTGGCTCATGGTCAGCCTGGTATCCACCAAGACCCCCAAGTCCTTTTCTGCAGAGCTGCTCCCCCACCAGTCAGCCCCGGCCTGTGTTGTGGTGTGGGGGTTATTCCTTCCCAGGTGCTGCATTTGACATTTGTCCTTGATGAAGTTCATAAATATCCTTGAAGTATCAAGTGAAAGAGAGTGACCAGCCAGCAGGTGCCTTGTGGGCTTGCCCTAGTCACATGGGCTTTTGCTTTGAAATGGTTTAGCAAGTCCTTTCCATGGCCTACCTGTGTCTTAGGGGGGTCTAAAATGTCTGGTTTCACTTCTCTGCTTATTTGGGACGTTGTGACGGCTGGAAGCTCAGGCAGTGATGCAATGTGGGCCGGTGAAATAACCAAGAACAGAAGAACCGCGTTTCATAAGAAAACCTTCTGTATCACCCAGTGCCAAGGGGAGGACTTGTGGGAGCACTGGGCAACTTCAGATAGGACTTTTACTGCCAGTGCTCCACTGCAAAACCCTCAGAAGGGGTCAGGGGCTTCTGCGTCCTCCACTGGCCACAGTACTGTCAGGAGGGAAGGGAAACTGTGCCCTTTTAGGTTTTGGAAGTCCAGTGGGCTGCCCAGGTGAGATAACCCTCAAGACACATCTTGCTTGCCCAGCTGTTCTGAGGAGGCAGGGGGCACATGCTCGCATGTGGCAAGGAGATGGGCTTCGGGTGGTCTGGACTTCTCTGTCCTTGATGTTGGTTGCCTCCCCTTGTTAGACAGGTCACCCCGGGCTGAGCTGACCCCCAGAGCCAGCTTGGTGTGGGGTATCTTTGGCCCAGGGTCTGTTAGTCATCTTCCTTTGCTGTGCGCAAGTCCTTTGGCCAACAAGCGTGTTGGGAGATATTCATCGCATTTGGTAAAGGCAAGGCAGAATAACGTTCTTCTCCACTAATTACCCAAGGAGCGGCAGTATCTTTAAAGGCCATATGATGTGAGACGTGTAGGAAGATATTATTTCTTTTCTGTAGTTGAAGACAAAGACCCCCTTGGCTCCTTTGACAAGGCACTCCCATTCTTCTCCAGCTTACCACAGCGCTGGTGCAGGGCCTCATCCTCGCCATAGAAAGGTCCCTTCCCCAGACCAGAGTATTTATTCCCAGGACTTCCCTGCCCCAGGGCTGCTCATTCATCTCTCGCAGACAGAACGGAGCCTGTCACAAGAGCAGATGCAGAGCAGGCAGAGCTCCCCATGAGATCCTTCAGCACCAGAGATGATAAACAGATGGGGAAATCTGCTGGGAAATGCATTGACGTAAGAAGTAGGTGAGAGGCTGGAGCATTATCCCCCAGGAGGTGGAAACACGCTGAGAAAGCTGGACACAGGGACCAATGCACAATGGCTCTTTGATTCCCCCAGACAGAGAGCTGCTAATGGACCATTTCCTCTCCCAGCCCTCCCCTGGGTCGGACATGTCTTGCCCTCACGTTATCTCTCACCCTGGTCTCTTCTCTCTGGGATATCCTCTGACCCCCTTCAGCAAGCTGCTGGGCTTTGGTCATCCCAGGCCGGTGTCCCTCTTAGCATCCTTCAGTCACCAGAGCTGCTGTGACCCCAGGCATTGCTCTTCAGAGGATAACCTACCACTGCAACACGTGTACAGAACATGGCCCCATGGAGAAGCCTCAGCCTTCCCAGTCGGAGGGAGAGGGGGGCTGAGGCACTTCTCCAAGACCTCAACCCTCAGGACAGCCCTCCTTGGAGGGGTTTTCACACCCTTCTGCATCAGTCCTTCTCAGACGGACATAGCCATCCATGCACTTGCCATCCATGAAATTATTGGTGTGTTTTGCACGATATAGTTCTCCCTTTCCCTCCGAAAATTAAACGGGGAGTAGGGCCCCCATGGCAGCCCACTCTCTCCCGGCCAGGCGGACGGCTGCCAGGAGAGCGGTGCCTCAGGCCACCACACTGGGCACGCGTGGGACAGGAGCATGCCCAAGAAATTCATCCCTGCAGCATCTGAGTGCTGAGCTGGTCTTTACTATTAAATTTTAATTACCGGGGCTGAATTTTAATAGAGAAACTGTATAATTCCACTTTACATCCCAGCCCCAAGGCCAGGTCGCTAGCATCAGAGAGTCCCTAATGATGAGGTTAGGGTTGTTGGGGTTTTTTTGATAATGCAACAGAATTTCTTATTGGATTTGGAAATATAGGAAACAAGTTGCCCCGGGGCAAGGGGAGGCAGAGGGCTGCCCGAGATGCAAAGCTGCTAGGAGGCTCTGACAGCCAGACATATAGTGCTGTTTAAGATACTTAATAGCGAGCAACACTACACAGTCTTTTCTTTATTCATTTCTCTCCCTAGCACTTCACAGCATGCAATAACTTGGATTTATAAATTAAACATGCTCCTTGTTTTCATATATCGTCTACTTCTTATTCCATGATCCTATAATAGGATTTTTAATTGCCTGTCATAGAATCGTGCATCCCTCTCGCAGTCTGGGAGTGGGAGCGTAACCGTGAGCTCATTGGCCCATGTCAGTATTAAATGGTGCATTTAAATCTTCACATTAACAAAAGCGAGGAACACGAGCAGGAACGTGGAACAGTCATCATTAAGGAGAATTGTTTTCTGTGGCAAAAAATGAGGAAAACCAGGCCAAAAATACAAACAGATTTCTTTTTCTTTCTCCTCCCCCCCCCGCCTCCCCAAAGGGAAAGGCATTGCACAGTGTTTTAATTATTGCTGGGTTTATTTTCAACTGATGCGTATCCAACAGCTTGAACCCAGATTAGAGTCCAAAGGGCCGAGGCAGGGGGCTAGAAGACCCACTCCAAGGGTGGCCACACAACCACGGTCTGGTGCTTAAATTGGACCATCCAGCTCCAGACCCCCGTTCCCGCTTCGTTCGCTGCAAGACATGGTCATTTTTCCCTGCTTCAGTGCTCAGCAATGCTAAAATCTGTGCCGCAGGTTGAGTCAGGCCGAGCTGAGATGTCCCTGCCAGAGCCTGAGAACCCTGGGCAGGAGAGGACACCGAGGAGGGAGATAGAGAACGGGGCAGTGGGTACCGTTCTGCTGCTGTGTTCAACCTTGGTGCACCCACACGGAGAGCACTGTGCCGCTCCGGTCTCTGCACCCCAAAGAGGGTGGGGTGGGGGGAGAAGGGACAGAAAAAGGCAGCTAGATGGTTAAGGGGGATGGTGCAGCTGCCCTGTTGCAATTTAATGTGATCTCCTCTTGCAACACTTGAATATCTGCTCTTTGTAAGAGCTGCCTGTACCCTAGAGCTTTTATCACAGCTTCTCCTTCCTGGCAAAACAAAGTTAAATCCTTCAACCTTTCTACTTTTTCATATCTTAATCTTTTTTAATTAATTAACATCTTTTTCAAAGTGTACACTAAATAGGAGACTTGGTCCAACCGAGACCTCATCAGCACGGAGGAAAGTTGAATAATTACCTCCTCTGGCTTACACACAACAGTCTTGTTATTGCATCCTGGAAAGAGATTTACTTCTTCTGTCGGTGTTTTCTCAACGGCAGATTTCTCATCCCCATCCTTTGCAACTGCCCATACCTCTTCCATTTGTGCTGTACCATCACCTGGTAAGAGCTCGCCAGTGGGTACCGTGCATTTGAGATCGCTCCTCTCAGAGCCGCCGTTTGTGCTGTTATTTATTGGATTTCATCGTGTTCAAATCAGGCTTTTTCTCCAAGTTTTCAAGGTCATTTTGAATTCTCATCTGGTCCTCCTGGCTGCTTGCGGTCCAGCATGAGCTGCGTATTTGAGAAGTGCATTCCCTGGGCTATCATTCAAGTCACCGTTTTGCCCGCTCCAGGGAGACACTGCTCAAAATCTCCTCTTTGTCTGGCCGAAAACCATCAGCAGTGACTCCAAGTGTCTTTTATTCAATTGTTCCTAAATTCACTTTCCCATATGTCCTTAATTTAAGAGAAATCGTGAAATGTCAGATGGGACTATTTCAAAAGTTTTACCTCAATCGCGGCACGTTTCAGCTGTCCAAGAGGGAACCTGAGCTGAACAGTACTCTGGGTTGGGCAATTTATTTCTGACAAATTCACCTTTTCTTGTTACCCCCATACTCTCCTCTGGCTTTGTATCAACTGTTTGTTTAATAATTTGTTCTGGGAGTTTTCCAAGGCTCAAAGTTAGACTCCGGGTGTACAATTCCCGCTTTTTAACGAGAGATGTTGTGCCTGCCGGCTTCTGCCCCATGGGACCTTTTCTAGCCTGGGGTGTTTGGGAAGAGCATCGCAATTTCTTCCTCTGCTCACCTCCCACAGGACCGTCCCCTGCCTGTGCTGACTCCATCTCCTCTGTCCCACCTAAACTGTCTCCAGCCGGTTTCTTTCTGCTCCACTCCTTGGTTTGACTAGCATGTAATTAAAATGAATCAGCTGGTGAAAAAAAAAAAAGAAAGGAGGAACCTTTTTTGTGAGCACAGCACTGGCCTTTTCTGAGTCATCCCTTGATTACCCTTTTTCCTCTTTCTTTTCCTTCTGACGTATTTATAGATCCTCCTGTTGCCTTCCCACCCTTGTTAGCTGAAACTCATTCATGCCTTCCCATGTGGTTTTGCAATAGAGCGGTTTTGGCTGCAAATGGGTAATGATTCCCACGGTTCCCACCTCCCTCCGCCCCATGTTGCTGCCCCTGGGTTTGCAGAGAACTGCGGGGGTCAGTGGTGGTGTTTTCTGCCTTCCTCCTGGCAGGATAAACCACCCGGCGCCTTTAGGGCTCTCCCCCAGAGCTACCCACGGCTTCCCTGCCTGTGTCGAAATCAGCCGGTTTGGATCCAGCGTCTGCGCTCTTGCATCTCCCTGTTTGTAAGAAAAATGAATTCTGCCACTTCGTGATTGCTTTCCCCAAAATCACTCTCCCCTCCGGTTCCCAGCTGGCTCCTCATGGTGACAGTCTGACCTGGATGGCTGTTTGTCCATCTGAGCTGAAACGTTATCCCCAGCATCTGAGGGACCTGGTGGACTGTCTCTGCCTGTTATTTCCAGTTGTGGGTAACTGAAATAACATCCTTTGCTTTGACTCTTCTTGATAACTGGAAGAACATCTTCTACCTCCTCCTCACATCTGCCATGGCCACATCCCACGTGCCCTCCCAGCGCTGCCTTCTTTTCCTCTGCTCTTCCCAGATTGCCTCTGTAAGGATACAAGTGGATTTCTGCACTGTGAGTTGGTTGTGCACAATGTCATCACTGTGGCTGTGTCTTAAGAACTCATGCTGTACTTATTTCCTAGATTCTTGGGGGAGGTTGTGTAGACATAGTAGATAATCACTGCGTTGCTCTTTTCCCTTCATCAGGTCACCCTTAATCCAGCACTGGAATTTCTCCATGAAAACTGGATCCTCCCCAATCTCCCATATTTGTGTACCCCTGCCCAGGGCAGGGGGTTGTCTGGTGTGAAAATTCAGCCACAAAAATCACAGAATCGCACAGAATCACAGAACAGTCAGGGTTGGAAGGGACCTCTGGAGATCATCCAGTCCAACGCCCCCGCCAGAGCAGGGTCACCTACAACAGGTTGCACAGGACAGCGTCCAGGCGGGTTTGGAATGTCTCCAGTGTGAGAGACTCCCCCACCTCTCTGGGCAGCCTGTGCCAGTGCTCCGCCACCCTCAAAGGAAAGAAGTTCCTCCTTATGTTGAGATGGAACTTCCCATATTCAAGTTTGTGCCCGTTACCTCTTGTCCTATATCATTATCCCCAGCCAGAGCTGGCCAACGTGTCTCGTACCACTCGTCGCAGTGACCGGGCAGGCTGAAGGCTGAGTTTTCTTTGTTTGGGGTGAGGACCACGCACCTCCCAGCTTTGATGTCTCACCGGCATCCAAGCCAAATCACTGAGCCCTCTTCATTTCCACTGCCACCCGGGGAGCCCCGAGCCACTCCGAACCCACAGGCAGCAGGGGCTGGGGCTCACAGGTTTCATCTGCCACCCAGACCAGCAGGGTAACCAACCTGCATCGCAACCAAGAGGCCCAGGATGGAGGAGAGGGGTATTTAAAATGGAAATTGGGTTCTGAGATTGGCCCCAAACAGTTCAGGAAAGTGTTCTAATTAACTGTGAGATGCTGCTGCACATACTGCTGGCTGGAGCAAGAGATTCGAGCATCCTTTCTCTGGTCTTACTCTGCAATCCAAGGGTTTATTTACTGTACATTGCAAAATAGAGCCCTTCCTCCCTCCCCATTTTGTGTTGAACAAACAATGCTATGTCTCTCCTGCCACTGCAGTATTAGGAAAAACTGGGTCATGCATATAATTCTGCAGAGGGAAACAAAAGGCCATTCTGCCCCTGTTGGATCTCATATTTATGGATGCTGTGGCACATTATGGTAATTCTCGCTTGAATCCAGCATAGAATTAATAGCTAATAATTTGGCAGTGGCATTTTTACATGCAGATTTGGGGAGAGATTCACGTCACAGTGGACAAGACAGTAAAATACGACTGACACATAAAACTGCTTGCAGACTTTCCAAGGCACCAGATTCCCATCTCCGCTTTGCCTTCTGGCTTTTCACGCACTCTCCTGTTTTGGAGGGTGTTGTTGATAACTAATTCTTTCTTCTGTTTGGATTCTGCTCCATTTAAAAAAAAAAAAATTACGAGCATGTCTGCATGCAGAACTGGATGGTCGATGAATTTATTAGAAGTATAATGTCGACATCTGCTCCGTACTCACAGAGGGGCAATTTCAGGAAGGTGGTAAATTGTGGGGACACGGGAATATGCTCACATATACTTGCTTGTAGGTTGCACATGTCGATTTTAAAGATGCTCACGTACAAAGTGGATAAACTCAGCTTTGGCTTGGTGAACAGGCTGAAATCACCAGGATTGAAAACTGGTGTAAATCTGTTGATTTCTGGCACATTTTAATGTTTCTTTGTGCTCCTCCATGCATTTAGCCAAGTGTCATCTCTTACATATGCACTCAGTGACTCGTTGCAGTAAGATCAATCTCAGGCAAAAGATAAAAAGATAAGCAAAAAAAAAAAACCTGGAAAAATGTTTCCATGGCTGTGACTGCGAACAGAAGCGTTCCTGCTTTGCTGAGGTCAGGATGTGACACAACCACTCCCCTCCCAGCAAGGCTGAAGCAAAGAAGGTGATGAAGCAAAAATCACTGCCATTATCACCCTGGGATTATCGGGCATAATCCTGTGGGGTGAGACAAGGTCTCAGGGCATAAACGTTGTCTTCCAAGCGTGTCCATTCTTGCATGCTGCTGCGTTTCTCTGGCAGATCTGGGGTAACATATGGTCTAGGAAAGCAAGGCTACGGACTCCCCTCTAACTTCCCCAGGTGCGCACACAACTCCGCATCATTACACAGCACCTAAACACTAAATATCTGCTGCACCTTTTCATTTGTGCATTTGTTTTTCGAATAACAGCCACCTAAGGCTGTGGGTCCGCACTTCCCCATTACAGCATCTCCTGCTACTGCTTGTATACAGCTTTACCAAAACAGCTTTACCAAAAAAGGCCCTATGTGTATACTTCTTCTCATTGATGCACCAAATAAATTGTGTGAATCAATGCACTGGCAGGACTTTGGAGTAAGTAAGAGCACTAGCATCAGAGCTGATATTGCCCTACAGCATCCCATTCGGAAGGATTTTAAGCTGCCCTGAAACACAACCCTGCGGCCTCAGGTGCAGGGCAGGTTTGCTTCTCCTGACTTGGGAAGCCAAACAGCGGGACAACCCTCGGAACGATGGCTACAGCCTTTCTGCTCCTGGAGAACCACGGCGACCAGGTGCAGCATCCCTCCCACCCCTCATTACAGGGATGTGGTCCCTCGGCGGTACAAGTGGGCATCACCGGGGAGAGCGGGACGTGCATGGGGCTCCAGCCTGGAGCTGCAGGAACAGCCAGCGCCTGCACACCCTGCCCCGGAGGGGAGCGGGCAGTTTGGGTCTGCTGCTGATGATTAAAAATGCCTTACAATAGGGTCATGATATCAGCATTTTGTCACTCTAACTCAGGGGTTTTGGGGCTTAGGCAAATGACTTGTCATGCCCTTTCCCCAGCCCTCTCTCTGCCCAGTTCCTTTCTTGCTGGTTTTGCTCCTACTGTAGCTGTTCTGCTTCAGATGCAAAGAAAGAAAAACACGAGTAGAAAAGAGGGAGGGTGAGGCATACACACATTTCATTTTTATGGGCCTTTCACTGTATTACATCTGTCTTTCATTTAATACACCGGTGACATTTGCATATTCCCCAAAATGCCACCTAGGAAAGAAAACATATTAAGAAATAGCTTGACATAAAGAGCGAGGCGTCCTTCAAAAGGGCTGGCTGCGAATGTGCAAGGCAGCCTGCGGGCACAGGCATCCCTCCGTGCCGAGCCGGCCCCGGGAACCTCTGGGCTGCGGTGGCGAGATGCACCGGCTCCACACTGCAGGTCACAGAGGCTCCTGCTCTCCGTTTTTGTCTTACGCGATCCAGTTGCCACTTGCGAGCAAAGCTGATGTCTGGAAAGTAGGAAACGTTTTTGCGCGGAGGTGATCCCCTGTCCCTTCCCGCTCTGCTTGCGCTGTGTGCTGCTCCTCCAACGCTTTAATGACTTGCCATTTCTAGGAAACTGCAGGCGGACATAGAGAAGACCATAATAACAACAATAATAATAATAATTATTATAATAATGCTGAAGGCAGTGAGTGCTGGGATGCTGATAGCTCCTGGTTCTGGGAAGCTCCCTGTGCCAGGCACACCAAGGAAAGAAGAACCTGGACAGGCTGGTGAATAAATTTACCCTCCGGACACAGGGGCTTTGGGGCTAATATCACACATCCTTCACCAAGGAACTGCTGTTTATAGCCTTAAACTGGGTGATGGATGGCTCCTGCTACGAACAAAACATCTTTGCAATTGCAGCTGACAAGTTTGGTACAGACAGACAGGACGACCCTTCTTATCCCCGATATTGTACATGGCTTTAGAGCTATGGCAGTTTGGGTGTGAAGCTCAGCCCGTAGAGGCAGTCAGCTCAAAAGCACATGTGGCACTTTGTACCCCAACCTGGCTGGAGGCCTTATCCACTGCTTGTGTCCACCCTTCCCAGGGGAAAGGGGGTGGGCAGCCCTGGGGCTCTCTGGCTCCGGGCTCAAGTCCAGTGCTGGAGCTGACCTGTTTCATGCTCTTGGGCAAATCCCTGCCACGGGGATAATCATGCCCGATGCCAGTCTCCGAGGGGAGCGTGGAGGCTTCATTAGCTGATGTTTAGGAAAGGCTTTGAGCAGGAAAAGTGTATTCAGCATTAAAAATGAATGAACATCAGCAATGCCAAAAATGTGTGTGATAGAGAGGGGGAGAAAGACAATATCGAAGGACAAAATGCTCAGGGAGCAAAGAGCTGGCCCAGACAGAGCAACAGCTTTGCTAGCGTCCAGGCGGAGGGCATGGCTGCAGTGCTGGCCCTGGCACAGTGTCCTTCAGGGACCGGGGCTCAACTGGCTTGTCCCACCTTGCCCTGGCACACAGAGCAGTGGAAATCTCTCAGCACCCTCCTGGGAACTGGCAAGTGGGAGATGTGTCAGTGCTACTGTCCTTCCATCACCCCTTCATCCCAGTCCCGGGACTCGTTGGGCTGAAGACACCTCCCTTCCCTGAGAAATGGGTGATCCATCAAATACCCCACTCCCCACCGCTGCCCAGTCTTATTGCTCATGGCTTTCCCTGCCTGCAGGGCTCCTGTCCTAAGGCTGAGCCTCTGCTGTGCACAGGAAGACACTGTCATACAAGAGCGATGTGTCAGCTTCACAGCAGGGTAATGGAGATGGCAGAGGAAAAGGTCGGGTGACTTTTGTGCCACCACTGTCATAGATCTGAGCTTGGCCTTGGGTCTGCAACAGGCCCAAGTGACTGAGTGAGTTTGAAGGAAGCCTTTGCCAGGTTATCTGGGTCATTCAGCTGGACCTTCAGCTTGTCCTGGAGGACTCACCCACACCCCCTGGCACTGGATTTCCCCCAAAAAGAGATGACCGGCACCTTGTCAACCATTTTATGATGACTGTGTTCTTGCGTCTGGAAACATCTGATGGGAACTATCAGAGTATAGGATACGCCTTATCACCTCTGGCTATTCCCCACCCGCTGCCCTTCGAACGCTGCCCATCAGTAGCTTCTCCTGACATTTGACTCTGTTCCACACTCACAAGGTTTACAGTCTGTCCTGCAGTATCTCCCATTCTCTCCCTCCTGCCCTCCAAGCTGTCCCATGGTGGCTTCTCTGCCCACATCCCCCGTCTTGCTGGTTTGCCACTTTGGTCAGTCGCTACTTATCATTCCAGTACCTAAAGGGGGACTACAGGAGAGCTGGGGAAGGACTTTTTACAGGGGCCAAGTGATAGGATGAGGGGGAATGGCTTCAAACTGGAAGAGGGGAGATTTAGATTAGATATTAGGAAGAAATTTTTCACTCTTGAGGGTGGTGAGGCACTGGAACAGGTTCCCAAATCTGTGGCTGCCCCATCCCTGGAGGTGTTCAAGGCCAGGTTGGATGGGGCTTTGAGCAACGTGGTCTAGTGGGAGGTATCCCTGCCTATAGCAGGGGGGTTGGAACGAGATGATCTTCAAGGTCCCTTCCAACCTAAACCATTCTATGATTCTATGATTCACTGTTGCTGAGATTTTCTTTATTTCTTTAGGGTCTGCCTGGTTTTCACCTGTAGCCAACCTTGGTGTTGTGTTGTGGGAATCCATAAGTTGCTCTTTCTATATTGGCTTCAGAAGGGAAAGATCTCAAAGATTCCCATGTTTGTGGATGGTCACAGCAAGTTCTACCCGGGCATGGAGAGAATAGGAGCACATATGTCCTTCTCCCATCTGCAGCATTGCTTTTACCTGCACACAAGTTCTGCAGTGTGTTCCTCTCTGGCTAAAATTGGTATCATCACTATACCTGATGCTTCCTCATCTTTTCTCTTAAAAAACACCACTCTGACGTGGTTGCATGCAGCCTGAGGGACACCTGTACTGCCCAGAGATAGGGGAGCCCCAAACCACGCTAAACCTCCACTCATTTTGTGTTTTCCATCCCAGTACTCCTCATGATTTGAATCATCCAAGTCAGCATGCTTGGGCTGGAGCAGTTCTTAAAGTGCAGAGGAACCCCCAACTCACTGATGGGATAGTGCTGCCCACTGCGATGCCTGATGGCCATGTGCAGGCACAAGCAAGAGGACGGGTGTGGAGCTGGTGTGAAGGGGAAATGGCACATGCCTGCCCTTCTCGCCCATTGAAGGCGTACGCCAGCTGTGCAACTGTGTCCACAATCCAGCTCTCCAAAACGACGATGGCCAGTGAACCCTGTGGAAATCAGCGGGCATTGGGCACCTGAATGTCTGGGGAAATCGCCATGGCCACAAGAGGGTGTCTTGGCAAAGTAGGATCTTCCATGGTGGGGATTAATAATGAAACAGCTAGGTTGTCCTTCCAGTCCAGGAGCAAAAATAGGGATGGTCGAGGCCACACTGAGGAATGACAGTCGTACAACACCACCAGCTACCTTGAAATGGGAATACAGCCTTTACCTATCAGGTTCATCAAGCAGATCTACTTTTACAGGGTCTGTAACAAAATTACTGGCCATTCAGCAGGTCCTGTACAAAGAACAGCCTCATGAAGCCTGCCTCATTCCTCCTCCCACTTTTCCTAAGACCAAACGTCATCCTTGGTCCAAACCAAGAAGATGCACCTTCCTTGACTACCAGAGCAGGTCAGTGTGGAGATCTCACACAGGGAGCCATCACTCGCTGGGCTTTCCTTGCATTTGTGGTGATGTCAGCTCTGGCTTTGCCATGAAAAGCTGGGTGTGAAAAGACATGGGAAGGAGGATGTGAAAAGACATGGGAAGGAGGATGTTTCCTACAGCTGAGAGCCTGAATGCAGCCATGACTGAGGAGGCAAACGTGCTGACTCACATGGTTTCCCTGCTGCTCTTCAGACTCATTTCACACCAAAGGGAACCTACTAGCAACCCTGTCCAGAGCACTCCTCCGTGGAGTTCTTCCTGTCTCTCCCAGGCAGCTCAGCTCTTGCCCAGTGGGGACACAGATGCTCTCTCTGCAACTCCAGCAGATTTCCCAAAGGCTCAGATGGGAAAGGACCTTGTAATCCTTCTCTTCCCAGCCCTCTAGCAAAACCCATCTTTGATCTCTTGTGTATGACCACTGTATCTCCCTTGTGACGTGGTTTTGTGGGATGGAAGGAAATGTCCTTTGGTCCCAGTACCCAGGTGAAGGTATGGCTCTCACGCACACATGCTAAAAGTACACTGTGCCTCGTGCTCCTGGGGAAATGAGGACACTTCCAACTCTTCTCCCTGAGGAGCACAGCTGAACAGCTTGCAGTGAAAGTACTGCCAAGCTTCCCAGATGAACCGCACGTCACTTCCCACATCTCTGGAATAGCAGCGCTGACATCAAGTCAACAAGTGTTGCCAGCACTCCAGAAGCATTCACCCTTTTGGATGTTTTTCCAAACCAAACCCTAGCTCTGAGCCCCTTTGAACTGGTGACCCAACATTACTGTAGAGCAGTGGAGCGGAGCAAACTATATGGGACTCGGGACAATTAAAGTAGGGACCAGGATAACCTTTGGAGCAAGTCCTTAGACCCCAGTTTCACATTGCAGTGGGTGCCCACAGCAGTGGGATCTGTAGAAGATTGGTACTATAGGATCCTGGTAGGATTGAGCACAAGGTGCAGCATGGCAACAAGGTTGTGCTGTAATCAGAATTTCTGCTCAAAAGCAGCTTTCCCACTAACAGCACTGGGTGCAGCCTTACACAATCATAGCTTTCCCAGTCAGCCCACTGCTTATCAGAGGAAAGGGGAAGGAAGGCAAAAGGAATGAAAACTGATATTTGTCATATAAGGGAGAGAGATTCAGGGGATGAACATTGGCCATGGGGCTTCAAAGACATGTCATCAAGTTTCTTCTTTATGATAAACATCATGTGTGACCCTTGGCAAATCAGAAACTCACATTCTGTTGGAACATCTAGTTTGATTTCTTGTTTGATGCTGAATTATAACATGTAACCAGCTCCTCCTGTTGAGCTCAACAGCTTGTGTTTGACTAAAGCACAAATTCCCCATCTGTTCTTCAGCCTCAGTCCTTTTTGCTGCAACTTCGCACTGCGAGCTGGTATAGATGATCCCCCTAAATCCCTCAAATCCTTTTCTAGATACATTGAGTCCCCATCCTATAGGCAGTGCCCGTGTTCCTCATTCCCCAGTATATCCCACTGCATGGAGTGATATTCATCCTATGCTGCTGGAAGAGATACAGGTCACAGTACAACTGCTCTGTCACTGTGGTTACTGTTATCCCACCACTCTTTCTGCAATCCCCAGCTTTTACCAGCAATGATATTTATTCTTGGCCTCAAACAAGTGCCAAAGTTGAACAGCACTGGAATTAGCAGCTCTCCCTCCAGTTTCCAGTTAAGGAAACGGAGTATTTTATTTTGCCTGGAGCAATCTGCACCATTTCAGGCCAACTAGGTGTTGCACCGGTCACTCCTTTCGGTAGGTCTGGATTATTTTACACCCCGTGGGCTACTGGCCTACAGCAGCCCCTCCATGGGAAGACCTCAAGAAGAGCCCGTCTTTTCTTCAACAGAGGAAGGGAAGGGAATCGCTGGGAGCAATGCAATAGAAGGATATGGAAAGTCTTGGACTTAGGCTCAGTGTAAGACCTTGTTGTCCTCTCCTACAACATCGTTTCTTGCTCTTCTGGAAAACGGGCACATTGTTCCCTAAATGGGCGCAGTGTTCCCTAAAATCAGCATGGAGGTCCTTCCATGTCTCGGCAACTGGAGACACAACAGAGGGCAGGTAAGAGCGCTGACAATGCCAGAGCAGACCGAGAAGACCAATTTCCTTAGTATTATGCTGGGATTTGCAGAGTTATTTTCATGCGGATTTGGAAGGAAACCTCAAACGACGCTAATGGGACAAAATCCTGCACAGTTTTGTTTTGGAAACACAGAAAATCTTGAAGATGAATCTGGCTTCCAAGATACCTGGCAGCATTTGGATAAAAGTGACCGGATTTCAGGTGGTTTCAGGGCTGCTCGGGGAAGGGGGAGCTGCCAGGACAGACCATGGCAGATGCCTCTGTTCAATACAATACAATACAATACAATACAATACAATACAATACAAACGTGGAGAATTGTTACTGGTTGCTGGGTTTTGTTATATTATTATAGAGACCCTCTAAATTTGATGTCAGACTTTGAAGAAGGTCAGTGATGGAGATCATTGAGAGGGGAAGGAAGGCTAATAGGAAAGGGAATAACCAATGTCATACCCTTCAGGGGGACTTAGCCAGGCCCAACTCCAATTATCATGAGGCTGGCAGAGCACATAGGTGCATACAAGGCTGAATGGACGAACAAACATTTCTTTCCAATGTGGCTTTTCCCTTTTATTCCCGCAAGCACAGGCAGCCAACCTGGGCTACCACACATCCAGAAATCTCCCACCCACATCGCTCCCCTCATTGCTGAGGGTCCCTCCGAGACGTGTCTTGTTCCAACCATCCAACACGTGTGCAGGAGTTGCCATGAGCACAGACCCAAAATCCAACTCCGCGTTGCGCTCGCTGCCCCTGCCTTCACTCCTGCACCTGCGGGCCCTTGTTGTGCCCAAGCTCAGGGTATCCAGACACCAGCTTGAGGCTGGGGGCTACCACCAGCAATAAATACCACTGGTGAAATAGGCACAGGGGCTTTACTGCTGAAAGAAGCATCTCCACAGGCCCTTTGCTCCTGCGTATCAACAGCCGTGCACAGCTATGCTGGTACTGCTCAGTGATGAAGGAGCTGCTATATTCCCTGCTGCCACGTACCAGCAGGCTGATGAGAAGATGATGCTCAGGAAGGGAGATGTTTTAAGGAAAGTGGAGATCAGCTGAGCTTTTGATTACAGATTTTAGCCCTTGAGTGATAACACAGTCAGTGTCCTGAGAAAAATCGCTATATCCAGGTTTTTAGACACAGGCTATTATCCTTTAGGGCTGCTTTGAAACGCCTCTTGGGGGCTAATAAAGATCATAATTCGAAAATGGTGGAACCCATTTCACAGCAGGGTAAAGCAGGCAGTAATACATTAAAGCCTAGACATCAAATACAAAACACACCTTTCATTCAAAAATGCCTGAGAAGCTTTGCCATTTCCAAGTCAGCCCAGCCTAGGATACCTTTGGTATGCCTTGGTATGCCACCCCAGGCCCCAATACCAAGAGCAAGATTCTTTCTTGTTGCCAGGAGTCACGAAGGCATCCTTAGGCAATAGATCCTCCAAAGATTTTAGTCCCCCCCCAAGGCTGGCCCTTTACGTGGCATCAAATATCTTCCTTGTGCAACCTTCACCCTGTCCCATCCTGCCCAAGCTGGATGAGTAATGATAAAACCCAGCAAGGAGGCCAGTTCCTCTTTGCTTTTATTTTCAATTAACAAGATTGAGCTTGGGGAGAAGGGCCTCAGTGCAGGTTTTGGCCATGGTGTCAGTCTGGAGTCTGCAAAGCCAAAGGCAGACCAGTGGTTTGCAGTTCAGCTCAGTGGGAAAGAGACAGGGACCAGAGAAAGAGGAAAGGAGAGACTGGAGGACATGTGGAGAGGCAGCCGAGGAGATGGATGGGGAGGGAGGAACTGCTGTTCTTTCCTAAGGCTACAGTCCACCAAAGCACTGCCCTAGCACTATGCAGTGCTGTCCTGGTTTGAGTTACAGGGTTGCTGAGTCCTGCCTTATTCCTCCTGGTCGAATGATGTCTCCTTCCTTGTGCTCAGAGATGAAGAAGCGAGGCATGGAAAAGAACCGCAGGGTGCCTGCAGCAGCAGGTTGCACATGGCTTGGGTGGCCCTTTCAGGTCTATGGGGCTCCTCCAGAGGAGATATTGGGACCTTTTGCAAATCATTTCGTAAAACCCAGAAATCTGAGCGGCCATTGAAGTCCCTGGTGATTGCTGGCATAGGTGACTTACCCAAATGATGACTGCAGTGAGGGGCTGGACCTCCTGGGATGTATCTTGCAATCTGGGATCTTGCCCACAAGCTCTGCCCAATCCAGCAATGGTGCCTGACACTGCTCTTGTGCCTCCCTGCTGTGACCATGCCTTCTGCAAAAGCACAGCAGGTTGGACAGAAGGAAAAGCACCTGGTGCCTTTCCTGCTCTAGTTCACAGTTTCACATTTCCACCAAACTGGTCTGTGAAGGTGGGTTTGCGCTAAGGTGCCTGTACTGCAGTCCAGCCCAGCCAAGTTACAGACACAAGTTCTGCACTGTCAGATCCGTTTGGGGAGCTGTAGCTCCAGTGAGGATGCGGGACTGAGCTGAAAAGCAGGGCAAGGATTCTGTAGATGTACGCAGCTGTATTTTCAATGCATGTGAGCTGGAGCTCTTTGTGTTTCCCTTCCAAATCATGCTACGCAGTGCCTGTGAGACATCCCCCGGAGAAGCTGACCCTGTTGAATGCTGGGCTGCATTGGGCAGGTGGGAACAGACAAAGTGAGGTTTGTTCTGTGGGCTGGGCAGGCTGTGCCAGCTTCCCTGAAGGAATGGCTTTTGGCCGGGAAAGCGTTGTCTGTCCAAATGAGCATGCTCTTGCCTTGATTGGCCTGGAATTTGTCAAGGGAGCCAAAGCTCAGCATTGCTGCGAGAGAATATTTTGATTTCCAGTTTGAAACATCATCACTTTCAGTTTTGTCTTATAAAACTCTTCTTTGCCTTTTTTCTGACCTTGAGGTTGCCTGGTATGATAAGGCTGCCTCCATACTATTACACTTTTACCTTGTGTAAAGGGTAAAAAGGGGTGGGTGCATCCAGTTTGCTGCTGGGGATGGTCCCTGTGTTGGGTTAAGTCCTGAATCCACCTCGGGAATCGCTTGGGCAGAGCTGGGGCCAAAATTGTGCCTAGGACTGTCCCACCAAGATGAGCGTGCCTGGACACCGCACTCATACAGATGTGGCCTTTGTGTCCCTCTTTGGTACCAGGCCCACTGCCACCAAGCAAGCATCTTCTCTGGCAGCTCAGGGGCAAGGATTTTCCTTTCTGGAAATCCAAGTGGGAAAGCTTCTCGCTTCACTTCTGCATGGCTTTTATCTTCATAAATGCAAGCGCTCAGACACAGGGAAAATAAATAGAAAAATGGAAATGGTGGGAAGAAAGGCAACAAAATAATAGTAAAAAAAACCAAAATATTAATGACAGTCTTATCAGTTTAAGGTGGGGTCCCAGCTGTAGAAATGCTCCTCATAGGCAAAACAACATGTGCCCCTTGGGGACAGAAGGGGTCTGAAGGGGTCTGGTGTGGGAAAGGTGGGCTTTTCAGCCCAGATCTGATGACATGACCATGCTCCCCATTCAGAGGCAACCTCCTTCAAGTCAGTTCTATATGTTTCAGTCCCCTGTGAAAAAAAAATTACTGTGCCTCTTCAGTCCATGACAGTGTAGAAATGGTGCCATCCACTACCGGAGCATCTTCAGAGACCTTTTTAAATCGTAACCGGTGTGGTAAGGGAGAGTACACAAAACACTGTTACAGGTGTAGTACCAGAATTTTAGAGAACAAGCCCATCTTTTTAGGTATCAGGTAAAGCTGCAACCCCTTATGCCCAGCCTGTATGTTACTGTGTAGGTAACGATCTGTTTACCCGATTTAAACTCCCTAGGCTCCTCAGGCTTGCCACCCGTGACAAATCTTCCTGATATCTCCATAGCAATCTGCTGCAAAGGGCTCTAGCTGGAAAGGATGCACCTTTTCGCAGGCTGTTCCAAGCCTGTGCTGTTCAGATTTCCATAAGTGTGCTCTTTAAATTGGCTTGCATCCCCAGCCTAAATGTATTATCTATAAAATGCAATTTTTGAATGTGCACGGTCACAAGAGAGAAACGCCAGTAAAATTGAGTTGCCAGATAGGAAAAAAAGTCAAGCAGATTGGACCTCTAGAGGCTTCCAGCATCAGGCGTGGAAAAGACATGATAAAACACTCTGTTCTGAGTCGTATTTTCTGCAGTACGTTAGATGACAGCTGCTGACTTAACCTCTCCAGTGCCTGACAGTACACAACAGCTACCAGCTGTATCTCCACTGCAGGGAGAGATGTGATGCAGCATGTGCCAACGTATGTGAGGTGGCTCGGATGCTGCAGGCAGGAGAGCAGGGCTGCAGCGCTGCCTGCACCGGCCCACTGGGGCTGCAGGAGCTGTTGTACTGATTTACTCACGTGTACTAATGTCATCGGCCTTCAGCTAATGACATCAGAGCGTAGCTGAGATGGGGTATGATTACGAACTGTGTGCTCATCATGAGCTGGACCTCCAAAGCAGAAAGGAGGGGATGGATGTCTGTCAGAAAAGAGCAAGGTCAGGGTGGGAAAGGTGTCGGAAAGAACAAGGGTTAGACAAAACCAGTTGTTTGCAGGTTTTGGGGCACCTCAAATTTCCCCAGGCAGAAAGCAAGAACAGCACAAGGGCACACAGCCAGGCTTCCACTCGTCTTGAGCCTCAGCTGTCTCCACGATGCAATGGTTAACCGGGCAACACCACGGCTTGCAGAGCCATCTACTGACAGAGGGAAGCAGGACAAGGTATTATTTTTTTCCCCTAATGTGTAGTTTTTTTCCAACTTTGTCCATGCAATTGAGAGGTTTCTTGAAGGGTAGGATGGCCAATATAGTCCGGCTCCTGCACACAAATCACTACAGGAATTGTTTTACTCTGCCAGTCTGATGCGTGCTCTTCTTAGCAAGAAATATTCAAATATTACCCCATCCTTAGATATGGATCTGTGGTGCAAGACAAAGAAGGGAGAAATGAAAGTTATTGTGAAGTATCCTTGGAAATTAGGAGACAGACCTTTCCCTCCGGAAATAGGAGCTCTGCTTGAAAATCACGATACTGTAAAATTATCCATAACTGTGGATACAGGCCTAAAAGTTGGCCAAGGACACAGCAGCATCAGGAGCAAGAGGGATGAGTTGAACAGAGGTATGCCGAGGCTACGGGGCTGCAGATCCTGAGTTACTCGGAAGGCAGGGGTACATCCACTCTTAACCAAGTTTCCGTCCATGCAGATGCTGCTCTGCCACATCAGGCCCCTTCACTGGGCAGGTTTCTATTTGCTGTAAATGCATACAAGCTCCAGCACTTTTATTTTACATCTGAGTTCATACGGACAGAGGGCTGAACCTCTGCTGCTCCACCTTCTCTCCAATAGCTGTAGAAGCAAACTTTTTCTGCCTGACCTGAGTCTGCAAAACAGACCCTGTGCTTATTCCGCAACAATACCGACTTCTTTTATTTGTGTGTGAAAAGCAGACTTTAGAATGGGTACGATTCCCATTTTCAAAGTGCTCCATGCCTTTGGGGTAGAAATGTACCATTTCTTTAAAACGATAAACAGATGCTGCAATTCTTAGGTTTGCAGAGTTGACGTTTCATGGAAAGCAGAGCTTACAGGGATCTAGAAATAAATTCCTACCACACTAAAATGCATCACAGAATTTTTAGTAGGGAAAACTATTTTTTGCCAAAGCATTTTATTTGGTTTTCTATTTTAAAATAAGGCAAAATCAGAATGAACTGCATGGCTTGATACTACATGAAAGCATTGACATATTCTCGCTGCAGGAATACTGGAGATCTTGAATAAGACCAAACTTCAAGATGCAATGCCGTCACAAAATTGAGTTTCTGACCGCAGGTCAGTTTTGTCATCAGCTCTCTTGGTGAAGAGCTGCTTTTGTGGCAAATTGTGGATGCCTTCAGCATCACATTAGCAGGATGGAGTTTGAGAGGATCATAGAAAGCTTTGAGTCGTAAGGAATCTTTAAAGATCACCTAGTCCAACCCCCCTGCCGTGGGTAGGGACGTCTTCAACTAGAACAAGTTGCCTAAAGTCCCATCCAACCTGACCTTGAACCTTAGAGTGACTGTCACTCACTTGACTGCTGTAGTTGGCGCTCACCATGTCCCAGATGAGCATCTACAGATTGACCTGGTTTTTGATGTGTTTTTTGAAATAATTGTACACAATCTTGGACAATGACCAGACTGGGCTTTGTGGACCAGCCCTCCTGCTCAGTCTGATGCATGTGCAAAAATGCCTAAGTGTCGTGTTAAAAGGGGTTGTGATCACATGGAAGGAAATTTTGGCTAACACAGCACATCCAGTTTTGCTCTAAGACTTTTCCCAATATTTGCACATAGGAAAGGAGGCACAGAGAGAAGCATGTCCCTCTGGAGAGCCATACTGGAGGGCGAATTATTCATGTATTTCCTTAAGACAGGATCTTTCATATATTAGAGTAACTTTAATATTCCTACTAGAAATTTCCCATTGAAAACATCAGTTTCTGTAAAAACCCTGTGGTTAATTAAGGGTTGTGCATGTCAGCATTAATTATACTTTGTTAGATGATAGTTAAAAAGGTTTCATTTCACAAGTGATCTTCTTTGTGCAATTTAAACTTTGGTATGAGTTTATTCATAGAATCATAGAATTGTTGAGGTTGGAAGGGACCTTTAAGATCATCAAGTCCAACCATTAACCGAACCTGACAAAACCACTTCTAAACCATATCCCCAAGTACCACGTCTGCCCTTTTTTTAAACACCTCCAGGGATGGCGAATCCACCACCTCCCTGGGCAGCCTATTCCAATGCTGGATAACCCTTTCAGCGAAAAATTTTTTCCTAATATCCAACCTAAACCTCCCCTGGTGCAACTTGAACCCATCTCCTCTTGTCCTATTAAATCATTAAATATAGGAAATAGGAATAGGAAAATATTTGCATCATAAAAAAATAATGTTTTTCATGCTTTTTTTAGATTTTACTTCTAATTTTACTTGACAGAATTATACTAGAACATATATACTAGAAAGAAGATTTCAAAATGACACGAACTCATAAAATTGAATTTCTAGAAGTGCATTTGTACGTGCAAGCATTTGCACTAAAAACATGTATGATGCAAACTTTACCATCAGCTGTCAGCATAGCGCAAATCCTTCTGCACCACTGGCATATGCAAATGGTATGAATAATAGATGCTTATTTTTTATATCGTCTAATCCCTAAACCCAAGATTTTACTAGTGTGTTATCCCTTATGATGGGAATAAGAGGGACTGGTGGAGGATGTTAAGGTTGGGGGCAGACTTGGCTGCAGTGATCACGAGAAGACAGAGTTCAGGATTAAGTGCAGTATACACAGAATAACAAGTAGGGTTGAAACCTTAAACTTCAGGAGGGCTAACTTTGATCTCTTCAAGGAATTGCTTGGAGAAATCCCATGGGAGAGGGCTCTAGAGGGTAGGGGGCCTCAAGAGAGCTGGCTGATATTTAAGCATCACTTCCTCCAAGCTCAGGATCGGTTCACCCCTAAGAGCAAGAAATCAGCCAAGGGAAGCAGGAGACCTGCATGGCTGAGCAGGGACCTTCTGAAAAAGCTCAGGTGGAAGAAGGGAGTTTACAGTATGTGGAAGAAGGGGCTGACTGCTTGGGATGAGTATAAGAATGCTGTCAGGGTATGCAGGGATGAAATGAGGAAAGCCAAGGCAGCCTTGGAATTGAACCTGGCGAGGGATGTCAAGGCCAATAGGAAGGGTTTTTTTAAAGTATATTGGAGGCAAAAGGAAAACTAGGGAAAATGTAGGCCCACTGTTGAACGAGACAGGTGCCCTGGTGACATATGATGCAGAGAAGGCGGAGTTGCTGAATGCCTTCTTTGCTTCTGTCTTCACTCCTCGGGTCAGCCCTTGGGAATCCCAGACTTTGTGGGTAACAGAGAAAGTCTGGAGGAAGGCAGATTTTCCCTTGGTTGAAGGAGAACAAGTTAGAGATCAATTAGGTAAACTGGATATCCACAAGTCCGCGGGGCCTGATGGGATGCACCCGAGTGATGAGGGAGCTGGCAGAAGTCATTGCCAGTCTGCTCTCCATCATCTTTGAAAGGTCCTGGAGAACAGGTGAGGTGCCTGAGGACTGAAGGAAAGCCAGTGTCACTCCAGTCTTCAAAAAGGGCAAGAAGGATGACCTGGGAAACTACAGGCCGGTCAGCCTCACCTCCATCCCTGGAAAGATGATGGAACAGCTCATTCTGGGCATCATCTCCAAGCTTCTGGAGGAAAAGAAGGTTATCAGAAGAAGTCAACAAGGATTCACCAAGGGGAAGTCATGTCTGACTAATCTGATAGCCTTCTATGATAGCGTGACTGGATGGGTGGATGAGGGGAGGGCAGTGGATGTTGTCTACCTTGACTTCAGCAAGGCTTTCGACACTGTCCCCCACATCATCCTCACAGGAAGCTTAGGAAGTGTGGGTTAGATGAATGGACATTGGGGGGATTGAACAGTGGCTGACAGATAGAGCTCAGAGGGTTGTGGTTAGTGGTGCAGAGTCTAGTCGGAGGTCAGCAACAAGTGGTGTTCCTCAGGGGTCAGTACTGG
>VZSZ01002177.1:33713-57445 GCA_013398815.1 Ibidorhyncha struthersii
CTGCTGTAGGTGACCCTGCTGTGGCAGGGGGGTTGGACTGGATGATCTCCAGAGGTCACTTCTAACCCTGACCATTCTGTGATTCTGTGTGATTCTGTGAATATCAAACATATGACTGGAGAACAATCCATCCAGACTTTTTACAAAATACGACACAGATATTTTGTTAAAAATTTCAAATGAAGAATGTGTCTTTTGGAATTTCACTTTGGCATTTAGTGAGGAAAAGCAAGGGTAAGGTTTTGATGCAATGTATTTTTTTGAAATTATTTTCTCCCCTTTCGCAATTATACAATAAACTCATGATTTCAACCATGCTGCTGAAACAAATCAGGATACACACCTGCCAACATCTTCTGCTGAAACACAGGAGGCTAAAGTGAGTATAGTTCAAAGCTGGTTTAATCTGAACACTGACTAGTGTTTTTTTCCCTCTGTACACACAGAGTCGATTCATCCTTTATTAGTTCTGCCCTCTTCAGCGCCTCATTCATTAGTTGTATAATTCCCCATGAACTTTGGTCCAGTACAGAGAGTGGCTTTCCAGGAATGTAAACTCTAGCATGGCTCTTCATGCCTCCAAATTTTACCTTTCTATATATGCCTAAATTAGATCAGCTTTATTCTTTCCCTCTAGCAACATCCCATACAGGCTAATTCTTTTGTTTGCTGACAATTCAGTTTCTCAGAAAGAAACATGTTCATTCATGAACTTTCCCTGAAGTAATAAGGAACGTGTAAGAACATTGTTGTAATTATTTCAGAGTAAGCTTGTATGAAGACAAAACCCAAGATTTGCTGAAAAGTCTGTGCCCAGTGCTTCATGAACTCAGTAAGTTCGCAGATGACACCAAGTTGGGCAGGAATGTTGATCTGCTTAAGGGGAGGATGGGTCTACAGAAGGATCTGGACAGGCTGAACAGATTGGCCAAGGCCAATGGTACGAGGTTCAACAAGGCCAAGTGCCGGGTGCTGCAATTTGGTCACAACAACCACATGCAGCGCTACAGGCTTGGGGAAGAGTTGCTGGAAAGCTGTCCGGTGGAGAAGGACCTGGAGGTGTTGGTCAACAGCTGGCTGCATATGAGCCAGCAGTGTGCCCAGGTGGCCAAAAAGGCGAATGGCATCCTGGCCTGTATGAGGAGTAGTGTGGTGAGCAGGACTTGGGAAGTGATCATCCCCCTGTACTGGCACTGGTGAGACCCCACCTCGAGTACTGTGTTCAGTTTGGGGCCCCTCTCTGCAAGAAAGAGTAGAGGAAAGGTGATGGAGCGTGTCCAGAGAAGGGCACCGAAGCTGGTGAGGGGTCTGGAGCACAAGTCTTATGAGGAGCGGCTGAGGGAACTGGGGTTGTTCAGCCTGGAGAAGAGGAGGCTGAGGGGAGACCTTCTCCCTTTCTACAGCGACCTGAAAGGAGGATGTGGAGAGGTGGGTGTCAGTCTCTTTTGCCAAGTAACAAGTGATGGGACAAGATGAAATGGCCTCAAGTTGTACCAGGGGAGGTTTAGATTGGATATTAGGAAAAACTTCTTCACCGAAAGTGTTGTCAAGCATTGGAACAGGCTGCCCAGGGAGGTGGTGGGTTTGCCATCCCTGGAGGTATTTAAAAGAAAGATAGATGTGGTGCCGAGGGACATGGTTTAGTGGTGGACTTGGCAGTGCTAGGTTAATGGTTGGACTTGATGATCTTAAAGGTTTTTTCCAACCTAAACGATTCTATGATTCTATGAATGTATTATACAGACATGGGGCATGTAGAAAAAGAGAGCACACCTACCTTGTATAATTTAGAGAACACCTGCTTTACAGAAATGGTCATTAAATAGTTAAGAATTTAAAGACTACTCAGATCAGAACTGTCGCCAAGGGACGCGGCATTAGTCAGCTGAAGCACAACCATCATGTAAACTCCAACTGTTACACATCCTGTATGAGCATCATGCAGGGATATGGCTTCTACCAGAAAGGAGGAACAGTTCCATACAACATCTGTAGTTTGTGTGTGTGTGCGCGCTTAAGTACCTGTACATGTAAGACTAATTGCTATCATGACTGAATAGTCCTTTTCCCCTATGAACGCAACTGCTAATGCCATCAGCTAGCCATGATACAGAAAAATAGCCACATCACAGGGCATCCCACCCCTCTACTCTGAGACTGGACTGCATCTGGCTGGAGACACTGGCTTTGTGATCCTGATCCAGAATGGGCAGCTGTAGTTAGAAAATAAAGCTCAGCTGCTCTCATGAGCTGCCCCAGAGCATGGGCAAAGGAGTTGGGGAATGGAGTAAGGACATGGGGACCTCAAGATTTTCCTGCTCTTTCTGCATCATTTCTCTGTCTCAGAAGGTTCAGCCAAGGCTGACTTTGTCAGGATGAGGAAATAGCCATTCTTCTCTGTGGTGAATCTGAGGATGAGCTGCATGGTGGCAATGGGTGGGAACTCATGAGGTAAGGTTTGTCTGTGATTAATGGCATTCAAGGCTTGGAAAGTGCTGAAATTCACATGTTCTGGGTCATGTTTTGATTCCAAAACGCACAGGGATTTTACTCCCATCAAATTATGGAAATCTGGCAGTTAAAGTGTTAGCATGGACACCTCTAAGATGTGTCATGCCAGAGCTGCCAAGCAGGTAGGAAATGATTGCTGACTAGCAGTGAATCATGCGACCAGAGAGGAGGAATCACTTTCTTGGCTCAGCCCACGCGGAGGTGCTATAGACTCGGGAACAGACCAGCTCACCCAGAGCAGCGACAGACCATATGCAGAGACCCAGCACTGCAAGTTATTACTAGTTATTTTTTAACAGGATTTTTTTTTGTGTGTGAAACATTAGAATAGTTACACTTTATCTTTTCCCGTATTTATTTTGTAATGATGCATCCAAAGAGAAAAGGAAGTATCAGCTGGTGTTCTTTAGCTCACACAATATATTTCTTGTAAGACTTCACAGGCAATTCATATCTGATTAAAGTTGGGAAAACATCTTTTTCCCTAACTTCAGACCTGCCTTTTTATTATGCTTCTCATAAAGGAAAATGTTTGTTGTGAACAATCAAAGGAAAGTCCCACTTTCCTGTGAATAGCTGTAACATCAAACCTCAGCCTTTAATATAATGGGTTCCTATTCTCTCCCTGGACTAAAGGGCAGCCTAAGTGAAACATTCCCAAGAAGAGATGGGGAAAAAAATCCCCTAGAAACAATTAAAAAAATTTCCCAAACAACCAAACACTCAGCCTCTGTCTTGTGCCAAAGCTCTCTGCTTTGCTTTCTACCTGACTGCCTGCCAAGAAATGAAGAGATTATCCAAAAGCAAGACACAGGATCTTTTCCCCTGGGCCAGAGCTTTCATGGGGAAAGAAGAGACCAAGCAGATGGAAAAAAGAAACAGAATTTCTTTTGTAAAAAGCGAGGGGAGAAAGACATGTAATATAGATGAGAAAATGTGAGAGAGATGGATGAAACTGAGTGAAAGGGAAGATGCAGCCATTTTTACCACCATGTAAAGATTAAATCATGTTCTGAATGCGGGCACTAATGGCGACTCCCTCTGTGGCTCTTCAACTCACTGTATCGCTTTGTCTCAGTTTGTAGTCTGCAAGACAGGAAGAAAGAAATCTACCTCCATTGCTGTACTGTGAGAAATCAGTTAATGATTGAAGAGGATTTTAAAGATGGGAAGTGTGCAGCATTAAAATTAGTCGTGGGTAAATACCAGGTGCCTCAAACTTTGCCCTGAGCTCACATAGGCAGCCAAGCATCTGGGATTTTTACATTTTTGCTCATTAGTAAAAATATTTTAGAATGGGTTCACTTGTGTTTTGAATCATGCTTAGAGAAATGTTACCAAAATTACTGTCAAAACTCTCAATCTATTTAAACAAAAACATTTTAAACAGTAGAAATGACAAGTAACAGAGAAAAACAGGAAACACTTCAGAACTGTCAAAATACTGTTTCCTGGTTAGTGTGGGAAACAGGCAAACATTCAGAAAATAGTTGGGTTTGGGTATATCCAACCTTAACCAGAGCAGCTGTTTAATCATAGTTAGGTTTCAGGCATTCAAATAGACTAAAAATATGCTTTAAATAGTCAGAATGTTCCTCTCTTACATGCTTGTTAATAATCTTGGAGCAAAGTACTACTTTCACCATTGGTAACGAACACTGTCTTACATTTTCTTTCAACAACTAAGTTGCCATTACAACGCAGTAGATGCAATATTCCTTCTCTTTTTACTGCACTTCCCTGGCATCTCCCTGCTGACTTTGCACACATTGAAATAGTGATTTTATTGTGTGGGAGAGAAACGCTCACGTCTTATTTTACTGAGGCTCCGGATAACACCTGCACCTCCCTGGATGTAAGGAGGAGTGTCATCAGGAGCTCAAGGGCAACAGGACTAGTTGTCCCCTGCAATAAAAATACAGAAGTGATATAATTGCAAAAAGTCTGCGGTATTTTGCTTAAATGGTATTTGCTTACTGTTATCTAACCGACCAAAGCTAAGCTACTGCACTATGTGACGGAAGTCCTGTACCAAAAAGATTTTGGCACAGTGTCGATGCTGGTTGAATTCCTATGACTAGTATAATCCTAGAGACAAAAATGAAGAGCAATATAAAGTACAACAAAGAAATGGAATGAAGAATAACATGAGGACATTCTCCAAAGATATGAAATATGAGTTAGTCCAACATGCGATAGGAAGAGCGAAATAATAATGAGTGAGAGGTTTAATGCCTTTTTTCCTCCAGTAGTCACTTAAGAAAAAGGAAGTTTATTTAAAATGCTTAAGTAGCAGGTGTAAACAGGATGAGATGTTACTGAGCATCCTTGAGGAACTGATGAGGACAGATGAGGTTCCAAGGAACTGGAGAAGAATAAGCACAGTGAATATTTTCAAAAAAGAAGGAAGGGAGGTGCATAGGAACTGTCACTAATCATCCTGACTGCATTTTCTGAAGAAAATAAATAAATAAAAAAGATTCTGGGCTGTTACATAGTTCATTGCTGCTGCTTGTTCAATGCTTTACAACTGTTACATAGTTTATTTAATGCTTTACAACTGTTACATAGTTCATTTAATGCTTTAGGAAATCAGGCTCTTCAATCAATAGACAATTCATCCATTTCTAGACAATTCTAGACAATTCTACAAAAGAGAACAGATGGGGAAGATGATAACAACCTTTATACACACAAAAAGACTTCTGAAAAGAGGAAAAGAACTGTTCTTCCTGTATACTGCGAAGGAACATAAAATAATCAGCTTAAATTACAGAAATTACACTTTCACTACCGTTTTGAAGTCCCAAGTGATTGAACCATCCCAGCTTGCATTCAGTGTAATAAACTCTGTCCTGCAAACTAGTCAAAGACCTGCTCTACAATAACTGATTTGTTTACACTAAATGCTCTCTTTTGTTGGAAGTTGATCTGGCAAAAATCATTATGTTATACCTCAAACAGTGAGTCACTGAGCTTCCTCTTTAGCAGGACAAATGAGACCAGGACCACAACAAACTACATGTAATCCCCATGGATCATGAGTTCCAATTGTTGGAATTCCTTGCAGATAATAATTTTAAAACTTCCTTCCTCTGTACAGAGGCTCCTTCTGAGTAATAGAGTGGTACAGAACCAGGGTAACCACACTGCATTGCTCCTGTTAGAAGAACATCTTCCTACAAGCATTCCACCACCTGTGGAAAAGCTCTTTTCTTTGAACCTCGCACAAGAAGGTAGAAGGGCAGATATAGGGGTAAGGTAGTAGTTTGGGAATCTAAAGATTTTGGCTTGCTTTCCACAGCATGTTCCTAAACAGATCTGCAAAGAGTGGTGGCAGCAACTGATGCTTCAGGAGCAGAATTCATAGAGTCACAGAATCACAGAGTGGTAGGGGTTGGAAGGGACCTTCAGAGATCATCTAGTCCAACCTTCCCGCCAAAGCAGGGTCACCTACAGCAGGCTGCACAGGAATGCATCCAGGTGGGTTTTGAGGATCTCCAGAGCAGGAGACTCCACACTCTCTGGGCAGCCTGTGCCAGTGCTCTGCCACCCTCAAAGTAAAGAAGTTTTTCCTCATGTTGAGATGGAATTTCCTGTGTTCCAGTTTGTGTCCACCGTCCCTTGTCCTGTCGCTGGGCACCACTGAAAAGAGTCTGGCCCCATCTTCTTGACAGCCCCCCTTTAGATATTTATAAGCATTGATGAGATCCCCTCTCAGTCTTCCCTTCTCCAGGCTAAACAGACCCAGGTCTCTCAGCCTTTCTTCATAACAGAGGAGCTCCATTCCCTTGATCATCTTTGTAGCCCTTTGCTGGACTACCTCCAGTAGTTCCCTGTCTTTCTTGAACTGGGGAGCCCAGTTCACAATGCTCAAACTCCCCGTGTGTTAAAAAGGGAAGTTTCCAGATCAATGCCAGGATGGTAGCCACCAGCAGGACGCTCGCGACGAGGGTAAGAACTGCCCTAAGGTCTCTCTTTGCTCTTTACCAAATGGTGGCTTTATAGATTCACATAAAAAGCCAGCAGGCAGTTCCCTAAGGCTCCTCAGTCCCAAATAAAGAGCCCCTGGTCAGAAAAAGTGTTTCAGCTGCATACAGTGTATGTTTATGGGCCCATAAGGGCCTTACCTTAACAGAGGTGGCGGAGGAGTCTCTGCTGATACGGTCTAGTTAATTAGAGCATGGTAAGGTGGGAATTCAGATAATTTCAGGAAAAAGCTGCACCTGGAATACGAAGTCTCCCTCCTGAGCCAGAGATCTGGGCAGTGGGGTTCTTACAAAAGGCAGGCATTGCTTTCGGCTGTGTACGGGGGAACACAGCATCGTAGCGTATGTTACACAGCCAGAGAGAATCAGCCCTGCCAAGGGTTGCCTAATTTCTGAATTCTAAGCAGCCCTTGGCCAAAAATTAGGTCCAGAGAGGTTTAATCCAGACAAGCATTTACTGTAAAACATGTGAGTAATCCTGGGATTCACACGCACCAGGTTCACAATGAATACGCTAAAGCTCAGAAGCAGGCTTCATACTTCAAATGTCCTCCTCAGTGCTAATGAGGCTCTTCATCTTTTAAACATTATGATTTTAACTGAGCTTGCTCTGGTGCGGAGCTCCCGGTAGTTAATTTTAGATTGTGTGATTGTGTGATTTTAGATCTGTCCTGTGAACATAAATGTGCTGTTCTGATGCAGCATGTGTGCAGCGTAGATATGGGGCAGTTTAATGCTGTGGCCTATTGCCATATCACAATATTATTATCCCTTGGGACGGAAACAATGTAGATTTATGACTTTGCTTGAGTTCTTTGTTTCGGTTATTTTTTCCTGTCAGGCTATTTTTAGGGCAAAATTGTTCCAAATTATGTCGAGAACAGGAGAAGCTGAACTAAAACTGTGATCAGAAACACTGCTGTGTATGAGGGATGTTTCTGTAGACAAGAGTCAGTGGTTATGTTGTATTGCATAACCCTAAAGAAATCTCTAGAAAGCAATGTGTTACCTCTATCATCTTCAGACAGTCCCCAATCCAAGCCGCCCTGGCGTGAAGAAGCAGCTCCGCTGGCTGTCAGTTTTAGCAGCTGCAGGATCAGACGCTTTGAAGTGAAACAGCCGCTTTCAAGAAAAAACACGTCTCTGTGTAAGGACATGAGCTAGCTGACACAGTCCCTCCCCTTCCACTGCTTTTCAAGAATACACAATATTCAAACCCTTAAATAATTTGCAGGCTTGTGTCCTCTGTACAAGACATTTTACATCTCCCTGGGCTATTTGCTTTCAGAGACAGAACCATGGTGTTTCTCAGAAATTAATTAACAAATTCACAGCCTCTTTTGGGTGGCTTGGGAAACAGCGGCATGGATGAATGCTCCGCTGATATGGTTTTAATGTTGAGCTGTCAGAGGTACAGGTACCTGACAGTTCTTGAAGCCTAATTATGGAGCACAACTTTCTCTGTTGCTGTCTGCCTGCTCCAAAGAGACAGCTGTGTTTCCTTCCCTTTAATGAAAGAGTGTTGTAATAATAGCTTGCAAATATTTTATCTCTGGAAGCAATTATTAGTTTGTTTTAAAAGCTGAGCTAACACTGGGGACATGTTTATTCTCCAAGCAGACACCCTGTATTTGAACTATCAAATTTCTCGTTACTATTTTTAAACCAGTGTTGTGCAGTTGTGAATGCAAGTTGCTTCATCTGCTACAGAAAATACCCTAATTTGTTAATGAATTAACAAAAGAGGAGTTAAGGGAAAGGTTTCAAGAGCAAAAAAATTGTGTTGGCAAATCACCTCGATTCCAAATTAAATTAGAAGTGTGTGATGTTGCCAGAAAGTCCCAAAGCCTTAATGAGCTGTGTAATGCTCACAGCCCCTCTGCTCCCCTCCCACTGACTGCCCTCCGCTGTCGGTCTCCATCCCTCTGTGTTCCCACTCGCTCTGCAGCCAGGAGCTTCCTATCTCTGGTGGGACAAGGACCAGCAGCAGCCACGGCCAGGGCTGGGACATGCTGGCCTCCACTGGCACTTTCTAACCATTGCTATAGCACTGCAAATCTTAATCAAAAACGAGCTGTGCAGACCAGGGCCAATCTCACTTAGTCTGCTTTTGTGAGTGGCCTCAGCAGGATTTTGTCCTCGGTTAATCGTTGCCACAGGCTCTTATGACAGTGATTGCTCATTTGGTGAAGGTCACCAATGCAACTGGCTGCTGGCAGGAGTCTGAGTCACAGCCAGAGTCAAATTCAAGGGAAGTTGTTTTTTTCTGACTATAAGAGCAATGAGGAGCATGCAAGCTGGACAAGGTAAGTTATTTCCATTTTTTTCCAGGCTGCAGTTATTTTTCCTTCCTTTCCTGGGGGAAGCATGTTGTCAACTTCCTTCTCTAGTAATTGTGAAATGTAGGTAGCGTGTCACACATCTTGTATTCATGGCTATCTGCACAAGAAGTAATACTGCACCTCTGAGAAGTGGCAGGATGCTGCCTTATATCCACAATGGGTGATAGCGTTTGAATTTTGTGAAGTGATATCTCCTTCCCCCTCAAAAATATTGTGCTATTACTGTACACTGTGACACCGTTAAACCTGTGTATCAGTCTGATCTGGGCCTGTGTGGGGTTCCTCTCTTTCACGAGCCCTCTGCAGACGACCTGGTCTCCTGAAGGGGATGCAGGACCAGACAGAGGAGGCTGCAGCCTGGCAGTGTGCCGAAGGTGTTACAGCCACCTCCTCTCTGCCGCCACCCTTAAACATTCCAGGTCAGGTTGGACGAGGCTCTGAGCAATCTGATCTAGTTGAGGACGTTCCTGCTCATTGCAAGGGGGTTGGACTAGATGGTCTTTAAAGGTTCCTTCCAACCCAAACCATTCTATGATTCTATATCAACCCCTACAGCCCTCTCCCTCCACCCTTCCTTTGCTCCTTCCCCTGCTTGGACCCCCGCTGATCCCTTTATGCTCCATTGCTCCTCTGCGTTGGCATTTTGGTGGGGAGAGGAAAAAGGACAGCAGATAGAAAATGGGGGTGAAGCTCCCCTCCTGCCCCGGGGCCTGCCTGGAGCAGAAAGCCAGTGCGAGTAATACAGCCCTCGTTCTGTTTTCTGCCTCCGCTCTTGGGATCCTACCACACAACAAAAGTACAAAACTGCCTTGTTTCTCCGAAAAGCTACGTAAGAATATAAAGTCAGTTCTTGCACGAAGTCAATGAGAGGTCTTCCCACTAAATTTAAAGGCAGCAGGATCAAGTCTGTATGAATAAAATGGGAGCTCCGACATCAAAGGCAGGCAAAGAAAGGGCACAGCGTGAGCTCATGGGATTGTTTACTACATAACGTGCTCTCCACATTTTTTAATACTTTTTGCTTGGATCTCATTTTCCTTTGAACTCCAGACAACGTTCACGTTTAGGCCCAAAACACATTCCCACTAAAATAAGTGGATGTTTTCTTACTAACTACAATGCAGATTACATCAATTCTTTAATCTCATGTTTTCTTCTTGAACACTATAATCAAGCATTTTATGCTCAGTTGGATATAAAATGAACCCAGGCAAATTAGCTTTATTTCAGAATGTTGTGTATTCTAAACTATCTAATTTTGATGGGAACACACCAGGGCCTTCTCAGCCATAAAGGTGAACATAGCCCAGACTGAAATGGCAAAACTGCACAGCTACTTTACCATTAAAATACTGGGTGAGGTGGGAGCATACATTGTTTTGATAGATACTAAAGGGAGGCTACAGCACTTCTGCTCTGGGAGAAATCAACAACTAGCACAGAGTATGCTGGTGTATCTGATTAAGCATCTTCAGAAGAAAAATCTGCTCAAGAAAACGTTTTAAAGATCTGAAAAAACTCAACAACAACAAAAACACCCTTGACAACGCGAACCACTCAGTTGCTATTCCAGTTACTCTCTGCCTGTTACTGTCTGCCTCAGTCCTCTCCTGTCGGCAGTGTTTTCTTTGAGCACATGTATAGTGTATGGCAACAGTCAGAGCTCTTCTATCTTGTAAAATAAAGGTCTCAAAAGTAATGGGAACCTTGTGAATAGGTCCTCGTGACGCTGGAAGGGAGACAGACGCATTATGTAATTTACAGGAAGTGCTTTTGGCAGCTTTGCGACTACAATTTCTATAAATATCTGTTGTAGAAAAAAACACAGGGACACAAAAGAAGCTTTGTCAGAAAAAACAATGATACGCTGTCGTAGGGAAATAATGTTAGTAGACTTTGCAAGAAGAACTACACTCTGAGGCTGTGGTTTATATTTTGAAGGAGGAACCTACAGCCTCCAGATCCCACTGGACTAAACTCTGCTTTTCTAAAACCTGCCTGTGGCTGGATCCCTTTTGTTTCATTAAGTCCTTCTGGTTGTCTACCTGGGCTGAATTAGCACTGTTTTCTTGTACTTCTTGGAATAATGTTTGGTCGTTGGCAGAATTGTGGCCCCATGTCATTTCCCACAATTCAGACTTAAAGTTTTTTAGGGACAGGTGTTGCTTTCACAGCGCTCAGCACAGCTGCAGCCTTTTGCCAACAGCCAAGTAAATCATAAAAGTACTATTGGCTTTTCTGCAGTACTTCTGGAAGGCCCTGGTTGGCAGCCATAAGGGCTGACTTCGATTATCTCTGAAGGTCTGTTGTGAAGATTGGTTTGAGCCCCAGCCCAGACACCTGGGACAATTTACTTTCCCACCACAACAATGAATCACAGTGTTTAAAATGACAGCAGCTTATTGAAGGTGGAGAAGAAAAGATAAATAGAATAGCATGTAATGACCGGGTGCACTTTTCCCAAAGTCAAACAATAAACAAAGTAAAACAACTTGAAGTCTTCCTCTATAATTTCATGGCAAGCAAACTGCAGGCTGGTTTGTGTCTCCAGGACTAACACCCCACTGGCAGCCTGTGAGCCCCATCTCCCTCCCAGGATAAAAGAACCTGATGCCTCAAGTCTGAACTGCCCTTCAGCCAACACAAGCTCCTGCTCTCTTCTGGCTCCTCTAGCGAGCTGTCCCTTCTTCACCGTTATTCCTCTTCTTCAGTGACTTCTATCCCAAGACCCAATTTCCCCAAAGGAGCCTCTTAACTATGGTTCCTGCTCTCTCTTTTTTGAATTAGGTACTTTCATGCCCTAAAGCTACAAGCTATGCGAAAGATTGGACAGACCAGTCACTCTAGGCCTGCTTTGGCTTGGGTGATTGGCTCAGGTTTTTCTTGTGGTATAGTAACTGTGTAATTTCCCCTGCTTTCACATGCTTGGGGTTTTGTTTTTTGTTTGTTTGTTTGTTTGTTTGGGTTTTTGTTTGTTTTTGTTTGGTTGGTTGGTTGTTTTTTGTTTGTTTGTTAACAAAATATGAAAAAATTAAATTAAAATCCAACATCTTTCAGATGCTTGCCTCAAACATGCCCGTTAATCCATTCCCCTAGGTCCCTTCCCTGCTCCCAGACTCCAGCTGTTTGCTCCCTCCTTCCAGGCTGCCAACCCTTTAGAGCTTTCTGGATGGGGTTCCCCTTCTCCTTTAGACCTCGACTATCAGGCTCAGAGGCCGAGGTCGGAGCTAGCTAATACAAAGCCTATGTATGAGGTAAGTTTCCTCTTGAACACTTGTGCTCATTTCCTGGCAAAGGCATTTGTTTGCTTGGCCTGTGTTTGCTCTATCTGCACAACTCTTTATCAGCCTTCTACTCCCTCTGACCTCAGGCTCCTGTCTTCTCATCTTCTCTCAGGTTAACTTCTGTGCCTGGAGCTCCTTTGCCTTCCCAAGCCATGGACTTTCTATTTTTCTGCTCTGGTACTGTACCTCTGCTGCTTTGATCAGACTGGGCTCCGGTGTCCGGACTATCTGACATCAGCTACAGAAGTTTCTATATGAAAACCAAATGATTTATAAAATAACCAGTTAGGCAGTCAAAAATAGAGTCAACTAAAATATATTTATGACTGTTATAACCTCTTTGGGGAAATGACTTGAGAGGGTTTTTAAGGCAACAGGTATATAGCAGCTTCTCCAAAAACAAATACCATCTTAAAGACTATTACAAAGAAGATTGTCAGCATCCCCTACAAATAGGCAAGATACATCTAACAAACCTGTGGATTAAATACCATCNTTTATAAATAAAATTTTACAGAATTAAATAAAATGGATAGACAATTTAAACAAAAATAAATAGTGTGTGTAGAGGTGAGGATGAGAAATGTGGTATGGGCCAAGGGAGAATAAGCTCTGTTTTAAAAAAACTCAAACAAATACACATAGAAGGAGACAAAGCAGATCAGTAGGAGACGAAGGACTGCATAGGGCGGTGCTGTTGTACTTACAAAAATAAATAAATGGAAGGCATAGGCATCTTCTCTGGTTCTAAGACAGGAAGCTAGCATGTAAAAATGACATCATTGCTCTTGTTTTTTTCTGTCTCGTCCCTGCAAATACAGCCTGAGAGCACAGAAGAATGAGATTACTACATGTCATGCATCATCATTTCTAATAGAAGTTACAATGCTGTTACCACATACAGCCATGACACTTATCCTACTACAGCTTTTTTCAAGGATCTTGTAGACCCAAACTCCAGAGCTTCCTTCAATTAGACACATTTGGTGTCTGTTTGCTGCCTTTGGTAGAGGTAAAACTCAACCCTGTGCATATTTTATGTGCCTTGTAATAATACCCCCACTTTCATTGCAAAAGAGGCATTCTATTGCCCTCCTATGACACTGCTTTGGGACTGCAGCTGGAAGATGTGTCACTGGGACTTCTCTTTGTTTCCTCACTGTGAACTAGATGCTTGTGACAGATGCTGGATTGGCAGCCCCGCAGAAACAGATACCCCAGGCCACCAGCTTGCACAAATGGTGATAGTTCAAGTGTCTGGCTTCTGTATGGCACCTATCAGTTTGCTGCTTACACCACACAAGTTAATCGGCAGCTGTCAAATAGCACTGTTCAAGTATTTCTTCTGGGCTGGGGTGGTAACTCACCTGGTTAATGTCACGGGAGCACAGCCAAAGCTGATACAAGATTTCGGTTCTTTATTTCAGTCTTTCTTTTTTCTTTCCCTTTAGGGAAGGAGAGATAGCTGCCCTCCTTATTGCAGGTCTGCACCTCTACGTGCCTCTTTAAAGATGCCCTTCTGACAGTCTGAAGACTGTCCTTCTTGAAAAGGAGAGGAATAGGGTGAAAAGTGAGACGATGATAACCCGTTGGAGAGAGCAGAGTTACCTAGCTCCTTGTGATCTTTGTACTGCCACCACTAGCACTCAGATTTGGTAATCCTAAGCTTGCTCTGGCATCTACATGCTATATTGCAGTCACTCCTAAGTATTTGCATTCATTTGTCAAAGGCAAAATGGTAACAGTGAGGTCCATCCCATAGAAAGCATTGTATCAGCCTACAAATGTACATAGGTGCCTGTGCCCTCTGCTTCTCATGGAATGCTAATAACTTGACCCCTGTGCACAACGCCTAAAAAATAAACACATCTGTATATACATACAGCACATGCATGTATACATACAAACATCCATTATGTATGTGTGTGTGTGTGTACATACATGAATTTAGGAAACAATGTAATCAAGTCCTTTTCCCTGCTAGTAAAGCAAATCACATAATAATAATCCATTATATAAAATGAGCAAGCTTCATCCTGAGAACCATTAATGTCACTTCTCTCCAAACTCCTGTGTGAATGTTGTTCCCAAATATCATGGCTGTGCCCTGCAGTAATATTTCCTTTCTAATTTCCACTGTAAGCACATCCACCGCCATGTTGTGTCCACTGATTCTCAGCAGTGCTGCTGTAAGCTTTAGTCATTTCCTCTCCCTCAGATCTGCCTACAGATGTATTTACAGAGAGCAAACCCCTCCCTTCTCACTCTTTGTTTTGTGAGATTAAACAACCTCTTTTAGACTGCTCACACTCCAATGTGGTTCAAACGGCCCTTTTCTGTACCTATTCCATGCTGAATTTACTCTTCTTGAATGCGGTCTTCGCATTAATTTTTCAAGAGTAGATCTTACCAGTTAAATGATGGTATCAGCATTTCCCTATATAATGGAAACACCTCTCCTGATAAACTGAGGAACCGTATCTGCCATTTTTGTGGCTGCATCATGTTAGTGGGTACAGCAAATCACTACTCTGATTTTTCTTCTCAACATCTATCCTTTCGAACAAGTAACTTCTCATCATTTGCTTAAATGCAGGACCAGGGCAGGACCTTACACTTTGAACTACTGTCTTTCTCACCAAGAGGCTTAAAAAATAGAAGGAGCATAGTTGGATTAGGCCAGTCTTTTATTACTTACTTTCTACTTCAAGACTTCCTCTTTAAGCAGCTGTGTCTAGGTCTTGTCTCACTTTTCGGTGTATGAAGCAATCTCCAGACACATGAACTAAATCTAACACCAGATTGTCCAAAATACACTGTTGATTTTGTTTGCAAGGAAAACATTTTAATAGCAGAAGGTAAAGGCAAAAATAATACACAGGTGCTGCAAGAGGAGCATGTATCCATCCACTCTAATGATGGCGTCCGCTTTATCCAACGTTAGTCATCGAAGTCTAAGCTAGTTGTGTGGTTTCCCTCTACAACCACCAGAGAGATGCTGGCACCTCTCCAGGGTTTTTATCACTCATATTTTAGGCACTTATTTTAGGATCTGATGAACTATTTCCTATCAGTGCCTGCTTCTGCCTTTCTACAGACTGTCAAATGAATCTGGACCAGCAGAGCAGCTGAAGCATGCAGCTGAAATCAGGTGAAATGAGCCTCTCTTCATGGTTTTTGTTAAAATTGAGAAGAATATTCCCGTCAGTGACTGAAATGGCTGGGTACATATGTACATGAAGTGCCACGCTGCACTTTTCTAAAAATTACCTGTGGACATTAGCACTTTTCTGAACATTATTACAAGGGTGGATTTCATGTGTGGGTGTTCCTGTGTCCCTTTTGACCACTAGCTCTAGAATAACTAAATGTTCCAGTATAACATAGGAGTAGAGCTAGTCAGCAGGGATGAAAAACACTGGGGTTTTGGCACTTGGATTTTTCACGCACTGAGAAGAAAACAGATCACAGAGCGATCACCTGGGACGTCAAGGAACTGTGTAAAAGAGCTGCACTCACTAAATCCAGTCATTACTGACATGTCATGAGACAAATATAAACACTGAAAGAAAAACATAGGATGTTTGAAACATCTCTTTTTTTTCAGAAACAAATGTTTTCAAGAACGTTTATTGAAAGAATTGCCGTAATTTTAAATTGGAACAAGAGTAAGTTTTGGAATTCTGATTTCCCCTGAGAGAGCTCTGATTTATTGGTGTAGAAAATGGCAGAAATGAGAAATTGTCTCTGACCAATCCTATGTTACCATCTGTCCTGATCTGACCGATCCTGTTTTCTAAGAGCTCACTCTGAAAAAAATACAGTCTTTTAGCAGACCGGTGTATTTAAACAAAACTATTGTTTTCACTCTTGTTTGTGACAAAAGGTCACGAGGAGACATTGGGAGTTCCCGAGTACAGCAGGAGCTCTGGAACAATTGTAAACTGGAATGTCTAAAAAGGAAGGAATTTGATGTGAAGGGCCAAGTCGTCTTTCAAGTATTCTGGGCTGGAAATAACACATATGGAGAAGTGAAAAAGAACAGAAAACATGGTGTCTGCAAACTGTTCTCTGAGTGGGTGTTTTTGGGGGGGTGCCAGCTAAAGGATTCCACTTTTGATAGGACAGGTATGAATTATCCACGCCCATATCTATGGGTAATCAACTCACAAATCGGCTGATTAGTTTATGTTGCTTTCTTAGAAAAAACGCTCAGGTTTGTGAGTGTATTTGGTGACACACTTTTGGTTACTCAGAGACCGTGGCTGGTGCACATTCCCCTTTTCTGTCACACATCCCTCTCTGCATCTTCTGGTGGGCAAATGCGAGTCCAAACAATGCAACAAACTACTCCATACAATTAATTTCTTTGGTGTTTTTCTCTAACTGCACACAAAAAGCCAACAATTCTTTGCACCTTAATTGGGAAAAGCAGAAATAATCTCAGTTCACTGTCCCATCTAAAATGGGAACTGAAAAATATTTTACTTGTGAAGACATAAATCCAACCTTGTTTGCCTCTCTAACTTCATTGTTTCTGAAAGCAGAATAGGAGCTTCTTGTCCTTCTTCAGGTTGAGAGGTTGATAACTGTTAAAGAGGAAATACAGAGTCAAAATTTCCACTTGTAGCCATTGAGTGAAACAGAAAATTAATCTTCTGCTGTTTTTGTGGGAATATGCTTTGGTAAAATGAATAATCCCCAATACTTTAACTACTTAGGAGGGAAAATATAAAGCAACCAGGTGCTTCTGAAGTGCTCAGTCTGTTGTTAGGCTGAGCTTGCTGTCTCTCTAGAAAACCTGATGTGCATTGTTGGCAGCAGGCATCGATGCCCCAAGGGAGAGGATATACAAGCCTGCAGGAATGTAGATAAATATCAAACTTCTTACTCTACATGACAACAACAAAAAAATAATCACTGAAAGCCTCCAAAGCTCTGCCAAGGGGCCTTTCTTCACAGTTACAAGTCCCTTACTAAGATGAGAACCATTCTTTCTAATTGAAAATATTTCATATTTATTAGATCCAATTGCAATTCTGACTCTTAACAAACAAAATTGATAGGGTTTGGTTTGTCTGGGGATGGGGAGGGAGACATATGTCTCCTTTCTTGCTCTGGGCATTGTTTTCTCTGCAGTAATGCCTAATGGTTTTGTCAGCTGTAATTTACTTGATAACTTTCAGAATCAAAAATGCAGGTAATTAACTTGTTTGTAAAATTTAGTAGGTTGTTGGACATAGTTATACACCTTACAAAAGCACCAACTGATCATAACAACACATCCTAGAGTTCAGGTTGTGTAACTGAACGTGAGGGTGTGTAATTGTCAGGGGAAGTAGTATTTTATTATAGAATTTTCTGAACAGTGGGTATTTGGTCAACTCCGGCAATTCCACAGATGTACAGACTGCCCCTTGGGAATGCTATTTATAAACTCAAAAGCAGCTGAACAGCACTCACAAAAAGGCAGTCACTTTCAAGAAAATTAATGACAATCTTACGTTGTTTGAGAATGAAGAGAGGTGAGGGACTGCGTTAACCTTGCAGTGAGAGACAAGTATGTTTGCACTCCTTTGTCTTGACCTCTCTATCAAAGCCTGTGATATTGATGAAAGTACAGTACTCATTGCACTGTCAGCTTAGGAAAATCAATACAGGAAAATGTAAACATGCAGGTAATTCCACATCCCTTTCTCCAACAGGCGCCCAGGAGTCCCCTGTAGCAGATCACTACAGAGGATATTGTGTTTTCATAGCCTAGAGCTTGCAGGGTGTGGCTTTGCTGTACTTCCATTAAAAAACCCCACCACAATAAAACCACAAAAATACCCCAAGACAATCATATGCAAAATAGTTACCTGAGTGTAAGTAGTATGTGTAGTTTCTGTACCTGTTCAGTCTTTTTGGTGATAGACTGCCTTGATTTGGAATTTTAAAAATTACAGTTGAACATAGTTTAATTGCAAACGCAAACTTCTCTGAAGACTTAGCAAGACCCTGCTTTAAAAGTTTCCTGCTGGGTTTGGAAGCTGAACTGACTAAGACCATCAGATGAGCACAAGAGCGGGAGAGCTAGAAACAGAAGTTCAGTGTCAAAGAGTGACACTTTCCAATTGCAGTGGCAGTGACTCAGCTGCTTTTGGCACCACACTCAGAGCACAAAGGGGCTGTACAGGTATCAGTGACCGTCACTTGAATATAAAAGCACTTTCAGTTGATCACACCGTCTTACCTCTGGCACAGAAATGCACCCTAATATATATAACGTGTGCGCATTACAGTGATACAAGTATTAACTATGATGTATCAAATGCTTTAATAAAACTTACTAGCTCTTGAGCAAACTTTATATCTTCAGATCATTGTAATTAGGACTACATTGCTGTTACTGATGGAGCGAGGGAAAAATTACCTTACTGTATGTTTTTTGTGATGTCATCTCTGCAGAGAAAAGGCTTCTTATCCCCCTCTCGGAGCAGGTGTGAGAACTGTTACAACAAGAAGAAGCTTTTCAGTCACTTTTATTTTGGTATGACAAAATGGCTGCAGGCCACAGCTGTTGATTTATTCAGATGCCGAAGGAAACCATTAGCCCATTGGACCCTGAAGATGAGATTTCTTTGTGCTAGATGTTAATATAAGGAAATCCCAAACAGTGGCTGCCAAAGAGACTTAATACAAATGCAAAATGCAAAACGTACCTAAAACGGAAAGAGGAAGGTGGTTGCTCATTAGAGGAGAAAAAAAAAAAAGCTAGTGAAAAGAACAGTCTGCACTTTTTTCTGCTGCTTCTTAAGTACAGTGTGATGTACTACAACCAAACCGTGGAGATGAAAGCTCTCCTGTATTTAAATCAAATACTGTATCTTTGAACCTACACATCTGGTTACACAGACGGTTATACCGTTAATGACTACATGTCCATGTGAAATGGTTTTTATCAGCATGACGTGGACTGAGCCTCTCCACAAACTGACTGCTGTTTGCAGCTTTGTATTCATTAGTTGTCATAACCCAGTATAAATGAATTGAATCCTCAGAAGTGATGTCAAAGAAAAAACCTAATAGCTGCCATCAGGGTAACTACTCTTTCAGATTACTGTTATAATGTCCTCATGGCAGAAACATGATTAATTGTTGTCTATGCTTAGCCTGAATTTCAGTTACACCCCCCAATTATTTTCTTTCAAGATTCCACAGTGACAAGTCCTTTATTTCATATCGGTGCAACAGAAGTGACCTTTCTAATACTTCATTCAGGATTTTGAAAGCATTTAGTACTAGACGAGCTGTTATCTACAAGAACGTTTTAATCAACATCAGATCCCATTTGAAGGAAGTATTTTTGTAGAAGAAAATGAGGCCACAGAACTGAAACTTATCGTGGCTCCCTGCCAGCAAAATGGAGTATAAGGCATAGGAGTTTTTGCCATGAAGCAAAGGAATAAGAGGAAAAATCAGGCTAGATCTGATTATGGAGAAGAGAATGGGATTGACTGAAGAAGTTGATAATAATGGAGGAAACAAGTTGAGTGGTTAAATTTGAAACAAAAAACAGAGGAATTTGTTTCTGCTGGCTGATGTTCCTCAACCTTTTCAACCAAGAACTTAACCAATAAACAACAAACCATATTTGTGGTGTTGGCACAACAATTTCCAGCTAAAGATAAATAAAAGTAAGATAAACTTCCACTGTCCATATAATTTCCCTCAATTTGGTTGCTTGTTTGTGAGAATGCAAGTGTAGTTGGTTTACAAAGCCATTGTTGATTATATTGCACACCAGCTCCTGAGTTCATACAGATCACCACTGATCCACAGTCCATGGTTTGAAAAATATGGCACGCGTGCATGTTCTTACAATAGCCTGAAAACTAGCACTCCAAATTCCTTAATATCACCAGCTGTTTGTAGTGACACAGTATTTCATCCTCCTTTAGCAATAATCTGCAGGAAAGACTAGGACTAGTTGCTCTTTACCTGGATGGAGGCAGCTGTGCTGTAGTTGCAAAGGGTCTGGCCTTTCTAAGAGCCCTGCATTGCTGTTAAGATGTCTCATAATGGTGTGTCTGTAGAGGGGGCAGGAAGAAAAGAAAGACAAAGTTGGTTTTGCTTCTTAAAATACTGCATACACATACCCCCCAACAGTTATAAGAAATAATAGGACTAAATGTTAGTCTGCAAGCTTAATTCGCTCCTCCTTGAAAACCTACATGTTGATACAGTTTTTATTTACAAAACAACTGCTCTGTTTTTTTATATTTTCTCTTTTTTTTTTTTTCTTTCTTTTGTTTAAAGGGGCCTGGTTCATTCTGTGGAATAAGCAGATTGACTCTCCACTGAGTATGCAGTGAAGGGAAAAATACTGTGTGTGCTGAATGAATAATTTCCCACAGTTTGTGTTTTTTACAATGGAAGATATCTGCTGCTTCTCCAAACCAGCAGAGGGAGTTTTTCTCATCTAAATATTTTTTTAACTTCTGAAACACAAACCTGTCTTTTTTTCAGTAATGTTATGTTACCTTGTAGGAACTGCTACTGAAAACAAAAGGTGAAATTTTACAGTCAAGACAGTTTAACTCCTTAATTCGAGAGGCTGTAGGCTTCCAGTCAATTTTTATCGGTATTATTGGGCAAGAAGTTGCTGTCATGAAAAATGCAATAGAGTATTAAAAGCATGAAAAATTGACTCAGCTGGAATGTTTGGGAGCAAACTATTTAGTTAAAGGGGAATGTACAATTACTGCAGTACATGTGCTACTCAAAGGTGCATGAAACTGTAACTTGGTTACAGCTGACACATGATTTTTGTTTTAAAAAAAAAAAGTCAGTTCCTTTATTTTTTCTCACTCTGGGGAGAAGTTTTGAAAGTTCCGGGTTTAGGTTTCTTTATTTGGAAGTGATGGAGTAATTTTAAGATTACCACAGTGGCAAAAAGTTCAAGTGAAATGTTCACTGTAGCACTACTAGGAAAAGAGTCTATCATTATTCCTATTTCTTTTGTGAGAGAAAAAAAAAACATCTCCAGTGGTGACAAATTGTATCATTCTTATTTTATAAACCTACATACCAGGTTCTATACAATGATTTTTCTTGTAAAATAAAATGATAGCCGTTACTGATGTTAATAGTGAATATTTTCTTGATCTGTGAACGTCACAACTATTCTTCTCTCAAAAGCAAACAGTAAATTCAGATATTCCATTAAGCTCAATCATAAAGCATTTAAAATGCTAATCTTTCATTTTTGAAACTTTTGTTGAACAAATTCCACCTCGGAAGAAAATAATCACCGTTATTTTGGGGAACCTAATTGGATTTGAAATTTTGGAAGCAAGTATGCACTTTTATAATTCCATAGAGTCAGAATATTGGTGCTCTACATTCTGCTTGAACTGAAAGAAATGACTGAATAAAAAGCAAGATCCAGTGTTCCCTGTATATCAGTCAATGTAACAGCGAGACTGCATTTTCAAAGGACTGCATAAATACCAATCACTGCATAATATCCAAGTAAAAATGGCTATTTAAATGTCTTCAGCTTTTATTAAAGTGGAAAGTGAGGAAAGAACTCATTGTAAGTGATTTAGAAGGCAATCATTGGTAAATAAGCATTTAGCACATGACATCATAGAGCGTATAGAAGAGAAACAAAGTAGTCACATGGCTTAACGGTTGAGCCATAATAGTTAATAGCCAAGCACAGATGTATTTTCTTTATGTGTATTATAATTGCCAACTCATATAAGAATGCTAAATATGGGTCCTTCTGCTGCTTTGAGTTACACATGAGTGGACTCTTGCTTTTTTGCAAAACTCACTGCAGCGAAGTCTTGTCAAACTCAATGAAGTGTGAGGCAGACACAACTGTTCAGCGCCACGTAACTCACAGACCAAAGCGCCAAAGAAGGACCAGCTTTAGACATGGGCAAAACAGAAAATTGTAAAGGGCTGCAGATGATGGAGTCAGCCGCATCGCAGCCAGTTGTCCAGAGAGAAAAAGACTTTTGGGCTCAGCAGCCACAGGGGCTCCTTCGGGAACCATCCCATTTCTGTCTCACCGGTACCGAAAAGGAGACGGAGACTAAAGCACGGGACTGGCTGGATGCTGGTGCACTATCATCAGAGCAGATGGGCTCTGAATAAAATTCAGTTTTGGTACTCAGACTGCTATGAAGTTTTGAGCCAGCCCTGGCTGGCTTTTACACCAAGACATGTAAAAATAAGATAGAATTTCAGAAAGCCAGTATCTTGCTAGTCCATAGTGTAAGATCTGAGAACCGGTATTTTGTTCTCCAGCGTGTTCTAGATTGAAGAGGAGGCCAAAGGTCACCATGAGTATTCACTCAAGGCTGATCCAAAGGTAATAATGATGCTTAAATAAACTGGAATGAGCTTTTGCCCTAGTTCAGACCAGTGTCCTGAAAGAAGGCTACATGGAACTCCTTCGACTCTCTATAAAGGCGCACACTATGAGTGTTTTATTTCTCAGCTCTTGTTCATGCATACTTAACCTTGCGGCAGGGCTTAAAAGGTAAAAATCACTGTATCAGATCAAATTTATAATTCCTTGCATCCTTTATCCTTTTTTTTTAGCATGCAGCTTTTCAGAGGAAGTGGAAAAAAACTACAGAGAAGACAGATGAGGATAATTCAACCTCATGGAAGTTATTTTCTGAATTTTTGTTGGGAATGGCTTCAAACTCTAAAGATGATCTTTCTGTCCCAGATCTCCTCTTGCTGTTAACTATTGTAAATCTGGGGTGGGGAGAGGCTGTATTTTTATAAAAAAATAGATTCTCTTTTTAAGGGGAGTATCATGGGACCATTTATCAGAGTTAAGCCCCATAATTGCTTCAAGGAAATTCTTACTATCACTTGTACGTTTTCAGTTCTGCTGTCAGAAGAAACGGAAGTACAGTCTGCCTCAAAGTACAGCGAAGGCAATAAAGTATCATACTACAGTATGGCATATGCTCGTTTACAGCCTCAGACTTCACATTTGTCTTCAGTACTCATTATCCGACTCATTTTCTGTTTATATTCCATGAGAAAGATGCTAAGCAAAAGCTGACTCCTGGAAATACTTGACATTCTTTTTAGGCTAATTTTGTCCTGAGCTTGGCTGAAATGGCTCATTTTGAGCCACTCATGAAAGGATGTCTGCAGCAGGGAAGACAGAGTATTTTCATTTCAGAGAGCCCTGCTGCGTTATAGTCCCCGATTTTCATCAAAACCAGACCATGTTTACTTGTCCTTTTGGCCTCAGGGTCACCGTTTTTTCTTTAAATCGGTTTAGTTCTGAAGGAGTAGTTTTCACTCATTCCTGAGTTTCCCACAAAAACTTAAACAGTGGCAGCCTGATATAGCTTTGAACACTTTCCTCCTTCCTTAAGTGCATCTTAAAAAAGAAAACACCCTACGCACTCTCCAAAAAACGATGCACGAGCCCTCCCCCAGGCACAGCACACCAGGTTCGCAGCCTGGAAGGCCGAAGGGCCGAAGGGACATGTCCGCTTTCCTCCCCAGGCCGCCCTGGGCACACTCCTTCAGCTCAGCCAGGAGGAACGACCTGGCCCCTGCAGCTCTAACTCACCCCAAAT
>VZSZ01002177.1:58624-130387 GCA_013398815.1 Ibidorhyncha struthersii
GGAGGGGGGGAGCTTGGCTGGAGCGGCTCGGTGAGGAGTAAAAGTTGTAATGATTAAATACAGCCCTTTCAGTCCCCCCACCCGTTTCAGTTTGAGCTGCGCCTTTGCCATTTCTTCACCAAGGTGTTGGCTTAAATAAAGCCACCGTGCAACGACTCAAAAGTATCCCTGTTTCCATAACGTGCCGCCAGTTCAGGTTTACACTTGAAACAGTTCAGGTTTACACTTGAAACAATCAGTTGTACTGGGTCTAATTCTGAAACAATCAGTTGTACTGGGTCTAATTCTGAATGTAAGAGCTTCTGCAGAGGGAAGTATGAAAGAGAGACTTAATCCCCACTCTTCAGAGTATTCAGAGTTCCCCCACCGGAGTCCGAAATGGTCCATTGCCCATTTGGTCTGTCTCGGTTATCTCTGCTCGTATCGCATCCCCGTGCTTCGCTGTCGCGTGTGACATCGGGTGCTCGGTGTACTTCTGGAGGGGTGCGTGCGGGAGGGCGTGTGGCGGTCGGTGGCTTTCGGGTGCTGCGTGAAGAGGTGTGCGTGCGCTCTCACGCCGCTGTGTGCAAACCTGTCGCCTTTGATGAGCGCGATTTAAGCTTTTTAAGTGGAAGCGTACCTGGGTTTTGTATAGCTTTGCTTGCTCACTTCCTTTCCCCTTGTGCGCAAAAAGAAGGGAAGAAGTGCATGGTGTGCAGATCGAGCGTGCAGTTAGTGAAACTACATGGTCCTCCTGATTTGTCTTCCTCCTGACTATAAAGATGTGCTTTCAGTGTTCTCATGTCAGTGAAAGTTGTCTTGCGTGGTCAAAGCGTACTTAAAGTGAAGTCTGAAAATAGACAGTGAAGTTCGTGTAACCAGACTCTAAAGAACTAACTTTTTGATGCTTCTTGTGATTATCCAGAATAGATAAGAATTACTGTTTCTTTTTGGGGTGCGTTGTCTTCCTTGCAAGTGAGAGGTGTCTACCCGGCTGATTGCGGTGGCCCTGTGATGGTCGTTCCTCAAACGTAAAGGCTTAGTGTGCTAATTAAACATTTTGAACTCGGGCTGTGTAATGCTGAAATGTGAAATACCTGAGGATTTACATATGGTAGGTCTGGGTTATTAGAGTTATTAGTACGCAGTTGGGAATACTGTATAAGACTGTTATTAAAGGACTGAGTCCAGTTTATGACTAATGATTTCTACACAACATTGTTTTTTATGTATTTTTCCTTACTTTCCCTTAAGTGTGGCTTCTTTCTCTGCCTCTTCTGATTACAGTAGTGAGCATGTTATTACTGCTCCAGAGGCAACTGAGTTGAGTGGGTGCGTATACTCTGTGTCAAGAATTGTTATTGCGTGGGTTGTTATAACCATAACAATTTGTGTGCATGGGCAATTACAGAACTCTTTCTGCCAGAACGCTGGCAAACTTCTATAAGTGATTGCAGAATGATCCCAGAGCCTTTTAAATAGATTTTCTATCAAGGTGTCATCCTTTATTCAGATTTTCAAGTGTTGCTCTCTTGTGACCGAAAGTGGGGAGGAATGTACAGTAAAACATCTCTAAAAATCAGAGTGGAAAAAGAACTAACTGTAGTTTGCACTGCACTCACTATGTTTTGTGGTGGCCTCACGTTTACCTTGGGAAGTCATTATTTGATTATTTTATTACTGACATCATGGTAGAGCTGGCTCTTGATAAGAGATTGTTTGTCTTTTATGTCAGCTTATGGAAGAGATTTTACACATAAGAGGTGGCTTAGAGGGGACTGTTGAGCTATCTGACAAACTCAAGTGTTTCTGAGATTTATGAAGAAGTAAGAATGGGGCAGTATGACTCTGGAGGAACCTAAAGGAGAAGGGCAGAAATACATAATGCCTTGGAACAGGTTCTTTTATATTCTTGTAGTAGCTGGAAATTAATGTTGCAAGGGGATGTGTCATTTGGGCGCTTGAAAGATGGGGAAGAGGATGTTATCAGAGGTGACAAACACTAGACCATATAAAGTAATGCCCGGTTACATGCCTAAGCTCTGTCATTATAATTCTTTGCCTACCATACTAGATTAATCACGTGGATTCAATATATGGCTCTACAAATAGATAAATAGATTAAGTAAAGAAAAACATGTATTTAGATGTTCTGGGGAAAATACTTTGAATTATCTTTTTGCTGTCTTGGGTTGATAACCACTTAGAGGGAGGTAGAATTCCATGTACTGGTGTATGGTAACATCTGTCTGGTTTACTTCTATGGCTCAATAATAGATAATTTTCCTAATTGTAGTTGAGAAATGGTTTGATTATACAACTTGCCACGTTAACAGGAAGGTTGAGCTAAGTTTGCAGTGCCTAACTGATTTTTGTATGGCTTCACAACTAAGAATGAAATATTTCAGCAACAGCTGATAAATTGCCACACTGAAATCTACTGGACTTCTGTAAGTATTTTCTTAGCTACATGCATTCCCCTCCCTCCTTTTTTACTTCCAGAAACTTGTGCAAGCTTTGATTTGTGGTTCGCACGAGTTAGTACATTTGAATTTGCTGTGTTTCATCTTTAGAAAACATTATAACTTTGAAATACTTTAAGAAGCCAGACATACTCATTCTGTTAGCAATGAAGTGTAAATATAGGTAAATGTAAGTTCATCAAACATTAAATTCGTGTGAAACCTTTTGCTTTCTTCACCTTCATGTTGGCAACAGAAAAAAAACTAGAAGTTTTTTGTAAGCAGACCGAATATTTTTAATGTAGTGTCACAGGGACAGTGACAGATTGTTTCAGTGTTCACTAGTAGTATTTCAAGAACCAATTAAAACATTACTTCAAGGTTTGTTCTCTAATTTTTTTTAAAAAAACAAGCAACCTAACAACCCTTCCCATCCACTCCAAACACCCCTAAACAAATTAGTAAGATAGATGAAGGTCCTTCTGTTAGTATTTTTACCAAGAAATATGTAAGATGCAATGTATAATTTGAACTTTATTCACAGTAAATTACTGAAGAATAAAATGACTTAATCAGAAGTACATGCTATTGCAATCCTTCAGTCCTAGGGTACTTGACGAGCATAATCATGACAGGCCAACTCTACTTGTACGTGCAATATTGAGCAAATTGCTTTCTTATTATCATTTTCTTTATTCTAGACAAAGCTACAAGGGAAGATGATGGGAAGTTGACCTCTGGAAGAGAGGTGTCTAAGCTGCCGGGAACCCAAGTTACAGTAACTGGGAAGAGTTGATGGATACTGGGTTTGGGTCAAGGTAGAGGAGAGGTCCCATCAAAAGGTGCTAGAGTTTCTCCCAGCTCAGCTCTTGCCCTTCTCTTTTTTTTTTTTTTTTCCCCCAAGAATGTAAGAGCTGCTGTGCTGAGAGTCCTGTCTGTGGGGCAGGCAGGGAGGAAAAGGATATGGAAAGCAGGTCTGTCACAGAAAGTTCTTTGTTTTTTTTATAAAAACCCATGATCCGGTAACAGTAACTTAAGGACTTGCTCAAAGGTGTTTGCAGTTTCACCGGCCCTTTTTTATAGATAGTGATGGACCATCAGGGACTTGTACAAAGGGGGTCAAAGAGGAACGTGGTTCTTGCCCTCCACACCTACCTGTGGCAGTGAGAGTCCCTATTTAGCACGAATGGGGATGTGAGGGGGAAATAAGTCCTTTCAGTGGGAGTTTTTTTCCCCTAAAGCTGCTGCTTGCTGCGCCGGATTCATTTGTGTTTTTGAGAAATGGTGGAGGATTGCTTGGTGGCCTCAGCCTGAGAAGTCTCCATCCATATACTTTCCTTGTGTGCCAACCGTTCCAGGTGCTGGCTGTCTTTACTGGCTGGTTATTTTAATTTTGATACCACTTTCATCTTGTTGCGGAGAGTTGTTCAGGACTTGTGTTATTCAAGACTTAACTCCATGCAGGGGTGTAATTATATTTGTTGTCTTGGTTTCTTTTGTTTTCCTAACAGTTGTTAGAGCTTTTCTTTCACCTAGGCAGGATCTTCCCTTTGAAGTCTCATCACCTTCACTGGCCTTCTTCACTCTGTTGTCTGCCTGTGTTAGGTTTTTTTGTCCCTCAGTGGGTTTTTGTTGCATAAACGCAGGAAACGTGTGGTCGGGCACGCTGTACAGTCTGGGGCTAAGAGAGGCGGCTGCCCGGTCAGTCCCACTCTGGCTGTCATCGCTCTGCTCTTCCCATCCATTTTGCTTCCTTGGAGATGCTGTCATGTATGACTGCTAGGCTGGTATTTCCCTAACCCAGTTTTCATAAAAATGATTTGTTAGGAAAGAGCAGCAATGACAGTGATTGAAGTGACTTAGGTCATCTTGACAGCAGTGGGTAAGTCGATCAGGTGAAATTCGTTGCTGGCGGCTCTGGGTTGTAGCGATTCTAGCAGCTAGTTCAACCTGTCTTTACAACCTGGGCACTTAAAACGTGTCTCTAGTCTACTACAGGGGCTTAGCCCTCTTCTTCTGTCCCTTTTAAAGTTGTGTTTTGTTTTGTTTGTTTGTTTGTTTTTTTATTAAACTGGCTTCCTATATTTTGTGATGTAGTTAAATTATGTTTAACTTTTTCTTCCCTGACACTTTCCCTGAACGTTGCTTTTTTCTTCTACTCTGAATTGTGAATGTGCTAACGATCTCAAACATGCCCTGCTCCCTGTGAAGCTGACAGCGGTTCCTCTGCTGTCCCTTATCTTCTTGGTTGTGCGGTGATGAGAAACACTTCTACGTAACTTTGTCACTGTGGTGGTGCGAGTGTAGCCCTGCTTGTGCATTGCCCTCGGCTGTCCTGTCATGCTGGTTGTTTGCAGGGCTGAAGTACTAAACCTGCCTGTTCAGTTGCCCCTTTTCTAGAGTCATCCCTTGCTATGTTAAGTAAACGTGTACCAAAGATTTAATTTTCATGCTAGTCTTGCTTTGAGCAGGATGTTCACCTAGATGGCCTCTGTGGGTTCCTCTCACCCTAAATTGTTCTGTGTTTCTTAGCATAAACTTAACTCATTTGAATAATATTGTGATGCCTTTATGGGTATTTACTTTATCTGACTAATGCCAACAGTTATTTTTGGGTGGGATTAGGTTATATTGCTCTAGCCAGATGCAGAATTGACCTTCTCTATATAAAAATCCATATAAAATGTTGCTTTTTCCAGAAATCTTGAATGAGGAAAATGAAGCATTGTAGATATTTTTGAATAGTATATCTGCATTTCCTGCAAGATTTAAGACCTGTCACTGCTAAAGTCCTAAATCAGACTGAAGGAGAAGTCACAGTATGTGTTTGTCTGCCAAATGAGTTAAATCTTTCCACTTTTGGGGTGATACACAGTGGAGAGAATATAATATGAGCTAATCTAGAATATTAAGTTAACTTTTCTTAAAGGAATATATATTGCCTATAACATGCTGAAGATATTAGTCAAGGTTGCTTTCAGTAGAATAAATTAGAATCTAATGATTTCAGCAATTTGGGCAGTGCTGCTGTGTGATGTTACTGGAGAGGGTTGTAGTTTGAGCTGTCTGCTGAACCCTGGAGAAGGAAGAAGGGATCTGTCTGCCTGTGTGCCTTCATGCTGAAGAGCTGTGTGATTGTAAACTTTGAGTTTAAATTTGACATTATTGTTTAAGAAACTCAAAATGAATTTTATCATGTTCATTGTTTCAGCCAGATAAAGCCAGCTTAAGATCATGCTGTTTTCCTAACAGCACCTAAATTGCCATGAACATGATACTTTTTGACAGTAGAGGAATAAGTAAATGGTTTTGGAATTAAGCAGTACTAGGTAGTATCTCTCTTTTTTTTTTTTTTTTCTTGCTCCTGCAGCAGCTGAGACTCAGCTGCTATGAATAGATTTTTGTGGATTAGAGTTATTAATGATTTTTATTTTAGTTTTAAATTAAGAAGGCAGTTTTGCCCAAGTTCCTGGAAACTTGCCTGACTTACCATTTAAAGAAGACTCTTAAGTCATCAGTTTCTAACTCTTGGATAAAATTACTAAGTGGTCAGTTTTAGTCAAATGTTTTTGACTGTATACGTAGCTTGGTCTTTTTAAGTTGGCACTGAAATAAAGTCTCCCCCTTTGCATACCTCTGGCTAGTGAGTATTGTCCTCTTCCCTTTCTTGTACAAGCTGAATTTTCCACAACTTCCCTGTCTTCCTGGATTAGCTTTCAGCCAGGCTGTCTCTCCAGAAACTGAGAAACTCATGGTTGCAAAAGAGTGAATGGAAGCAGGAGGAGGGTGAGGATGTGACTCGCTGCAGTATATTTACAGCAGTCGTTGAAGTAGTGCCTGACAGAAATTATAGTCTTCCCATTTTAGCTCTTCAGTTCAGTTGTGGATTTATTGGCAACATACCAGTTTACCTTAGTTCCGTGTAGGGTTTTTTTTTTTTTTTTTCAAGCTGCATTGTTTCTTCATATTTCAGGAAAAATACAAAAGCAGAACAATAAACAAGCTTCTCAGAATGGTTCAAGTCATTTACACCCAATACATCTTTGGGATTGGGTGGAGGAAAATCTTCATCTTTGCTGCTTGAAGAAATGAAACCGCTAGTTTCACAAAGGTTTTGCTCTCTAGTAAAGGAGAATCACATCACTTAACTCTGAACTTGTCTTTAGTTATGAAAGGTTTTGTTTTTAAGGTTGCTTTGCATGTAATCTCTCTCGTCCTGAAATCATCCTGTGGGTGCAGTTTCCCACTGCGTTTCAGCAGAGATAACTTCAGGCTGCTCCCAAAAAGGGCCAGAGCTTTGCGATGCCTCTTCCTGACTTGCCATGGCTGTAGTGGTTGTGAGTCCGCAGTTCGAGCTGATAAGCTGGCTGGTGTGGAAGAAACTCTTGTGCCAGGTTTGCCATCATGTCGGCAACCTGAATGGCCTTACTCTGACTGCACAGTCATTAGCTCCTCGGCAGGAGTGTGGATGGGACTGTGTTTCAGCAGCCAGGGAAGGGAGAGTGTTCCTCCTTCTCCGGTTTAGCTTGCAGTTACTTTTCACTGAATCTAAGCTGAAATTTCAGAAGTTTCTTCTGTATATATTAATTGCTCTCCCTAAGTGTTCATGATTCAGCAAACTGATTATTTCGCAGCTTTCTTGTTCCTGATCTTTAAAATGCTGTTTTTAAACTTCTTGTCATCCTCCTCTATCCGTTTTAAGCCAGCCAAGTGTCCTTTTAAAACTGTGCCTCTAACTTGTGTTTTTTTTATTTATTGGCTTAATACCTTTAAAGAGAAAACAGTTCCTAAACAGCTAGAACGTGTTATTGATGTGCTTCTTGTATTTCTGTGGATTTTGTTTTTTGTTGTCCTCAGTAATGTGTATGTTTTGAGAAGCAGCCGGAGCACGCTATGAGAAAAAAAAAAAAAAAAAAGAAAAAAGCTTCCATCCTTCTATATTCTGATTTTCTGCAGCAGGGCTGGACTTTATTGTTCCCATCACTTAAATGCTATTATGGAGTTTGGCTTATTTAGTACCGTCATAAATCAATAAATGCAAGATTAACCAGAATAAGCCTGCCTAAAACTTAAGGTAAATTATACTGCTCTTTGCACTTATTTTAACATCTGAATGTTTCTTTTGGGGAAGTTATTAACTACTAGAACAAATTGCCAAGGGAAGTGCTAGATCCATCATTTCTTGATATGGCCAGTCCCCTGGATGATGCCCGTAGCAATGTGTTCTTTAATCTTCCCTTTTGGCAGATTTAGTGATCATGTGTCCATGGGATGATCTAGTTCAAGACACGGGCCAGAGTTGAATCCAACTGGAAGAGAACCAGCTGGCTGATTTGGCAGCAGACTAAACCGGCACACCCTGGAGCAGCGCAACTGCAAGACCAGCACAAGGGAAGAGGCAGCGGTATGGGAATGGGTAGGGGAGAGAGCATGCAGGGTCACTCCTTCCTCCTCGGATTGTTGGATTAGGTGTACAAAACTATTCTCTGTAGATGACTAAAGCAACTGTTCCTGAAAAGCAGAGTCCATCTGTTTGGTTTCCTAAGTGGTTAAGTGAAGAATATTCTTTTTTTCAGCATTTTTAGTACAAGACTTTGCAAATTTAGCTGGATTTGCAAGCTGCCTGGGAGTGCCGGCAGTTCTAGATGACTGACTGAGGAGTTGGCCATGGGCTGTTTGTTTGAAACCTCAGTGTCCCAAACAATACTTCTTTTTCTGTTCATCTGGGTTAGTGCTGTTCTGAAGCCAGGTAAAATGAGATGCTGTTCTGAAATTGGGGCAGTGGAAGTGCTAAGGGCACTAAGTCTTTTGTAGACATGAGGACAAAAGCGAATATGTAATCCCATGCTATCGCAGATATGGCAGATAAGGAGATAGCAGATCTTTCAGAAAAGTGCAAACAGTGGAATGTAGTCCTTTTACTAAGCATAAACTATTATAAACTCTGCTGGATTGCTTTTGTAAATGTAACACCGTACTTCGTTTGCCTGACTGAAAGTACACGTGGTACTGAAAATATACCTCGTCCTTCAGCACAGGGAAGGAGAGTTTGTCTGTGAAGCAGAAGACCATCATTAAAAACATTATATTATCGTTTTCACATTATGAGAATCCAAAGTATAACAGCATCTGCTTTTACTGCATACCAGTATCTTTGTAAGGATGTGATGCAGGGAAGTGGGGAAATTGGAAACTGTCTCAGATGAAACCCTTTGCAGCTTGAGGAGAGCTTGAACACATTTCTTGTACCTGTATGTGCTATAGGGCTGTATGTGAATTAACGATGTGGTTGTTCTCAAGTAAAAGCACAATTCAGAGGGCATAAAATTGTTTCCTCTAATTTTTATGCGTTTGTCATCTTACTAGATGCTTATTTTGTGGGAAGAGGGTTTACTCTTTCAATCTTAATGCTGCGTCCTTACGGAGAGAGAATAGTAAAATATATGTGTGGATTGTAACGTAAATGGCTTCTAATGTGTAGGTAGTACAAGGAAACCTGCCCTGGTAGATAACTAGTAACAGGAAACCTCTGGCTTGATGAATAGCAGGTGAAATAAGGCTGTTTATGAAACATGAGATGCGCTGTCAGTAGAATAAGACACAACCTGCCATCTCCCTGCAGCAAGAAGACTATGTTGATTTCCTGTCAAGGCAGAGTTGCTGGATCTTGCTGTATGCTGCTGTATCATGCTTTTGCAGTTCTGAGCAGCAATTGCAGTGGTAAATCCTGACCTGTGTTTTGAAGTTATGTCGCTGATTTTTCCCTCCTCTTGATTTTTCTTTTTTTGTGTGTGTGTGTGTGTAATTGGATCACTAGGGTTGTGCCTGGTAGTTGTGAAGTATGTGGGGACAGTCAAAAGGATTTCCTTTGTGTTCCTGAAATCCAAACTACTACTTCACGTGAATGTGTTGGGAACAGTGGAGGTGAGGGTTAGCTTTCTGTGAACTTGCGTTCGGGTGCACTGTCTCCTGACTGCAGTGACTGGTATCCCTTGCCCCAGACAGCTTTTCACAACCTCCTGTAATGCCTCTGCTCCCTCCCCAAATTCTTCAAATACCGATCGTTCTGCATTACTATCAATTAGCTGTGCAAGACACAGCACATGCTGTAGCTGCTTCCAAGCTGAATATTTGGTGAGGAGCCAGCCATCAGGTTAAAAGAGGAATGTTGGGGCAGTCCTGAAGTCTTTTCCTCGGGGAGAAACTGTGATTTGGGTGCTCCAGTGCTGACTCTGCAAAAAAATAAAAAGATTAAAAACCCCCATACAGCTCTTATTTTTGAGATGCTACTCTTCTGGCATGTTTCAACCAAATGGGTGTACAGAGGAAGAATTATTGGGAGTGAAGCAGGAGGATAGGCTGATAGGGATGCTCATGTGAGCCTGGTTTCTTCACGTGCTCAGGATTATGTTCAGGTACCTAAAAAAATGCGCAGTGAATGAGGGGATGATGGCTGATGCAGTACTGGGAGAATGGGCCAACAGGAACCTCCTGCAGTTCCAAAAAGACAAATACATAATCCAGTATCTAAGAGGGAACAACCTCGCTGTCTACCAGGAGGCCTAAGCAGAGCAGTAGCTAGCAGGTCATGGGGAGTGGTTGTTCCTCACTACCTGGCACTAACGAGGCTGTCTCTAAAATACTGTGTCCGGTTTTGCTTTTCTTTCCACGCAAATGCAAGGGGGATGCCAACAAAGTGGAGAGTCGAGTGTGGTTAGGAGGCAAGTGCATACGGTGTGCAAGAAGTTGGTCTAGCCTGGTGAAGAGAAAGCTATACTCTTCTCGGAAGCATGGTTAAAAAATGAAAGTCAATGGCTGCAAGTTAGGACAATGATAATTACTATTGATTGTAATGGGGAAAAATTACTATGAGAATTGAGCACCAGAAGAGGTGCCCAGGGTGGCTGTTTTTTCTCCATCCTTTGAGGACTTTCAAAACTTAGCTGGACAATGCGTTGAGTGACGTGATTTGACATTGAGGTTGGCCTTGCTTTGACTAGTTTGGAGTAAGCCACCTCCAGAGGTCCTGTCAAACCTTGTTTTTTCTGTGATTGGAAGTATTGCAAACCATGGAGGTTTAAATCATGGTCTTAAGATACACTTAAATCATTCTAAATTCAAGTTATGAATGGATGTTTAAAGGACTCGACCTAACTTTTATAACATAATCAAGCTAATGAAGCAATTTTATCTCTTTTAAAACTATCTGAGACTGCAGGGTGCCCTTGAGCATTTGCGGTTTTGACTGGCTTTTGTAAAAATCCATTGCGTAAGGATTCCTCTCTGTGCTTTTCAATCAACAGTTCAGTTTTTGTATTGACTAAAATGTCCATGCTAAAAGGTGAATTAACTTTATTAATGCCATAATTAGTACAGACCATCCTGACAGCATGAAGTCAGATAGGAACACTTGCCCCTGGTTTAATGCTAAGCATATTTTGTGGTTTTTGTAAGATCCCAATCTGCGACCATTCAGACTATTGCATCATGCCTGTTTTTAAAAATGAAGGGAACACTTTGTGCATGCTCCGAATGATGCTTTTAAGTTTCCATAAATTTATTTCAAAGCCAGATTCTTGCCACCTTTGCAGAAATACTAATTGTCATTCTGAATTTGATATGTGCCAAATTGTAGTCCGTCTATCAAAGCATTTTTGCATTTTTTTTAGAGCTTGAAAGGAGTTTCCTTTTAGTTTAAACCCCAAAGGCTTTCAGAGACTTTCTTGGTTTTGTAGCTCATGAATTCGTAACCTGGAGCTACGATCATGCTGTCTTTTTTGGCTGGAAGAGTCCTGTAAAAAAATCTGTAGGAGGAGCTGAAGCTTTTGTAGTAACATGGGGTCCTGATATTGAAGGAAGGAAACTTTTATAAAATTCAAATACAGTTGGAGGTTTTTTCTGGGGGGGGGAATAACTTTATAAAAAGAATTCCAACTAAGGTAGGCAACAGAATCTTCAGCTTCAGGTGTATTTTTGTGAGATAATTACAGGTTTTTCCCTTAAAACTTCCACTAGATAAATAGTGTTGACCCTGTGGTACTTTTGCTGTTTATTTGGTGCTTTGGGTTTGAACTAAATCTAAATGAGGTATGATCCTTTTGTTCTTCAGAGCTTTTTGGCATGGCTTTGTTATAGCAGCTTTTGTAATTTGGTGTTTTGCAACTCACCTTGAATGTTTTGCCAAATAGATGTTATAAAATTAACTTAAGGGAAGGAACAGAGGAAGAGGCGTAAAACTATATATGGAACAGTGTCTGAGTCATGACTTAAGAAAATGTGGTGTGCTTTTTTTAAAGTACATTCCCCTGTACCCTCTGAGATACCTGGTCTTCTCTGCATATTAAATTAATAGCAGTTTTTCACCTTTGCTTGTGAAGACATTTGCTACCTTTCCTGCAAGTGTCACCTCTTGTTTCCAGGCTGGTTTCTTGCAGTGAGCTCTGCTCAGACGGAAGGAAATAGCACATAACATAAAATATCACTTTCTGCTTAACATAACCTCCCAGGTGAAACATTTTGACCTCTTCTGTCCTTACAAGGTAGTATCAAATTCCTGTAGGTGGTAGAGATTTTATTGTAATACTTCTGTTTCATGTCTTCTCTTGCTATGAAGGGAGGAGTCTCGCAATCCCTGCTCATACAAGCAAGGGGATAAAAGCAAATCCACAATTTAAACTCAGTCACTAACTTAATAAATGTTAAAAACGAGTATTTCTGATAATATTGGAAAAGACATGACCAGATGCTTCTTCTAGAGTCAGTTTAATGTACGTGCAGCGAGGAATGTATGACTAAAATGCCTTTTTTTTTTTTCAGCTGGCTGGTAATGATGACTTATCATCTACAGGATACAGCTATAGAAATATGAGGGTATGTGTGGGAATGATTTGCTTTAGGGAAGTGAAAATTGACAAACCTTAAATTTTTTAAGTGTGTTCTGCCATACACAGTGGTAAGCACTAGAATGCGCTCTAGAAAATTACGGGAGCCTGGAGTAGGAAAATGAGGCATGCATGGTTTGCATCTTTAATGCTTCAGGGCAGGATTCCGGGCAGGATTTCTGCTATACTGTTTAATTTCCTTCACAAAGTATCTTGCTAATTGTAGTGGAGCCAGCTTGAGAGGCTGGTGTTTGAGATGGTTACTGTTAGAATGCAACGAGCTTCTCATGACTTGAAATAGTTTGGGGGGAAAAGTGTACATTTTTTTACAGTTTTCAATTGTTCATTTTTGTAATTATTTCAGCCATTCTTACTGGGCTGTAAAATTAGACATAATTTTTTATTAAAAATGTGTGGTGAGTCATTTCTTGGAGAATGCACCATTGACTTGCCCAATCTAAAAATGCCAGGCGGATCCAGGGCGGCTTCCAGATGGACCAGTTCTGTGCTGAGAGAACCAAGGCTCCTGGCTTTCAACTGTCTCATGGGAAGACTGCTATTTTTGTTTTTATTTTCCTTTTTTTTTAGGCAAGCTATTGATATAGAGGGATTGTTGCTCTAAGCAGAAAACATTTGTTCTAGAAAGGTGTGATGCAGCATAGAGCAAGTTGCAAAAGGAGTAAGAAAAAATAGCAGATGCTGCAGGATGGAAAGAAAAAAAAAAAAAGAAGAAAAAAGTGAAACTTTACTCAGATTGCCTTATCACTGAGTTTAACAGCGACTGGAGCTGGCTGGGGTTTGTACTGGCTGATAGTTCATGATTGGGATGTCAGTGGTGTAGCAGTCAGAAGGTATTTCTGGGAGAAGTGTTTAGTGGCTGAAGTTAATTTCGGTTTGGCCAACTTCTGCAGAGTTGCCTGTCAGCTGTAGATGTAAAATCGAAAGTGTGAGAAATGAGGGATCTGACAGATCTTGTGGATCGCAAAAAGTCTGTGAAAGTCACAGGATGTCTCCGAAAGAGAATATGCTAAAGCCAGTTACTCATGCGTTCTTCTATTTGTACGGTATATCTAGGTAAAGTCTCATTAAAATATTTTTGTGTCTGAATCATGGAATGGTTTATGTTGGAAGGGACCTTGAAGACCATCGAGTTCCAGCCCCCCTGCCATGGGCAGGGACACCTCCCACCAGACCAGGTTGCTCAAAGCCTCATCCAGCCTGGCCTTGAACACTTCCAGGGATGGGGCAGCCACAGCTTCTCTGGGCATCCTGTGCCAGTGCCTCACCACCTGCATCATAAAGAACTTCTTCCTTATGTCCAATCTAAATCTACCTCTTTCAGTTTAAAACCCCTGCCACTTGTCCTGTCATTACAGACTTTGGTAAAAACTCTCTCTCCATCTCTCTTACGAGCCCACTGTGTATACTGAAAGGATGCAATAAGGTTTCTATTATCATTAAAAAGTATAAAACATGGTGGGATCCCATACTTCAGGAAAATAATGGAGCTACCTTTTATTCCAGCTTGTACCTTCCCCTTGTCCAATGGCAATTTTTTTTCCCCTTGAAGCTCACAGTATTTAATTAAACTGGGAAGGTGACAGTAGCTGGGCTGCTGATGCTGAAGTTTGGGCAAGCAAAAGCCCAAATGAGGTAGTGGATATTGTGAGACTTAACTTTCAAACATATTGTTTTGGTGCTTTTATTTTTTTTTACTCCCCCTGGTGTATGTTTATTCTGACTTAATTTTTTTTTCTTTTTTCTAAAAGCTGTCTTTATACCAGTTTAAAATACCCTTACTGTAAGCACTGGAGAGGACTCGCTAAGTTTCTGACTGATCTTGTAAACCATGACATATATCTAGCATCTTTTTGGTGGTGACTTGTGATAGAAAAGATACACTGTATTCCAGAAGAATTACATGTTTTCTTGTTAACCAGTGCTGTGCTCTTCAACTGGAAAGACTTTGATTTTTAAATTCCCCTCTAAAAAGAATTTTTATTTTTTTTTAATCTGATAGAGGAAGGGGGTCTGGGGCTGGAAGCCTGAGCTGCCCTGGCACAGCGCTGCAGGAATGTGAGGTCAAGTGGGGATCATGCTCTGTCTGATCAGCTCTTATGCCAGAGAAGTGGAAAGCGGGCTTGTTGGGGAATTTGTCCTGACCCTGCACCGTGGTGGCTGCTTGCCATGGCTCATCTAATGCTGCATCAAACCTAATGAGCCTTCTGAGATGGGGAGTGTGTTGGAGTGAGTGAAGGCTATTGCTTCAAATGGAGCAAATCCTGTTGGGTTCCAGAGTCCCTGCTGGGTGGCAGCAGGGTGTTTGTGGTGCTCCCAGAGTTTGGGTGGACACAACTGAGCTGGTTTTGTGTAGAATCAGCTTGAGTCCAACAGTGTGTATTTGTACTGAAGGTGTCTTTAGTGCTTGAAAGCAATGTTTTTTTTTGTTCAGCTAATAAATTCTACAGATTTACGTTCTCTGTCTTTGAAATAATCTTCTTCAAGGCTGGGTTGGATGGGGCTTTGAGGAACCTGATCTAGTGGGAGGTGTCCCTGCCCATGGCAGGGGGTTGGAACTCGATGATTTTTAAGGTCCCTTACAACCTAAACCATTCTATGATTCTACTACTGGAATAATCAGCTTATAGCAAATTGGGAGTTAATTGTATATGCTTAAAAGAAAATGTACATAGAATGGCATGAAAATCTTTTGATTCCATTGGCATTATGTTGTTTTATTATAAACTGCTGAAAGAATCCTGATGGCTCAGGGCACTTTGCTTAAAACAGGACCTTAAGTCAATACTTGAAAATATGATCTCGGCATTATCTTAAACTGCAGAGTACCTCCTCTGCCCCGTCCCTCCCTTATGGCAGCAGAATTTTCCTTGGCTGGCATATATGGGATCAAAGCTTCAGGAGCAATGCGACTGCTTTGGTACAGAGCTGTTTATCAGGACTGGAGCTGGCATGACTGGTATGGCTCACGTGGGAGTAGGCATAGATAGAAATGGCTCTGCTATGTGTCACTGCTATTTCTGAAGCCATACAACAGGCGCCCAACCTCCTTTTGAGCCACTGCGAAGACAGAACATCTTACTTGTAATGCTTAACAGTTTTTCAGTAGTACGTGTGATGCAACTGTTTTGCAAGTCTTCCACGTTGAGCGTGAATGTGATGGCTCCGCATGGTGCAGCTCAGCTAAGTATCTGCTGTTCTGTATCATGTGACTTAAAACTGTTGACTTATTGAAGGCTGTGGTGAACTGTCCTGTAAAATATGTGTAGACTGCATGGTCTCCGTTAGTTAAACATACTCTTCCCTTGTTCAGTGTCTTAATAACTTGGAACTGCATCCCTACCATCAGAGTTGACAGGAATCCAGTGGCCGTGCATTATTAATGCGTTATGTTAGGATGTGGTTTCATGGCAGATTTCGGCTATGTGCAAAGCAGCAAGTGGTGAGGGGCAAGATAAGTGGATCTGTAGAGGGGAAACTGCTGGTGTTAAGGGCCTAACATTCATATTATGTGTCTGGGACGTTTTTATATCATTGTAGTTCCAGTCTCGTCCCATGGACTTAGTGCCTATTAAAGATTAGCATGCATTAAGAGTGCTCCTGAGCTGCATATCTTTGGTTTAGTTTCAGTGAAAATAATTCCAGATTACTTGCTGTGAGACTACTTTACATTGTGAACTAAAGCTTAATAAATAAGGATGGTTTGGAGCTTCACTGAGAAGTGTGCTCCTGCTCTGGACTGTAACAATAATGTAGATGTTGATCTAAGTTGGGTTTGATGCAGTTCTGCATCTCTGACCCTGCAGTGAGCCATCTTAGTAAGATAAACTTGCAGAATGTTGGCACTAAATAGTTTTCTCTGAGGCTGTTTTCTTTATCTGATTCACCAGTAGTATAAATAAGTACCAATTTAAGTGCAGAGCAGGGGGAAGGGACTGTGTGAATGCACACAGAAGAGAGGATGGGATCACAGCATCCTTGGGTCAAGATGTCTTTGAAGGACAACTTTACAGGTTTCTCCCCTTTCCATTGGTGGTGTAGCTGTCTTGGGCACCATGAGAAGGAGAGAAGGAAATACTATATGTGTCCGTCTGTTCAAGGTTCATTCCCTAGGCTGCTTCTCATCCTGATGGCTACTGGGGCCTGAAAGGAAGGGAAGTACCTTCTTGCACAAGATCAGTGGTCAGAGTTGTTTCCCCAATAGTGGGAAATGGGAGATGGGAGGCACTTCCTTCCTACTCGGTGTGAGGAAGACCAAACCCACATCTGTACCCCAAAAGAGTACTTTGATCTTTGGGGAACTGGTTATTATGGCCATCGTGGGTCATTGTGTAAGCAGGAGAGTGAATCACGAGAGCAGATGCAGAGCGCAGAAGGGCCTGGCTGCAGAGCAGTGGAGGCTCTTGGCCAGGAGAGATTTGTCTTTGGTTGCCAAACCCTCGTGCTCACCTCATGTGTGTGTCTTACCAGTAGAGCTTTGTAGGACAAAAGTCATGCAGTTTTGGAAGAAGGGGCTAGAATTTTAAGGGCAATGGGGACTCTACAGGGTCTCTTTATTTGAGCACGTGGGTTGTCATCAGTGACTCAGGTCAGGGTAACAGGGAATTATGTGGTGTTGAAGTGGAAAAACCCCATTCGTATAACCACTACTTACGTTTAGCACTTATGGAGGTGTTTCACTGTTCTGTAGTTAAACATCTGAACTACTGTTCCAGTGTTAAGATCTGTCTTCAGCGGCCAAATACATCCTATGGTATTACTATTAAAACAGCTGGAACTTTTATATCTCACAAATTGTAGGAAAGTTTCTGGGGGGAAGCAATTGGAAGGAGCGTTCTCCTTCAGTCCAGCACCTGATTTTGAGATAGTTGTGAAGAAAAATGATAACTACAAGGATAAGATTCTGTCTTCTGTTTGTCTTTTGTCTCTAGTGTAAGCTTGCTGTCTGCTATGAAACTAAATACCTTTGTAACTCTGTGTGTATGTATTCTTACATAATGTTAGCTTGGTTTTACAGAGACTAAACTTTGGGATTTTTTCAATTGATGTGCAGGTGGAAATAACAGTACTAACAAAGTTTGTTTCAGGCATCTAGCAACTGCTGTCTGTTATGATAAATTGGAAAAGCAAAATCTCAGTTTCTAACATAACTGCAGTTCTGCTGGCAAGATGCTTCTGGAGGCCACATAACTTTCCAGGGTTCACATTCCAATAAATGTTTTCATTTGAACTGACCAACAACCTGCCTGAAGAGACCTTTATGGAGCATGGCACACAACTCAAGCTCCTCTTGCTGCTTGGTGTTGGACTCTGTGCCTCCATGTCTGCTGCAGGTTTCAGCAAGGCTTCCTGAATAGCTTCAGAGTTAATGCAAGGATTTCAGTTATCCCACAAATGACTTTTTTTTTTTTCATTTTATATGCTATTAAATGTGTTTTTCATGGGATTTATTTTATATAAATAAAATTATTATTGTAATATATATTATAATATATATTATATTATTATAAATATGTTTATATAAATCCAGGTCACTGGATTCTGACAGTATTGTAATATACTAAACAAAGTCCCAAGGATGTCAAATTGTGCTCTTTGCTGGATGAGTGTCTGACACTTGGTTATTTCTGTTGAAGACACAGACATGCTAGAATTTCAGTATATTTGTATATTTGCCACTCTCTTCCTTCATTTTTTTTTTTCTTTTTTTGGTAGGGCTCCCAGAGGGCCTTTGTTACTGTCCTGGTTTGAGGTAAAACAGGACCAATTTTGTTCAGTAACTTTGCTTCTTAGCTTCTATAATAGCCAACTTCAGAAAGACTCTGAGTAGCTGAAGGCTTCCTTTGCTTAAAATCAGTGCAGGTGGGTGTTACGCAGCCATGCTTATCGGGAGGCTTACCTTCTGCTTTGGCACTGGGACGTGGTTGGCAGAAGAGCCGGTTGTGTAAGTTTTGGAGAAGTGGAGAGTCCGCTTGTGCCAGCAGTGACTGAATGCCTTGTGCAGGCAGCGTTGTTATGTTGGCAAACAGCGTGAGCTATTTTGTCAAAGAGGCAGTGTTGTTAGATAGGGCACTTTTCCTCTTTGCCATGGGGAGCAATGTAGTCTATAGTTGTTGAGGGGGCTGACTGCCTTTGGCATGTTTGGTCTGTTTTATTGTTTCATTAGTCAAGTTGTCATCTTACTTGAAACCAAGAGCTGAACAGACCACTCCCATAAAGCCTGCTATAACCACTTTTCCTCCAAAAGATGTCCAGTCAGTATGTTTTTACTTAGCACTGCCAATTTCATCAATCCCCTCCCCCTGAAAATGGGTCAAAACCTTCTGAAAGCACTGTCTGGGAAGTCGTCTAATTATGTTGGAAAGCTGTCATGGCTGGATGACAGAAAGCTGCCACCGAAGGTATATCTTTGGCTTGAATTGATCAGAAAACAGATGAGGCTGGACGACACCTTTGGGCATCATCTAGTCCAACTCTCCTGCTCAAAACATGGTCAGCTACAGCGGGTTGCTCAGGACCATGTCCAGATGGGTTTTGAGCATCTCTGAGGAGACTACACAGCCCCTCAGGACAAACTGTTCCAGTTCTTGGTCACTCTTGCAGTGTATGTGTTTATGTATATATGTGTGTGTAGATATATTAAAGTGGAATATGTTCCATTTCAATTTGTGCCCTCTACCTCTTGTTCTTTCACTGGGTACCACTTAGTCTTCTCCACACCCTTAATAAGATATCCCTGAGCCTTCTCCCAGCTTTTTCAGCCTTTCCTTGTATGAAGATACTCCAGTCCCTTATTCATCTTTGTGGCCCTTTGTTGGGCTCACTCCAATATGTTCATGTCTGTCTTGTACTGGGGAGCTCAGAACAGGACCCAGTACTCCAGATGGGTCTCACCAGTGCTGAGCAAGAGGGGGAGGATCTCCTCCTTGGACCTGCTGGCAATATTTGTCCTAATGCAGCCCAAGATGCTGTTGGTCGCCTTTTGCTGCAAGGGTGTGTTGCTGGCTCACGTCAACTTGGTGTCCACCAGGTCCTCCTCTGCCAAGCTGCTTTCCAGCCAAGCAGTCCACAGCCTGTACTGGTGCATGGGGTTGTTCCTCTCCAGGGCCAGGACTTTCCATTTCTTTTTGAACTTCATGAGGTTCCTGTTGGCCTATTTCCTCAGCCTGCTGAGGTTTCTCTGAATAGCAAGCAGTACACCCGTCTGGTCTGTCAGCCACTCCTCACGGTTTTGTATCATCTACAGACACAATGAGGGTGCAGTCAGTCCCATCATCTGGATGAATGAAGATGTTGAACAACTTAGCACTGACTTCTGGGGCATACCACTGGAGACTCTCCTCCAGCTGGACTTTGTGCCTGGCATTTTGGACAGTTTTCTGTCCATTTCGCTGTACACTCATCTGTCCTGTACTTCATCAGTTTGTGTATGAGGATGTTATGGGAGACAATGTCCAAAACCTTGCTGAAGTTGAGATAAACAATGTCCACTGCTTTCCTATCATCCACAGAACATAGTCATTTCCTCATGGAAGGCTGTCAGGTTGGTCAGGCATGACTTTGTCTTCATACATCTTTGCTAATTCCCACCCTGGTGCTCTTGAGTGGCACAGGCTCAGCTGCCTCTGATGCTTCATTGAAGAGAGCTTCCCACCCTGTGACTGCTATCAGGGCACTGAACCTAGTTCAGTGTTTCTAGATTTATTCTGTCAGTTCTTACTCTGTTGTAACATTTTCTATAATAGCCTAATCAACCTGCCTCTCTGATTTGGCCTGTCATTTTTTGTTTCTTTCCTCCTTTCCTTGGTTGGAAGGATGTGCCAGGTGGCATCTTATGTTTATCTTTTGAATTCTTGCCAAAACAAGGTTACTGCTTATTTGTTAGAGATTGAGGATAAAGATTATCACCTTTGCACATTGTACAGGAGGGGGCTTGTGATGGCCCATACTGCCTCTGAACACTAGGAGAATGTTGTCTCCCTCTCTGGTGAGCTTTGGTCTTGCTGGATGTGCAAGAAAAGCACGTTTAACTACACAGTGCTCATGCTCAAGCTCGAGAAGACTGTTTTTCATCCAAAACTTGGTCATTATGGACTTTTAAGCTACAGACAATTGATGTGACTTGGGTTTGAAATTGAGAAAGCTGTGTAAAAAGCAGAGGGGAGGTAGGATAGGTATTTTGGGTAGTCTGTGGCTGAGGTGTTCTGCTGCACCTTCTACCAGTTGGTTTTTGAAAGTTTTGACCTACTTATATGACTTCAGTCCAACTTATTGCTGACTGACTTTAATTACATCTGTTCTTGAGTAAAGCTTTTAAGTGAGAACTTGAAGCATTCAGGAGCATTCGGAACTACTTCAAGCATTCAGAAGTATAATCTGTGGACTGACATGTCTCCTAATTATTATAAGGAGTTGTGAGTCCTTAAAAAGATTTTCTGTCACCACAGAGCACTGTTTTTGCTTAGATAAATGTTATACTTGAAGACCTTTCAGAGGCTTATTTAACCTGAACTGTTTTGGCGGTAGGATGGTTTCTTGCCCATCACACCATGGTCCTAATCACCTGGACAGTTCATCTGCTACTTGCTAATGTTGAAAAGCAAAACTGTGAAGTGTTCCTCTTGAGTACCAAGTAGTAGAGAGATGTGTAGCTCCTTCCTATTTCTGTGTCATCACATGAACAAACATACGGGATGAAACTATTTTGACACTCCTCATGACCTCTCTCACTTTTCAAGTGAGACAACAGAGTTTAGCTCTGTTTTATATATGTATCCATGAGAATGAGGGTGGTATTGAGTATCACTGAGAGATATAAGAGGATATTCAGCACCTAAATCTCAAAAATAAAAAGCTGATATTCATTTGCTGCTATTTATCTTTGGAACACAGACTCATGGATGATGACTGGGAAATTCTCGAGATCCTCCTTCAGTTGTTGGCATGACTGAGTCCATGCTTTACACTCTGGAAAGGTGACCATTGTGAACCTTGTGCATTTCAAGCACAAGTATAGAAATGTTACCCCAAGGAAATAAAGAAGCTTTCAAAATAATTAGTTCATGTTGACCTAGTGTGGCTATGATTACCTACTACTTCTGTGGAAAAAGGACCAGGTGTTTGGCAGTTGAGCAATGCTGTAAGCATTTACCATGGCTGACACTGTGTTCTGATCAGTTTTCCATGTTTAACTTCATAGTGTGTATATTGAAATATAATACCTGCTAATGTGCTTCATCATGTGAGAAATATGTAACATGGATATTTCTTACATTTTTATGCATTTGTAGGTTTCCAAAATGGTTGGGCTCAGTTGGTTGAGAGATGACATTTTTATTTCCAGACTGTAGGTGATGAATGGCAGTTGTCTTTACGATCTGTGGCTGCCAGAATTTCCTATCTGTTGGGCAATATTTCATGTCAGCCACTCAGCAAACAATTCAGTATAGAAGCAAGACAAAACTACTATGCTTGCTGCAGGCAGTAGTGGGGAAATATGATGCTTTGAAGCAAGCTTAGAGAATACATTTGGGAAAAAATAAATGTATACAGTACAAAAAGTGTATGTTAGGAGTTCCAGAGCACGTATGATGAGCAGATAACTCTGGTGATGACTTCTGTTCATAATGAAGAAAAATTTTCTTTCTTAAAGGAAAAAAAACAAGACACAGTCTTCATGTTTATATTTGACTGGCTCCTTTGTTAATGGCTGTATTCAGAAAATAGTTTGCCAGACAGATCATTCTAGCTTCACTTGTATTCATGGCACCATCATGTAGTTCTGCTTTTTTACCAAGGGTTGTCTGACTTCATCTATACACAGCAAAGGGATAAGGGCTATGTTGCAACATGTGTGCAGCAGTACTTTTGATCAAAACTGTCAACAGATCAGAATTATACATTGATTTAATGGAGCTGTAAGTTGAATACCAGGAAAAATTACTTTCTCACATTTAATTCCTTAATTTGTGAATTTATTGTTGGATATTATCATGTACTGATAGAATGAGAATCATAGAATGGTTTAGGAAGATCGTCTAGTTCCAACCCCCCTGCTACGGACAGGGACACCTCCCACCAGCCCAGGTTGCCCAAAGCCCCATCCAGCCTGGCCTTGGACACCTCCAGGGATGGGGCAGCCACAACTTCCCTGGGCAACGTGGGCCAGTGCCTCAGCACCCTCACAGGGAAAAATTTCTTCCTAATACCTAGTCTAAATCTCCCCTCTTCCAGTTTGAAGCCATTACCCCTTGTACTATCACTACATGCCCTTGTAAAAAGTCCTTCCCCAGCTCTCCTGTAGGCCCCCTTTAGGTACTGAAAGGCCGCAATAAGGTCTTCCCGGAGCCTTCTCTTCTCCAGGCTGAACAACCCCAACTCTCTCAGCCTGTCCTCATAGGAGAGGTGCCTGGGAAAAAAATTCTGCAGCCATTCGTGATTTCTGTTGTTTAACCCTGTTGTGCTCTCGTCTTTGTGCGTGTTTGTTGTGATCTGCAGAGGTGAGGGAGGTTTCGGTCAGAACAGTGTTACATTTGGTAGTGCCTGGGTGTCCTGACTGGATTTGAGTGAGAGGGAAGATTATTTGATTTCTGCAGGCTTGTGGAAATTTCTGGCATAAACAGAATTTCTTGATGAACAAATGAGGTTTTTATTGCCAAACAAGCCTTAAGTTGTCAGTCAGCAGCTCTCATGGGTCTTGTGCAACATATGGACAAATATAGAAATACATTGCTGTGCTCATCTGAGTAAACTTAATTATATTAAAATTAATGCTCACTTTCTTATTCTTCTTCATACAAAACCACGTGAATCTGAAGAAGGATGCCTTTTACATATCTGTGCAAATTAAGTTGTATGATATTGTCAATCATACACCTTCTGGCTGTATTACATTTCTTGGATCAAGCCTGTGAAAATATTGTGTGTGCAGCAGTTATTTGCAGATATAATAGCAGATGCAAGTAGGACAATTAAGAAAGCATTGCATGCACGTACTATACATGGACAATTTGAACCTTTCTCCCTCCTTGGCCCCAAATATGTATTGAGTAACAAATGCTTTCCCTGTGGAGAGTGGTTCATAACTGGTAAATCTTGGGCTGGGACTTGGCAGTGTTGAGGGGAAAAAAACACTGCCAGCAATCCTTTCCACCACACATGCACAAAACCCACCCACCACCACCAAAATATGACCCAGTGTCATATTGCTAAATTTACTTTATTCTAGTAGGTGACTGTCTGGGTTTTTTTCCCCCTCTCTGAAATGTTTGGGAACACTACAATTAACAAATGACTGTTGCTGTAAGGGAAACGCTTGTCCTTAGCATTTGTCATTACATCTGCCTTTTTGTACATGCATGGCTTTCAAGTTGTATTTCCATGCCTAAGTTGCATTCACTGTGATGTTTTTTATTTTTTTTTAGTGGACTATATCGTGGAATATGACTATGATGCAGTGCATGATGATGAGTTAACGATCAGAGTTGGGGAAATCATCAGGAATGTGAAAAAACTGGAAGAAGAAGGATGGTTAGAAGGGGAGCTAAATGGCAAAAGGGGCATGTTCCCTGACAATTTTGTGAAGGTGAGTTTCTGCATTGACTTGGTTTTACTGTGATTGTACAGCAAGCTAGTCATTATTGAAATGGTTAGAGTTACACAACAGTTGTATTTATAACAAGATGATGTTTTTTAACTGGAAGACCTTTTAGCTGATTGCATTTATTATTTTTTTTTAGTATGCTTTTGAAGACATTTTTTGTTTAAGTTCTGCTGTCTGTTCTTATTAACTTTAGCATTCCTCTTGGTCTGTACCTTTGTACTCTGTTCTGTCTCCTTTCTCCTGCTGCAGTGCACTGACAGCTGTCTGTAGCCATGGTGACCTGCTTAAGTGAGATGAACTGATCAGAAAACCCCAAAATACAAAAAAAACCCCAAACCTACCCCTGCAGAAGATACTGAGTCATGAAAGAGTTGGGAAAGTGGGGTCACGGCTCAGTCAGCTCGGCTATAATGAAAAACTACTTCCTCGGGCTGTGGTTGTGTGGGTGCTTCAGCCTGGAATTAAGCTGCTTTGTCTGAAGCAGCAATTCAGCCCTACCCTGGACTCGCCACTGCTGGCACTGCCTCTTTCGTGACTGTGCAAAGGGACAGGGCAGGGAATGTCTGGCTAAAAGGTAACTACGAAATCAGGTTGACTTTCAGCTTGTTTGGTTTCCCGACTGGGCTCCCCATATGTCAGCAGCAAACACATGAAATGGGAAGGGTGTGAGGTTAGTGCTCCACTGGGCTGCAGCACTGTCGTGTCTTTGGATTAGTCATCATCTCTCTGAGTAGGATCCTCTTCTCTGGACTTTCTGTCTCGCTCAGTGCTGCACAACTGAGTTGTGGTAGTTGACTTCTGCTGTGAGATACTGCTTCTCAAACCTTTTGTTTAACCGTTTATATTTATTCTGTGTTTGTGTCCTAATTTTCACTGAGGTTTGTGTTTGCACCTTCCACATTTTCCTGTTTTCTCTGCAGAATTTCTAAATGTAATATTGAGTATGCACCTATTTATTAGTTAATTACAATGAAGTCGTCTGCGAAGCAGCTAGGTGTGCTGTTTCATGTGTAGCTTCTGAAATTCGGAGTCTGCTGAGCTGCAGATATTTTATCTAAGCTATGTGTGTGTTATGGAGATGTTACGCTTTGCTTCTTTATGCTTTCTAACCTTGTTAGTAACTTCCAAGGATTCCTTAGTGTAACTACTGTAAAGTATAATCAAAGAGAATTTAGATATTCCTGTCTCTTTTGAAGTGAAATTAATCCTTTGCAAAACAGAATTGTCCAATTAGAGAGCGTCTGTCATTTGTTTAGTGGCCAGCCCAGCCCAAACCACGACAGTATCTTACTGTAATATTTTCATATTGTTAAACCTAAGGGGAAATTTGTCCGGTGCTATAAACACTTCCTTACACTTGCTTACATAAAATTTGACAGGTTTTCTGTTCAGCTTACTGAAAAAGCAAAATTACTCACTTTTGATTTACTGCAGAGGGATTTATCTATCTACCTTTTCAAACTGATGGGAATAATTCAGTTGTTCTCAGAGAGGATCTTTTACCAAGAAGTTTGAAGGAATGCCTTTCACTTGTCTAGTATTTTTAAGTTGTGTGTACTTTAGTTCAAAATCTGTTTTGAGTCCTGTGTAAATAGTAACTTAAGGTAAAATTAACTGGTGTTTTGATGATTACTGTGTTGATGGTGTACTTAATTAGTGCTCGAGTGCCGTACAGGAAGAAAGCATCAGACACGGCTCTTCTCTGGTTCTTGTGTCATCAAGACCGTTGTTCTGCTGAACAGCAGAGGGGTCATCTGTGGCTTGTTTCTGTGTTTTAAAACTACATTTGTTGGGTGTTTTCTTGCCCTTCTGCATCTGTGGCTTTTATAAACTTTGTTCTGAATTACCTCCATCCTGAAAACTCTCTGTGCATCTCAGCTCCAGGTATTTTTAGCTATACATCTGTTCACTGTGTGCGTGGCATGGTCAGATATCCTGAATTATAGGGGACAGTCAGTTTTCTAGAGGGCGTAGGGATTTGGGGAAGTGGAAATGAAGTTGTGCGGAAGAAAATTATCTCTTTGGTTTCATGGCACAAGCGATGACTTGCCGCCTTGGTGTCGGAGTTGAGTGCAGTTATGAGGCTGATCTCAGGAACTTTTAAGACAATATGCACAGGCTGGAAGACTATTGTGTGGTGATGAGATGATGGGAAAGCATTAATTGTTAGGGAACTGAAAGTCATGATTTTGTTCATGGCCAATTTGATTATAGTTTCTTCTCAAAAGTTAATTTACAGGTAGTCATAGTTTGCGAGGCTGTTTCTGGGAAAGCTGTTGCAGAAAAGTGGATTTTTGCTGCCTCCCCCTCCAGCTGTTCTCATTTGCTGCTGCAGTGGGTTGTTGTGAAATGCTGCTATGACTGGACTGCTGCAAATACCAAGCCTCGACAGCAAAACTCAAATACTCCAGCTTGGTCTGGTGCAATGTTAACACCCACAAGGTGTGGGTGAGCTGTGGGAGGGAGGTGGAAACAAGCTGAAGCAGGGTTGTACTTTGAACTTGTGAACAAGGAAGGTCCCTTGAGAAATGGATTTACTGATCTGGTGCCTCGGCCGGCAGCTCACCAACACCAGGTGCTGGTGGCCTCCGAGCTTTGTGCGGGAAGGGGTGTCTTACTGCTTTAAGCAGAAGCCTCCCTACAGCTCCTGCAAGGGGGTGTAGGGTTGAGAGTAGAGAAGTGTAGCAAGTTGGTTGGGAGGGGTAATGACAAGAATGATGCTGAAGAGGGACAAATATTGCTAAGTTCTGATGACCCACACCAAGGGGAAAGGAGGCTGGAGGTCTGAACGATGCAGTGAGGAGGACACTAGACTGGGAGGGCTTGGGGGACATGGGGTGGACCTCTCAGGTGAGGTCAGTAGAAATGTGACCTGAGAGAACAAATTGGTGTGGACAGGGCCAAGAGTTGCACCAAGTTCTACATGTTTGGATGCAAAATTCTGGGACTGTGCTTGAATATTTATTCCTTCCTGAAAGGATCATCTTATTCTCCTGTTATAAGTATAATTTCATGCATTAGACGGGGATCTGGCCTGAACTCGTTATATGGATAAATTTGGGGGTTTTGGTGATATATATGCTGGTTTGTTAAGAATGAACCGAGGCCAGGTTATAAACTCTCCATGCAGAATTTGGATGGCAAATTTTAATCTGTGCTGATATGAAAAAGATCAGCATTTAAAACTGAAAGTGCACGTGTTATTCACTGGATTTGCCTAGCCTCTTCATATATAAAGTATTTAAAACCGTAATAATTATATGAGAGATTAAACTGGGTGAAGATGGACATGTTTTCTTTTTCAAATGTTAGATGTTTTTAGAGAAGATGACTTCTCTAAAAGGAGCCTTTGATTTTCATCAGACAACTGCAGGAGAATTGAGGGGGCAGGAGCTAATTCCAGCTAGTTTGTTTTTTGCTCATTTTATTAGTTTGTCTCTTCTTCACCTTGTCTGAGGGCAGGAAAAGAGCTTTTGTTGCCTTAGTGGCAGCTGCAAACTGTCCTTCGCTGCCAGGCAGTGTGCGATTGCTTCTTGCTCGTTTGAAGGACAACCGAAATGTCGACAGGAGGATTACAGCTGCATGCTGCCTGGATGAGTTGGATGCACCAGATTCAGGCTGTATCATCACCACTAAAGCAGATCAGTCCCCTTCTATTCCCTCCTTCTGGGCTCCACTAATATGTAGAATTTACTGACATTTTACACAACTGTTCATGCTTTGACCAATGCATCTTTTCTGTTTGAAGTATGACCAAGTGTTGTCAATTTCATTTGGAGTTGTTAAAGTTGTGCAGGAAAAGCTTTTTGATTATGTCTCCCTTTTTTCTCAAGTCTTCTAAATATTGCAAAATAGTTTTATGTAGTGGTAGCAGGTTTGTTTCATGTAGTAGTAGCGATTGGGTCTTTGCTGCACTTCTGACAGCAAAGGAAGCTGACATTGTGTTTTCAAATGGGTTAATTTGTTGTGCAGACAAGTAGGTGAGCTAAGTACTATATGACTTTGGAATACTCGTATGCAGAAAGGAATGTGTGGAAGCTTCCTCCGGATACTGATCTCATACTGATGCTTGGTACCTTGTAACATCTGCTGGTAAATTTTTGGTTGGGGTTTTTTGGCTTCTACCCAAATTTTTTGCCCATTGATGGTGAGATCCTGAAGAAGGATCGGAGCTTGGTGGTGCCTGGTTCCTAGTGCCAGCTGAGAGCTGGGCGTTTTCTGCGAGCTCATCACTTGGGGGGTTAACCAGCAGTCTGAGAAGGTCTGTCCCAAAAGGTGCAGTTCTTTGTGCTGATATCCGCCTGTATTGTTTTGCATTAAAAGAAAGAAAACAGCGAGAGTCAGGTAAGGGGAACCCCATAAAGCCTTCAAAACATCCTCAGATACTAGCGTGACAGTGTCACTGTGTTGGATGGAGGGCGGGAGGTATTGTAAAGGTTGGGAGGGAAGTTGGGGGTGGTATGTGCAAAGCAGTCCTGAAACCAGAGCTCAGGGGTGGGGGGGGGAGCTTGAAGTGAGGGTATAGTTGACAACAAGTAGATGAAAAAATGTACAAGCAATTACACTACCCACTTGTGAAGGTAATTTCCTTGAACTCACTTTTCAGTAATAGGCCTTTTTAAAGAATTTCTGCCCGTATTGCAGTGTTGGATTTTGGAGTGCATAGATTTCCAATTTTGCTAACAAAACCCGGTTTGAAATTCCTGTTTGAACTGTGTGCATATAGGCTTTTAATGGGGTTGAAATATTTGAATTAGAGTTCTTGTTCCTGACATTGTTATTGCCATTTTTCTCCCTCTTCCTGTATGGGCAACTTAAAATAAACAACTTCATAAATTCCTGAAAGGAATCAGCAGTGGAAGCCTAACAGACCTTTATTGTTTGCTTTGAGAGTGGCTTTTCCTTTCTAAAACTCGTCACAGTGTGAAACGTGCACACAGACGTTCATCTCCAGTATGGGTTAGAGCAGTGCAGTAACGCTGTTACATTGAATGTGTGAGGTTTTTGGAGCTGTTAGGGTGTGTGGGATGTGGAAGGCTTTTTGGTTTGGTTTTTTTTTTATTGTTTGTATTTTGTTGTTTGTTTCCTTATTTATTTAGAGTAGCTCTATTCACTTTCCAGCCAAGTATTGTGTTGAGAAGCTGGAAGAGACTATTTGGTGTTCATCCTTCTGCTCATTTTTGAAGGTTTTTGTCCGTACATAGTTGAGAAGGTTTTTAAGAACTTAAGCTCCTTGTTTTATTTCATTTATTGCTATCTTAGTTTTGTAACTAGCTATGTTGTGAGTAATACGCTTTTTCACAGTAGTAAAACCAGTTCGATCATAAGCTTAAGGCAGTAACTCGTATGAGGGAGGAGCAGCGGATAGATTAATTAGTAGCTTTCATCAGTTTAAGGTAGAAAAGTTTGCCGGTAGGCTTCAGAGGCATTCTGGTGAGCAAGTGGGACACTTCTACAAGCATGTTTGGGATATGCACCACTTCAGCCGCCTGCTCAGCAGAGGACGCATCTGCGGTAGGGCTGGTTCAGAGAAAACTTTTTGCCTGCGCAGGTGTGTACAGCTGCCCCCGCTGAGCTTAGTGCCCAGCCTGGATACTTTTCAGGTTAACATGTGAACTTTGCTCGCTGTGACATTTTTTTCTTCCTCCCCCTAAATAAAAAAAAAAAAAACAAAAACCAAACCTGCAACACTGGGTGTGTTCGAGCAAATATGTCCTTGGAAGCGGTAAGCTTGCTTTATTTTCCATATGTTCTTAACATCAAATATTGTAAACAGACTTTGAGTTTCGGGGTAATGAACGTGAACAGCAGCACAAATTTAAAAGTTGTGATTGCACTACAATTTTTAGATTTTATTTAATATATAGTGTAAAATCGTGGTGTTAAGAGTTCTTCGTGTAATAAAATTACTTGGGTTTGGTTTAGCTTATCTGCCCTTCTGTAGCGTATAGAGACGCCTGGGAACTGCAGACAACTAGGGTGCTTGCATGAAGAGTTTCTTTTAAAAAGGGTGATTTGTTTTTAGGGGTTACTTTCTTGTTCAACTTCCTGGTCTATGTGTTTTGTCCATGTAAACAAAACAAAACCCAAGCCCCTTTCCTTCCCTTAAAAGCCCCCATAGACCAAAACTTTAGAATATTAGCAGAGCTGACCTACCTTCTTAAGGCTGTGTCTCTGCTGCCTCCTTCTTCTGTTCTTGCTGATGGGATGCTGTTAAGCACCGAGTGTGCTGTGAAACAGTGAGAGAGCAACTCTGTCAAGCATAGCGTCTTCTGTAATTCTTTTTCAAAAACAGAAAATTGACCTCACCCAGAACTTTAAACAGGAATTGTGGAGTCAGGAGGGATCGCTGCCGAGACAGTGTCACTCTTTTCTGGGTTGTTCTTAATTCTAATCTAGGCACAATTAAATACTGCAGTAACATTAATTAAAAAAAAAAAAACAGAACCCAAACAGATTAATAACTGTAAGCTTTTAAACAATGCATATAGGATAAGCTATGTGCTTCCAGTTTGAAGTAATTAGGATGTCTTTATAGAATGGAATAAAATGTGTATCTATTTCTGGAATTTTGGGATTTGCTCCTCTGCTAGATGTTCTGTCCAAATTCTTTACATCGAAGTAAGGCTTAGAGAAAATTAGATATGCAGTAATTTATCAGTCCTATTGGTCAAATGATATTTCAGTTTATACAGCTTTTTCCTTTGCTTTATTGATGTTGTGTGGAAACTGTCCTCGCAGTGGGTTGTGTAGGGAGGTGAGACTGAGGAGCTCAGAGGTGTCGTTACCTTCCCAGGGAGAGGTAGGCAGCCCTGCCGGTAAGAAGGCGATGCTTGCTTTGAAGCTGGCAGTTCTTGTTTTTCAGAAACAAAGATAACGCGCAAGATTGAAAGCCATATTAAGTAATTTTGGTTTCAGTGCTGAGTATATGAGAGAAACGATGGGTATAAGCTGGCTCTTTGTCTCCTGGCAAGGAGCGAAGCTTAGAGTTCGGGCTGGTGCTTTAAGACCCGTTGCTGGTATGATGGTGCTATCCATTGTTTCTGCTGATTTTTTTTTCTTTTTTCTTTTTTCTTTTTTCTTTTTTCTTTTTTCTTTTTTCTTTTTTCTTTTTTCTTTTTTCTTTTTTCTTTTTTCTTTTTTCTTTTTTCTTTTTTCTTTTTTCTTTTTTCTTTTTTCTTTTTTCTTTTTTCTTTTTTCTTTTTTCTTTTTTCTTTTTTCTTTTTTCTTTTTTCTTTTTTCTTTTTTCTTTTTTCTTTTTTCTTTTTTCTTTTTTCTTTTTTCTTTTTTCTTTTTTCTTTTTTCTTTTTTCTTTTTTCTTTTTTCTTTTTTCTTTTTTCTTTTTTCTTTTTTCTTTTTTCTTTTTTCTTTTTTCTTTTTTCTTTTTTCTTTTTTCTTTTTTCTTTTTTCTTTTTTCTTTTTTCTTTTTTCTTTTTTCTTTTTTCTTTTTTCTTTTTTCTTTTTTCTTTTTTCTTTTTTCTTTTTTCTTTTTTCTTTTTTCTTTTTTCTTTTTTCTTTTTTCTTTTTTCTTTTTTCTTTTTTCTTTTTTCTTTTTTCTTTTTTCTTTTTTCTTTTTTCTTTTTTCTTTTTTCTTTTTTCTTTTTTCTTTTTTCTTTTTTCTTTTTTCTTTTTTCTTTTTTCTTTTTTCTTTTTTCTTTTTTCTTTTTTCTTTTTTTNTTCTTTTTTTCTTTTTTTCTTTTTTTCTTTTTTTCTTTTTTTCTTTTTTTCTTTTTTTCTTTTTTTCTTTTTTTCTTTTTTTCTTTTTTTCTTTTTTTCTTTTTTTCTTTTTTTCTTTTTTTCTTTTTTTCTTTTTTTCTTTTTTTCTTTTTTTCTTTTTTTCTTTTTTTCTTTTTTTCTTTTTTTCTTTTTTTCTTTTTTTCTTTTTTTCTTTTTTTCTTTTTTTCTTTTTTTCTTTTTTTCTTTTTTTCTTTTTTTCTTTTTTTCTTTTTTTCTTTTTTTCTTTTTTTCTTTTTTTCTTCTGACTCTTGGAGAAAACAGTGCCACTGGAGAGTGTGTTATCAAGGGGTGCCATGTAGGTTTGCCTGAGTTGCTCCCGCTAATCCGGCCCGTTGGCATGTGTCTGGGATTTGTGAGAACGGTGATAATGATTCCTGTGCTTGTGGGGTGAGAGACTGGTCTCTACTAGACAGAATAAACAAGGAAACAAGTTTCTTCCAGCGGGAACGTAAATGGCTTGAGTGAGCCTTGATTATGATGGGGGAACCACTGTTTCTAAAGATAAGATTAAAAGAACCCCAGCAGCTGCAAACATTGGCAGATAATAGCCAATGGCACTGATATATAGGCATATAGCCATATGTAAGAGCTTTTGCTGGGGTTCAGAGCTCTTCATGGATTATTCTTATTCCTGTGATTTTTTTATACCTGTTGGAGCGGGTCCAGAGGAGGGCCACGAAGATGGTCAGAGGGCTGGAGCACCTCTCCTATGAGGGCAGGCTGAGAGAGTTGGGGTTGTTCAGCCTGGAGAGGAGAAGGCTCCGGGGAGACCTTATTGCGGCCTTCCAGTACCTAAAGGGGGCCTACAGGAGAGCTGGGGAAGGACTTTTTACAAGGGCATGTAGTGATAGTACAAGGGGTAATGGCTTCAAACTAAAAGAGGATAAACTTAGATTAGATATTAGGAAGAAATTTTTCATTCTGAGGGTGGTGAGGCACTGGCACAGGTTGCCCAGAGAAGCTGTGGATTCCCCATCCCTGGAAGTGTCCAAGGCCAGGGTGGATGGGGCTTTGAGTCAACCTGGTCTGGTGGGAGGTGTCCCTGCCCATGGCAGGGGGGTTGGAACTCAATGATCTTCAAGGTCCCTTCCAACCAAAACCATTGTATGATTTTTGCAATCAAATCACTGGATTGACTGCTTGGGTTTATACCAGTCGGGCCCCAACCCCGTGAGTCCCTTCTGTATACTGACTGTATCTGGCATGAAGAGGGGGAAAAGCAAAGTCTTGAGGTTGGTTTGAGTTTGCAGCTGGTCTGAGACTTTGCACCGTAGAGCTGCTGTTGCTGACACAGCAGTGCCACCACAGCCACTTGTGGGGCACCTGCCTGCCAGCTTGTCTTTTCCTGTCGTCATTGTGCCTACACTGGGATTTCATTGCTGTATCGGTGTTGGCTGGAGATGTGTGTGAATTATTGCATATTCACAAAATCACAGAATGGTCAGGGTTGGAGGGGACCTCTGGGAATTATCTAGTCCAACCCCCCTGCCAGAGCAGGGTCACCTACAGCAGGTTGCACAGGACGGCCTCCAGGTGGGTTTTGAATGTCTCCAGTGTGGGAGACTTCACCACCTCTCTGGGCAGCCTGTGCCAGTGCTCTACCACCCTCAAAGGAAAGAAGTTCCTCCTCATGTTGAGATGGAACTTCCTATGTTTGAGTTTGTGCTCATTACCTCTTGTTCTATCACTGGGCACCACTGAAAAAAGACTGGTCCCATCTGCCTGGCACCCTCCCTTTAAGTATTTATAAGTATTGATAAGATCCCCCCTCAGTCTTCTTTCCTCTAGACTAAAAAGCCCCAAGTGCCTCAGCCTTTCCTCATAAGAAAGGTGCTCCAACCCCCTAATCATTTTAGTAGCCCTTTGCTGGACCCTCTCCAGCAGTTCCCTGTCCTTCTTGAACCGGGGAGCCCAGAACTGGATGGCATGAGAAAGTTACGTGGCTATAGGAATTATATATCTTGGTGGACTATCAGATCTGAAATGTCACAGATGCTTTCCTCAAAAGTTAAGTAGTTAAGTGCAAAAAATTTGGTGAAATGATGTGGCCCTTCCGCTGTTCTAGATGAGCATCTGTACTTTAAAAGGCTTAAAAAAATCACATGTCAAGAAGTTTTCAGTTTGCATTTGAAAATTGTTGTTTCACTGTAAGAGTAAAAATCTGTAGCATCGTGAAGTCTTCTGTGGCCGAATGTGAACAGAGAAGGAAGAAAATGCCAGTGCTTCTTTCAATATTTAGAATTTTAAAATATATTTATATATTCTGTATTTTAAAAATACTGTGTTGCCAAAAGCTTTGGAGAAATGGCAGGAGCTCCTAAATTTTTCCTCAGTGGCAATACTAGTGTGGAAGGGAACTTGAGGTACTGCTCCGAAGGATGGCAGGATAAAATGTGATTAATGACTTGTGTGAATCCTGCTTAATATGCTAATTATTCTCTGTGATTTGAGTTATTCAGGTTTCTTGATTGTATATACGCCTCTTGCTTTTCTAAATGGTGTCTCGGCTTGCGGTGTTAACTCTGTTGTAAACTGCGTGCTCCAGGATACTCATAGTTTGGGTGTAATGGTTTGTTGCACAAGCCAGCCTGGAAGGGGCAACAGGTATGTACAAGTAGTTACTCCTTTAATCACATGAAACAGTTTGCTCTTTTGCCCTTCCGTATTTAGTTTCTACACTTGATTTGTGCGTAATTTTGTAACTTCCTCTCTGAGCGCGGGAGAAGGGTAACCATTCTCTGGCTGGAGCCTTGCAAACAGGGTGTGCTGCGTCAGGTGGCGTTTGCAGCCCTTATTGAGTGAACTCCACAAAGCATCGGCAGCGTCTTGGTCAGCAATAATTCACTGGACATGTGCAGAAAACCTACTTTTGAATTTAGACCTTTACTGTATACAGAAGTCTAAAATACAGATGTAAATATGTACTCTGGAATTTAGCATATGTAATAGCACCAAAAAGGTCAGTTATATGGGTAATTCAATGTGGAATGTTTGTTACATCCTGGGAGGCTCTGGGCGTGCATTCCAGTGCTGTATTTTCAGTACTTTGCCATATTTCTAATAAATCAACATGTGTGTACACCCAGAACACTTAATATTAAATATGTTCTTATACTTTTTTTTAAATGAGGTTGAATGAATTAATCTACTTGTGAACTGAAACTTAAACTGGCCTGAGGCTGGCTGTCATCTGGCCTGTCATCTCACAACATTTTCCCTACTTGTGAATTTTATTTTTCTTTCAAGGGTCATTGTTTTGGAGGGGGGAAGTTAGCTCTCCTCTACTGTAGTGTTTTCAGTATTAAATTTATTTTTGAACGTATGTTTTCCTTCATTGAACATTGAGTTCTATCTAATAAAATGAACTGATCTCAAAGTTAGGTGTAGTAAATGTTTGCTAAGCTTAACAAGCTTTTTCTGTACTTTTCACTTAGTAAAAATATTATTTCAGTGTATGTATGTGAGTTCATTAGTTTTATACCTGATGTAATAAGCTTTCATAGAATCATAGAAGATGTAATACGCTTTCATAAAATCGTTAAGGTTGGAAGGGACCTTTTCAAGTCCAACCATTAACTTAACCTGACAAAACCACTTCTAAACCATATCCCCAAGTACCACGTCTGCCCTTTTTTTTAAACACCTCCAGGGATGGCGAATGCACCACCTCCCTTGGCAGCCTATTCCGATGCTGGATAACCCTTTCAGTGAAAAAATTTTTCCTAATATCCAACCTAAACCTCCCCTGGCTTAACTTGAACCCATTTCCTCTTGTCCTCTCACTTGTCACTGGGGAGAAGAGGTCAGTCCCCCAGTTTCAAATTGTTAGAAGCTGATAATGATGATGGGCAGGTGCCCTGTCACCTCTCTCTGCTTATAAAACAGCAGCAGAAAGCAAGATGTGTTTTTAGTTAAAAATATTAGTTAATATATGAATCTTTGATAAAATGTCATCTTCAAACCATTTTAATCTTCACTGAGATTTTGAGATTTATATTTATAGCACTGATTCAGCAAACCTCATGAGCATTTAATTTTGTGTCTTAGGCAGTTGTGATGGGACGTAGATGTGGCAGTGTTTTAACTTGCCCTTGTGTGGGCAAGGGCACACACAACTCCACCCTTGTGTGGAGGTGGCCACGAGTGAAGTGCTGGAGGCTTTACAGGGAATGGAGACACATGGGTGCTCTGGGAAAGTGGTGCAGGGAAGAAGAAACCTGAGTACGACAGCAGATGCGGGAAGCCAGGATGATGGCGTGAAGGAACAAGGGATGTTCCAAGTTAAACATCAAAGTGCACGCGTACTCGTTAACGGATCACACATTTCTCTGGACCAGCAATAGAGGCACTTAACTGGGAGAAGGGAAAGAAATGTGTCTTCCTGCCTTCCCTTGTGTGGGAAGCTTGATAAAACACCACGTGCTGTGGGAGCTGGATCTGTGTCTTGCCCTCTGCCACATGTGATACGTGGCTTCATTCATCTAAAGCACTATTTTGTGGCTGATGGTTGACAGGACATTAACTGTTAGTCTATAAAACAATTACAAGAAATATAATTACATTTTCATGTGTTTAAGCAAGTAGAATAGAAAAGAAATGCAGTTAACGTTTTAAGATGTCTTTATCTGGCTGTGAATGCGGCAGCACCGTGAAATATTATTGAGGTATTATTTTTAAAAGTATTTTAAGGCTTACTTTTTTTTCTTAATAAAGTTTGGGAAACATTGATGTAAACATCTGTGCTTCCTTTAGTTACTCCTGTTAATTTAGGATTCTTTGCCCCACTGTTGGTAGGCCTGGTGATATGACTGCTGTGCTTCTCTGCATCTGGACTTTGGTCCTTGTTGAAAGCAGATGGAAAGAGTCTTTTTAATACTGTGAAAGCTTCTTAGACACTACATGTTTTTAGGTCTCTTGTATTTTGCAAATATTAACAAGACCTCAGATCAGAATCTGTTTTGAAGCTTTTTTGCCACAAGCCTTACAGGTATCCAGTTGTCCACAACAGAATTTATATATACATGCATATATTATATATATATATATAATCTGTATCAAGATCTGAAATTCCAAGCCTGCTTTTACATTCCCCCTGTAGAGATAAGTTTTCCTTATTTAGGAAAGTCCAATTGTTTGCCTTTTTCTCACCTTCAAATATTACATTTATTCAGTGGCTCAAGTATTAGTCTGTAAGTCTGAAATCACTCAGTAATTTGTTTTTTTATGCTTCCCAGAGATCTTCCTTACTTCACGTTATATATTGTGAGAAAGAAGTGATACCGTGCCTGATTGATGGAGCCTTTCTTCCTAACATGGAGGCAGTATGATTATATGATCTATATTTAGCATAGCTTAGATGTAAAAATATTGGTAGCTTGTTAAACTTCATGATGAGTGACGTGGTGTGGGTGTGATTTAATAGAAGGAATCGTTGGGGTTCTGTCTGCAAAGTGGAGAAGTGTGAGCCTGGCTCATGTCACTTTTTCAGCTAATTACATTTTATTCTTGGGGGAAAAGGTTAGAAATCATGATTTGAGTCTGCAGCAGGCATAAATACTAATAATTCAACTTTCTAAAAATATTTCTTCAACCATTTATGTAACTCCGCTGTTCACAGAGAGTCCACAGATGTCTTCGGGCATCGCTTGATGGTGGGTAAGTTTATGTACCAGGACTTTGCATCTTTGCTTTCTGTATTCTCACGTTGAAAGCATGTGAAAACTTTAGATGTAAATGGATAGCTCTGTGTAAAACTCTTATAAGAAACATATAGGGGAATTTCCAAAGCTGTGCTCAGCCCGTAGTGGCCCGCGAGTGTGGTGTGCTGTGTTGAAGAACTACAGCAGCAGTTTCTCCCCTAGCAGTATGTGTCTGCAGCTCCTGTGAAAACTGCTGGGGATTCATGTCAGTTGGAAACTTTTTTTCTAACTTTAGTCTTGAGCAGAAACGCCTTTGACTGGGGTTTACAGAAGTCAGAATATGAAGCAATTTCAGTTTTGAAAGAGGCAAAGGCAAGGAGTGATGCTGCCTTACTGTTAGTTCAGCCTGATCCTGGGTCAGCGCTTAAAAAATATACCCAGGAGTTTACTGTTAGACAGTCCCTAAGTCCCTACTTTGGCCGTAAATTAAGCCCCAAAAATATCAACCAGTGACACACACTAAATTGCCCAGGAGGTAATTTGTCTTGCAAAACAAAGGTTATCACGTTTGTCCGTTCTTCAGATGGTAACTACTTTCATCTTTAAAGTGATTTGTTTCTGTTTTCAATGATAACATTTAATCCTCTGGGGAGCTGGAGTCCTCTCCCAGCCAAGCAAATCTGTCAGGAGGTAGAACCTGCTCTGACCTCTGAATGCACCAGGGAAAGAGCTCAGGAGCTTCTCAGCTATTTTGGTTCATAAATTGTCTTGATCTGTCCCTGTAGTTCACGGCAAGTGTGGCAAAGGAATGGGGCAGACAGGCATAGCCGCAAATTATTCATTTTTCTTCCCTTGCCTTTATTAAATATTTCGCCTCTGTTGGCGCCTGCATTGAGGATGAGAAAACATGTTTTCTAGTCAAGGAGGAGACAGTGGCAAAGTGCAAGGATGTGGGTGGGATGTCTTAGGTTTAAGAGACTGGAGCTGTTAAAGCTGCCCTGTGCCTGCCTGTCTGCTGCTGTAACTGGGACTGTAAGTGCAAGAAGAGGTAATGGGTGCTTAAATAATTAGCTATGTGAAGATTTTTGTGTCCCAGGAACCACGGTGTTCCATTGCGCTTGAACAGATCGTGGCTATCTCATCTGTATGCAGCTATCCAGATTTCTATATGTATTTACATACAGTCACACACATACATCTGTTATTTTTCAGTGATGGGGTTTTGCAGGCTGTGAGGGGAAGAGATAAACTTGTATAAACAAAACTATTTTCTGTAGATTTATCACATGCTTCCAATTCCTCTCTCTCGACTGAAATAAGTGGCAGGTTTCAATTCTGACTTTTTTTATTTTCTGCCCAGTAAGATAAGAATCATAAACTTAATTTGTCAGTCCATAGATTCTTTGCTGCTGTTCTGATGGGGAAGAAAAGAGATGAGAAAATCCTATGTGGGGGCTCAGACACTTCCATTTGTATCTTATTCATCTCAGCCTCTTTAGAGATTGAGACCATTTTCTGCTGCTTGAGATCTGGCTTTAAAGTGTACTACGCTAATAACATTGCCTTTGTAGAAGCTGATGGTTTGTATTTTATAGTGAAAATAATGTAAAAAGTCTAAAGATGATTGTTCATGGTATAATGACATATAGACGAAGTGGGCAGCTGAAGTCTCAGTATTTATGCTTGAAAAATCCAGTGAAGGATTTAGGCTTGCTGGATAACGAACTTTTCTGTCCTGTAATTGAGTAACTATCCATTCCTAATGTCCTTTCAGACAATCTGACTGGCTTTCTCCATCTCCAGTGCCCCGCTGACTTTAGTGCTCTTTGCTTCTGGCGAGGGAAGTGGGGAGGATCCTGCCGTCCCTGCTGGAGCGATGCACGGGCAGGCGGCTGATGGTGGGAAGGCTGCTTGCTCGCTCGCTTAAAAAGTAGGTCAGGACCGCCTGCTTATTTGTTTATTTTAATGGACATTGTAAGGCTGTAGGTGACTTCAGATCTGTTAGATTTTTTTGTCTGTGTATAAAGAAGAATAATTCTTGTTTCACATGTTGCTGTACCTAAATGATTTTGACATTTTATATATAAATATATACATTTCCCTGAGGAATTGGTAAACAGTGACAGGTGCAACTAAAACAAAAACCCCTTAAGATTTCCCCAGTCTCTTTTTGCTATTGAGTTAAATTTATATGCATTTTGTGAATCAGCCTGTAGTGATTTTGGCAAATTTTAGAAGTGTGGTGAAGTACATGTTTAGTGGATGTTATGAAAACTTCAAACCTTTCTGAGTAGTGCTGTAGTTTGCAACAGAAAGAGTGGGTGGTTACTTCTCAGTTGAGTGTGTTTTATGCCAAGAGACAGTCTGTATTGACCTTTTACTGCCAAGTCATAAATGCATAAAATCTGTGTTGCTAATGGAAACACTGACAAGCCTTGAACTGCAGTGGACTGGCATAATAAAAATATTAAAATTTCCAGCTGCAGTTAACGTCAGATTTTCATTTCGTTTTTGCTGGCTGGCAGCTGGTGGTGGCCTCATCTCAAAACAAGCTGAAGTGTCATGGAGGTTTTTTTTGTTGGTGGTGGTGTTGTCACAGCACAGACCCTATTAGTTTGCATATAGGAAGCTGACTTAAAAAACAACAAAAACAAAAAAAGAAAAATGCCTTACTTGTTGTGAAGCCAAAGAATGGGCATGTTCAGGTTGGACATCATGATACATGGGTCATTTTATCTTTGGTTTAGACACAGAGGTGAGACCTATGGGCAGTATCATTTTCCAGCTACTGAAAGTCGAGGCAGCTGTTCAGGCGGAGATGTAGAAATTGTGGACGTATTAATGGGACATTTATGAATGCTTGAATCATTTAGTGTCAGTTTTCAGAGATCCAAACTGATAAACTTCTTGTTTAGAAGCGACTGCTTTTGTAAAACCTTAGTATGTCCAAAAGGTTAAAGAGTCATAGCAATGATGCTCAGGATGAAGTTGCTGGCAGTGGTGGTGGGTACGGATGTCAGAGGATCCTGACGTGTGCTTTTGAATGGGAGTGGTACAGCAGTTTCCTGCTGTAAGGACTGACTGACTACAGGTTTGTGATGTAGTGGACTGCATACAGGTGTGGAGACCAGGGATTCCTGAATTAGCTTTGACTTGATTTGGTTTTTTTGATCGTGGTTTTTAATGCCCTGAGGAAGGGTAATTAATGCTGCAGTTCTTCTTTAACAAGAAGCAAAAAAAATAGTGCTTGCTTTACAACGCTGTTCTAAAGGGTAGTAGGTTGAATATGAAAAAAGCAGTTGTTGGCTTACTAACCCTTCATCTGTAGTGATGAAGCTACATGTAGCTACATTTAGACTAGCTGCTATAGCAGTAGGCTCTTTTGCTTATTTTTCCTCTCCTTGTTGCAAAGGTCCTTCACGTGATGGTTTCTGATACATGAACTAAAATGTCACTGTCGAGACTCTGATTCAGGCGTGGCCGGTGTCAGCCCTTACCTGTGTCTCTTCATTGCAAATCTTTTTCTGATTGATTTGCAGCTCTCTGCTCCTGTTTCTGTCTCATAGTCATCTTGATCTTTTCCTTGCATCTTCCTTCCTTTTATATGTCTCAGATTAGGAAGGTTTCTCTTACCTGTGTATTGAAGTGTTCAACTTTCATACCTTAGCTGTATTTGTAACGTCTGGTGGTACCAGTCTCTCCCAGTGTCCAATCATGCTGGTTTCTGCTGATGAAATTCTTCATCAATAAATCTTCAGCTTCTGAATCTATATGCAAGATTTTCTTCATGTAACTGCTCATGGAATTATTTTAGATCTCTTATCTTTTAATCTAATTCCGCTATGTTTTCTGTTATATTTCCCATTGCTAGCCTTATGTTAGACTTCGAGTATTTCCTACCTGTCACCACTTCAATTACTGACTCAAGCCAGGCAAGAAAGTCACTCAACCATTCCTCCTTTCGTTTTGGGGTCTTTGGTCTTTTGTTGTGGTCACTGCTTTTGTGTCAAATTGTTTCCTGTTGTTTATAACCTATCAATTACTTTGCTGCCTTTGATACTACTGCTGATAAAAGTACATTGTTGGTTTGCTACAAATTACCGATAAAGGCGATGCTTACCTTACAGCCTGGTCTAGCATTTGGAAGTGGTTTGTAGTTGTTTTTTTTCTGTGGTTTTTTTTTTTTTTTTCCTTTTTAAAAATTCATTAGAAGTAGGTCATGTTTTTGACCGGGTGGCCTGTGTACGTCTTCCTCATTTCTCTTTTGATTCTCTGCTTTTCACAAAATTATTGCAGCAGCCGGTCTTGTGCGAAGTGCAAACCTGGGAAAGGAGCCTGGAGCTGACTCCTCATTGGAAAGTGTTATGATTGAGAAACTGTTTAACTGGGGAAGCTTTATTTCCTGGAGCGGCTGGAAGCTTTTGGAGGCTGTATAAATTGCATAGCAAAAGATTATAATTCTAAAAACCTAGTGACAGATCCACTCTACGCAAGTTTTCCTGTGCCAATATGTTTTTCGGTTGAGCAGAATGGCCTTGTCAGTAAGGCAGCTAGAAAAGGTGTTCTGCACATGGCAAACTTTTCAGCTGTAGCCAAATTTAATTCCTTATGGTTTACCAGACTTGCAAATAACTGGCCAAAAAACAAGTATAAGACTGAGAATGACAAAGTCTTTGAAACGTGAAATTTCTGCTGAAATGGGAGGTAGACACGATGCTGTGCTATCCTGGAGCATGTGGTTGTTTTTTTTGTGTGAGGTTTTTCTTGCGGGGTTGGTGTTTTTTTTTTGTTTGTTTGTTTGTTGTTTTTTTTTGTGTGTGTTTTTGTTTGTGTTTGGTTGGTTTTTTGTTTGTTTGGTTGGTTTTTTGTTTGTTTGGTTGGTTTTTTGTTTGTTTGGTTGGTTTTTTGTTTGTTTGGTTGGTTTTTTGTTTGTTTGGTTGGTTTTACTTGGAAGATGGGATCTCGGCAAAGCTAAGATCTCCAGGGCAGAAGTCCCTGCGGATGAAGGAGAGTAACAACAGGAAATACTCACCTGTTTTCAGAAAAAGGCTCTTTATGTAATGTAGATGAGTGGGAGGAAAAATTGTGCTGCCTTGCTTATTTAACTTGCTCTGCTCTTTTGGGAAATAGAAAGGTGCTTTGGACTGTTTGACTTGAGGTTCATAGTTTGTTTGAAAGCATCAGTAGCTTTCCAGACGTGCTGAGTTTTCCAGCTGGACAGCCGCAGTAAGTAGCCTGGGTTTTAGAGAGACTCCTGTTGATTCCAGAGAGGTCCTGTTGAATACGCCTCTCTATTTTAGGTGTTTCATCAATGCATGGGTTTTGTTATCTTAAAGCTTATGTTTAGGAGTTCACACATCATTAATAAGAGTGTGTGTGTATATATATTGCCAATATTGTTTTCAAATATTGTTAAATATTTCATTGCAACTGTAGCTGAAATAAGTAGTGTAGTAGTTAACCAGTGGCTACCAGTGATGGATGCAAGAATTGTTCTGAAGTGGATCATGAAAAACTGTAAAGTAGTTATGGTTGTTTGCTTTCCTCAAGACATTGTAATGCTGCGGTGGTGGCAAAGCCAGTGGGCTTTGAGGGTCTTGCTAAGCACACAGGTGCATGAGATTCAGTGGATGAAAGTTTTCCATCAAGTTATGGAAGGAATGAAGTTGCTCTGAGACTGAAGGAAAAATTCTTTTACAGATTGGAAATTGCTTAAAGAAGCGAAGGACTTGTCAGTGACTTGTCAGGATAAAGGAGAGATGGTGATGGGAACCCCCAGGAGCTGGTTGTGGTACCAGCTTTTTTCAGCATCTCTGGTCATCTGGAGAGGGGATTTAACAGTGGACACTCCTGTTTTGTGAGTGCTCTTTAAGCTCCTGTGCAGTTCAATGTTGTGCTGGTAGTAAGGAGCTGAGCAGGCAAAAACGGTGGCAGTAAATGCCAAGTAATGCATGTAAGGTAATCCATACCATGACTACATGGAACTTCCAGTTGAGAGTTGAGCATCAGCTCATGAATATCTGGTGGTGCTGCTTTCATTTCTCTGAAATCCTCAGCTTCGGGTGCAGTGGCAACCCAGAACACCAGCAGGATGCCAAGTGTCATCAGATCTATTGAGACCAGGAAGGGGACAGGCAGCTAGATGGTTAAGGGGATGGAGCAGCTGCCAAGCTGACAAGGCGGGGACTCTTCAGTTGAGAGGATAAAGCCAAGAGGGGATACAATCAAGGTTTACATAGCCATGGAGGTAGTGATAAACTAAACGCTGCAGTGGGGAGCACGCACGGGGACTAGTAAGGTGTCAGCTTAAAGCAGATGAGAGAGAGGGGGCTTCTTTATATAGCACAAAGCGAGTATCTGATGTCTATCCCCACGGAAGCTGTGGAGGCAGGCAGGACCTCGGGTGCAGAAAGGGATTAGACAGCTTCATCTGCAGACATGAAAGGGAGAGGGGAGGGGATGAATCTTCCTAATAAAACCCTTCTGGGTGCTCTGGCAATGTGGGAGGATCTGGGTTGCAGGTTAGCTCTCTGAAGAGCATCTGGGATTTCGACTGATGGGAGCTGTGTTCTGCGCTAGATGGGCTATTGATCTGCCTTAATGGGCTCCTTCTTGTGCAAAGTGATGATTTCCTCCTTTCAGAGTATTTGTTCTCCGGTGGAGTCTCACTTAATGAGCTGATGCAGTAGAGTAACTGCTGAGTACAGGGCCTTTTCGATGCTTTCTTGTTTATAGGCTTCTTAGTCTTGACTGGCACGTTCAACTCCAGTGCTAACAACACCTTAATTTAGAAAGATAGGAAGGTGGGAGACAATTATCAGAAAAATTATGTCTCTGTTACTTCCGTCCTACACTTTTCCCAACACTTCCTCCAACTTTATTTCTTGTATCTCACTTTCTTTTCCACTTGTGTCTTTCAGCAGTACGATTGCATCTTATCTGTAAATAACCTTTGAGCTTTCTGAGGCAGAGACTATGACCTAATACAGTTTTATATACTAAAATATTTTATTTAGTGCCTTACCCTATGTGTCTGTCATTGAAGTAATGTCTGTATTTTTTAAAAACATTATCAAATATAAGCTGTGACTTAAGAGTTTTAATATGGGACTTCTGGGCTCAAAGCTACTTTTCTTAGGGTTGGAGTAAGGGTTGGCTAAAATACTGCCCCTGTTTCTGAATTCTCTCAGCACATCAGGTTACCCGTTTACTGACATGATTGTATGGAAGGGACAAGATTACTAAGGCCGTTAGTATGTTTAGGTGCAAGATGCCATGTTTTTTTTGAGTATAATACGTCATTACACACCAAATGGTAAGTACCTGAAATCTGTTAGTCTGTGGAGCGCCTGTCTAAAACCACCGACCTCTTGGGTAATTTAAATGGCCTCTCAGTCTTTTGAATCTCTTTTTTCAGGAAGTTAAGAAGGATGTAGAGCCCAAGGATGATGCCGTGCCAGTCAGGAGGGAGAAATCTGGCAATGTAGCCAGCCTTGTGCAGCGTATGAGCAGCTATGGGCTTCCAGCAGGAGGATTTCAGCCTCATCCCCCATCCAAAACCTTCAAGAAGAGTATGTAGTCTTTCCATTTCCTTCAATTGCGTAAGCTGCTGATGTGCATTTTTTTAATAAACATGAATTATTTAATGTCTGACTTAGTTTTAAAGTTGTACGGAAAACTGGAGACGTAGGAGGAAAAACTTTGATTCTAAGCCAAATTCTGCTCCCAGATGCATGGGCAGAAAGCTTATGTGTAGTTCTTAACAGCAGCAATAGGGATGAATTTTCCTGGGAACAGGATTTAGACCCTTTCCAGATTCCAGAGCATTGCTGCGTAACTTTGTGTGAGCTCTGCTTGTATTGTCAGGTGCCTGAATGAGAACGGCAGGCCTGTTAATAATAACCAAAAAACCTTCCTGTGGTCATTTCTTCTAAATGTAAGAGTTTTGCTACAAGTTCAAGGCTTTGTGACAAGGAAAGACTGTGTAGTTTAGGTTCCTGTTGTTTGGTAGGCTTCCTTCTAGGATGAAATAAGGTGGAGTTGGTGGCATCTAAGCAAAAGCAGTGGCCTTCCTTTGTAACCACAGCCCCCGTGGTCAGGAGTGCAGACTTGGTGCCTCTGTATCTGTGGTTTCTATGTTTTAATGCCAGTATTTAAATCAAGGTGACTAAAACTAGAGCAGAAAACTTAGCATTCCCTCCATCCAGAAAATAGCCTCGTGATTTGTATTTGGACACCTCAGACTTTATAAGAGATGTGCTAAATTACTGTGTCTTCCTCTCTTTTATAAGGGATCGCAGCCATTTATGACTTAATCTTGCTTTTTTAAAAAACAAAGAATTCAGAACTTACTGTTTCTGCTGTGTTTATGCTTAGAGTTGTTGCCCATCAAAGGAGAAGAGCCCCAAGTCATCTTTTAATGCCCTGAAATGGGATCACCAGACTTATTTCCTCTAGGCAACTAAGGATGTTACCTTCAGTATTACTTTTTAGTGAATCTGATCTGTATATGTGTACTGGCAACGGCACGTATGTGCCTGTTAGATGTTTGCTATCAGCAGGCTTTTGAAAATCCAGCCTGAAAATTAACGCTGTTCAAATTAATGCAACCGGGCTCTGAAAGGGAATCACTATATTATATGATTCTTTTTGTTTCTGTGAACATGATCTGATACCATTTCAGGTATTGGCTACTCATTCTGGTCTCCCTAATCCTGGAACAATCCCATATTCAACATGTCTCGTCCTCATGCTGGTGGCTGTGGCCAGATACCAAGTACATCTTGGTTTCAAACTCTGTAGTGCTCCTGCTAGTCTCATTCTCCTAGAAGAAAGTGGTGTTCAAGCACCTTCCTTTAAGCACACAACTGTTGTGCTGTGTACTTGGCACAACGATAACCTCTGCGTTTCCATTTTACTTGCTGTTCCCTCTTTCCTGGAAGACTGTTTAAACAGCTCCTGCAGATCCTGTTTGCTGTGTGCCTGGGCAATCGCTCACTCCCTTTAAAAGGTTTCCAGTGCTTAGTTGTCTTTCCATTTCTGGTTCCTAACCTGGTAAAATGAGGTTTACAATTTTAAATACAAAGTTAAGCTTCCTTAATAGCAAGTTTCCAATGTGCAGTGAGGTAGGTTGTCTCTGCCTGGGAAGTGCCTTGTGCAGTTCCCCTGTGCAGCTCTGGCTGAATTCAGGGATTTTGTATCAGGTGGACAGTAAGCTGCAGGCAGTATTCCTATCAGAGAGATGGCTGCCTTTATTCAGGGAAAGGAAAATACAGGAGGTGTGCTAAATTATGGCAACAAAGGGCTAAATTTGGTTTACACTGTACAAAACAAATAAAACCTGAAGCCAGACAAGTTGTTTTGGAAAAGGACAGAATTGCCTGGGGGCTGCCAGCCCAGCAGCAGTGCTGCTGCACCACATGAAGCTGGAATGGTGTTTTCCGAACGGATGGGTTAGCTTCCGAGGTTAATCTAGGGACTTTTCAAAACTGGAAGGCAGTAACTTCCCAAACTGGGTATTGCTGAAAACAGGCTGCAGGTAAGAGAGAGTTCTGGATGTGAAATACATCTGTGGGTTTGTTTCCCCTCCCTCCATTCAGGTAGAATTACAACATGAAAAGGAATGCTGATATCAGTTTTATATTAAATGGCCATGACTCTTTAATTTGCCTTTTTTTGGTATCAGTTAACCTCATACAAAAGAGGAGCCCTGAAAGCGCTGTAGGAGGTAGTAAAGGCCAGTGAACCGTTTATTGCAATTACTGTTAGCGTAACAGTATGAGTTCCAGTGGAGTTAAAAGAAGGGTGCATTATGTGGGCAATTACGTGTTCTTAGAAATAACCCATAGAGCTTTACACTTCTGGTTTATTTGTTTCCTGCCCCTTTTAAGCTCTTTAGAGCACAGACCATATACTGGCATGGAGAGAATTCTGGATTTGGTGAGCCCTCTCTCAGAAATTTTAGATGCTGAATAGTTACTCAGCTGCCTGGCGTGTTTCGTACTCAGGATGCTGGGTGGGGCGGTCTTCTAAATGTCTGACTTTGGACTTTCAACACTACTATAATAAGACAAGGATCAATCTTGGAGGTAGTATCTGTGTTTTGAAATGTTTTTACGCAGCTAATCTTAATTGCTGAGGCTTGAGTGTGGAGAAGTGCAAAGTATAAGACAAAGTATAGAAATTATACAGCTCCTACAAGATTAACTTTACCACTTCAAGCTTTTGAGTCACACTTTCATTTAAACTGTGGCAGATTGTTTTTGAGGAGGATAGGGAGCATGTGTGGGTCATAGCTCAGGATGACAATTGCCTTCAAAAGCGTGGTGGTGGCTGCTCTGTTGTGGAAAAGGTCTGGAGGCATGGCCCGTTGTTTGAAGGAGAAATGCCTCAACCCTCCTGGTTCATCAGTAGCATCACTCCAGGGGGTGTGCAGAGTAATTAGGCAATGGTAGCACTGCTCTGGCTGGAGAGGTTGTTGGAAGCCACTTCAATGCTTTCCCCTCTCGAGATGTCATTTTGTCTTTTTAATGCCTGCAAAGCTTTCATGATACATGGCAAACATCTAAAGACTGTGCTTTATTTTAGTTTTGCCTTTGTTAAAAACTGTTAATTGAAGCTTAGGTTGAATTTCTTGACTCCATACTGGCACTGAAAAGGGAGATTTTTTGCATTCACAGACAAAAATGAATTTGGATTTTGAAATATGAGCCGAGCAAATGTTAGCATTACCTCAGACCTGTTAGCAAGGTCTTTGTTAGAGGGCAGAAAGGCTATTGGTGCTTCAGTGTGGTGCAGAACAAAACATTTGTTATTTCTTTCAGGATTGCTTAGAGACTGGAGGCTCAAACTTGCACATTTTCTTCCAAGCAAGTGCTAACACTGCAACTGGCAGCGGTTGTCATTCTTGCACATTTTGGTCTGGAAATAGCTTGAAAAATCATTGTAGTGAGGATTTATCTGACTTGCTTCTGTCAACATGTTTTTTTATAGCATGTTGGTAATTGGCAGTGTAGTGTTTATTTGTTTGTAATTGGCGGTCTGTGAAACTCAGGGTTTTCAAGCTCTGAGATACAGCTTCCTAGCCTAAAGTGACACAAGCAACCTGGAAAACCAGCAGCAAAAGCTACATAGCTTTTTGGAATGGTTTATTGGTCTTTTGGTCAGATTTGATCCTCAGGAGCTGAGTGTAGGAAAAACTACTTTTCCTTTGCAATCTTTCTTACTTTTGCCGTTTTCCTTGAATCAGGGTCTAAGAAGAGGCAGTGCAAAGTGCTCTTTGAATACATCCCACAGAACGAGGATGAGCTGGAACTCAAGCTGGGGGATGTGATCGACATCAACGAAGAGGTAAGCTGTTTTACAGAGCTGATTATCTCTTTGGCCAGAAGTCAAATTGGGGTTTTTGGCTGATTACTTGAATTACAAGGATGTTGGAGAAGTAGCATAGGAAGTAGTGGTTTTGAAGCTGAAGCTAAAACTGATAGTTCAGTAGTTCTTTCCCTCAGGATCTAATCCTAAATCAATGCATGCTAGTTGTTTAGGGCGAGTATTTGATCATCACAGCAATAAATTGTGATCTGTTCCGCAGATTTGTTTTTCTAAAGGCTTTTCACAGTTCTTAGGTCTTGTGATCCTTGTTTTTAGGATGCTTATGCTAAAACTGTTTGACCAGTTGCCTTTTAGTTGACATACTCTATCTTGGTTTAGGTGAAAAATGTTATTTGACCTGATTTTCCAGTTTTATACTTTTTTGCAAACTTATTGAAGCTTTGAACTAATAGTAACAGTGTTCAGCATAGAAACCTGTACCGGTAGTACCAGGACATCAGTTCTACCAGTTACCTGAGAATAAGTCAGTATTTATCCCTTGCAATTTTTTTTGTAAATTGAGTAGTTACAACTGACACTGCTGATTGTGAAATCAGCAGGTGGGTTCAGAACTTAAATGGCTAATACTGAAGAGAGCAGGCTACAAGGATCAGAGGTACATTTTAGGGAGGAAGGCAGTGCAGTGTGCTGGCTGGATCCGCAGGGATTTTTGTTTACGGAATATGTGGGTTTTCCATGCAAAATAAATGCACAAACTTTTATTTCTTTTTCGTATCTTCCCCCCACTTCTCTCAGATGCAGCACTAAATAGCAGATTTATTTTTGTAGCTTTATATTGTAGTACTTGCATGCTGTGTTATCAAGCATAATCTAAACTCATCTGACTCCATTAGTGGAGTTTTTATTTAAAAAAAAAAAAAAAAAAGATTGGCAAAACTGCTTGTTTCAGCCTCCCCCCAGGAGGCTTTGTTTAGAAGAGTCTGAATTAGCAACATCTTATTTCTATAAGTTGATGGAATTCACGCTCCAAAAGAAAAAGTACTGATGTGTGTACCAGAGCTGTAACTCCCTCTTGTGGAAATTGTATCATGTGGTAAGAATTTGAAATGGACGATAAGAGTTGTGAAATTGTCTTCTGTGTCGCTAGTGCCCAGAGATGCACAGATGCTCGCCACCACAGCACGCAGAACTTTCACCTGGTTTTTAATGTCAATTAAAGATACCTTTTCTGGTAACATAGTTTGTATACAGTCAGGTTTTTTTAAAGACAGTATGGTGAGGATGCTGAAGCGAGTACACTCAAGAAATCTTTGTTTTATTCCTGACTGTCTCTGAACTGGCATAGCTTTGCCTTCCAAGTCTGTTAAGTGCTTTGCTGACCTTATTTCTTGGCAGAAGAATAAATGGATGCTCGAGTCGCTTTCTGTATCGTAAGCATTAAAAGTCCCTTTCTCATGGCTCTTGGGTGTAGTATGGGTTAGTCGAGGCATTTGAATTTTAGTTTTTAGTAATGTATTATGTAAAGCATGAGGCGCCGGAGCCTCGTCAGCCCTCGTCGGTAATCTACGCTTAAAATTTGTTTCAGAGAACCAAACCATGAATTTGAACCATCCATAGCAAAGCTATGTTTGAGCACCAGGATGTCTTTAAAAATAACAAAGCTCTTTTCATTGCCTGTCTGTCTCTGTAGCTGACAGGTTTTGCATGCGTTCTGCTTGCCTGGAGGTAGGCAAGTGTTTAAAAACTATGCCTGTGTGTCAGACATAGTGACCTACAAAACAAGACTAAAAAAAGATAATGTAAACAAGTGCTGGGTTTTTTTTTTTCCACCTGTTGCTTTTCTTTCTTATCTAAAAACAGCTTTCCAGTCCCAAAACGGAGCAGTTGAAATGAAATATTTTGAAAATTTATCTTAATTACAATTTTAAACGGTGCTCATTAGGCAAATACATTCAATTTATTTCAAATACATTCATTTTATTTAAGGCCTTTTTGAAAACTGTTAATAAATTGAAGAACACAATTCTTACACGGTCTTCTGGCATTGTTTTATACTGTCACCTATGCTTGCCCAGCTTTTGTTTGGAATAGGACTGGTGGAAACTGGACAAGACAGATGGGCAGCAAGAATACATGAAAGTTTCTTTAGAAAGCCAGGCTAAAAGTTGCATCTTTATTTCATGAACAGTTTAATATTTTCTTCTTCTGTTAGGTGTGTAATGCCTGTTTTTCTGTCTTACCATGAGAGAGTTGATGAACCTTTTGCTGCTCTTCTGGATTAATTGCCATAGGGCTAGTTTTGTATTTCAGGATCATTGCTGCAGTGATAGAAGTGACAGTAAATTACTCGCTTGCTCTTTTTGCTTGCTGTTTCTAGATCTTTGATGGGTCTCTTTAAAGAGAAATCATGGTCATTTGAACTTTCCCAAAGTTGTTTGTAGAGTTTTATAAGTGAAGTAGATGGAATTGATAGGAATTTCCTTTTGCTTTATTGGTGACATGAAATATTTCCGTACAGGTAGAAGAAGGCTGGTGGAGTGGAACACTAAATGGCAAAGCTGGGTTGTTTCCTTCAAACTTTGTGAAAGAATTGGAATTGACGGATGATGGAGAAACACAGGACACTCTGGATGACACAGGTGGTATTCTGTTTGTTGTAAATGCTTCCAAAGTCATTTTGGCTCTCAGGTATAATTTGGAGTATTATGGTTATAGTACAGTAAAAGCTGTAAAGAATTCAAGCTTCTGAAGAACAGAATTATTTAACGGAAGTATTTAATTTCATTCTATAAAATATTGATGCTGAGTATGAAGATACCTGTATGAAGATACCTGTCTTTCTCCCAATACACTTCTAATAAAATTGCAGTCAAGGCCCTGATCTTGCAAATGTACGTTCTGCATTTTATCACTAGAAATTTTACAATACTCAGAGTTGAGCTTTTCTTAGTACTGGATATAAAATTATTCTTCCATTTAATATTTGTTTTCAGTCATCTTCTCACAGACAAGAATTCTCTAACATGGAAAACTTAAGCATTTAGTCACGTTAGTTGAGAACTAAAACTTGGATTGAATCAAAACAGTATAGAGAGCTTCTACTTAAAAGGAACCCTGGGAAGGGGGGCCTCGTTCTTGATTATGTTTTAATCTAACAATAGAATGGTTTTAAGGCAGTATTTCTATTTAGCCATTCCTTTGTGGCTAAATCTTTGCACAGGAGTTGGCAGGCTCATTGAAAAGGCTTTAAACTGGGTTTGAAGGGGAAAAGGCATAAAACCAGACTCACTAGAGATAAGGCTGGGGGCAGCACGCCAGTGTTTGAGGGACAGTGTGCTAGCAAGGTCCTTCGGTCTGCCATCTCGGTGGAGGTAGGGGATGGAAATCCATGTGACAGCAAAGACACAAGGGCTTTTGATGTGTTAGAAACCACGGAAGCTCCTGAGAATGATCATGTAGGAATTAGGACTTCTGCCCAAAAAAGGTGGTGGGAATCAATAGCTCAACTGAAGTGTATCTATACCAATGCACGCAGCATGGGCAACAAATAGGAGGAGCTGGAAGGTGTTGTGCAGCAGGAAAACTATTACATAGTTGGCATTGTGGAAACACAGTGGGATGACTTGCGCAACTGGAGGCTGCATTGGATGGCTCTAAACTCTTCTGAAGTGATAAGCAAGGAAGGAGAGGCGATGGGGTAACCCTGTATGTTACGGAGTATTTTGATTGTCTAGAACTTAATGATGGTGACAGTAGGGTTGAATGTTTATGGGCAAGAATCAGGGGGAAGGTCAACAAGGCAAATACTGTGCTGGGAGTCTGTTATAGACCACCCAACCAGGATGAAGAGGCAGACAAAGTACTCTATAAGCAGCTGGGAGAAGTCTCACAATCTCTAGCCCTTGGTCTTGTGGGGGACTTCAACTTACCAAATATCTGCTGAAAATAGAATAGAGCAGAGAGGAAACAGTCTAGGAGGTTCCTGGAGTGTGTGGAAGATAACTCACAGCTGATGAGTGAGCCAACTAGGGAAGGTTCCCTGCTGGACTTGCTGTTTGCGAACAGAGAAGGACTCGCGGGTCATGTGACAATTGGAGGCTGTCTGGGGCATAGCGACCACAATGATAGTCTTCAGTAAGTCATCCTTACTTCTTCAGAAGTAAGGATGGGGGTCAGCAGAACTTCTGCTTTGGACTTCCAGAGGGCAGACTTTGGTCTGTTAAGGAGCCTGGTTGTCACCGTGCCTTGGGAGGGAGTCCTGAAGAGCAAAGGAGTCCAGGAAGGCTGGACATTCTTCAAGAAGGAAATCTTAAAGGTGCATGAGCAGGCTGTCCCCGTGTGCCGAAAGAAGAGCTGGTGGGGAAGAAGACTGGCCTGGCTGAACAGAGAGCTTTGGCTGGAACTCAGGGGAAAAAGGAGAGTTTATGACCATTGGAAGAAGGGGCAGGCCACTCAGGAGGACCACAAGGATGTGGTGAGGTTATGCAGGGAGAAAATTACCAGGGCCAAAGCCTAACTAGAATTTAACCTGACTACAGCTGTAAAAGACAATAAGAAATGTTTCTATAAATACGTTAGCAACAAAAGGAGGGCTAAGTTGAATCTGTGTCCTTTATTGGATGTGGGGGGAAACATGGTGACAAAGGATGAGGAAAAGGCTGGGGCACTAAATACCTTCTCTGCCTCAGTCTTTAATAGTAAGACCAGTTGTTCTCTGGGTACCCAGCTACCTGAGCTGGAAGACAGGGACGGGGAGCAGAATGACGCCCCCATAATCCAAGGGGAAATAGCAACCTGCTGCACGACTTAGACACACACAAGTCTGTGGCACTGGATGGGATCCATCCGAGGGTGCTAAGGGAGCTGGCAGAAGTGCTCACCAAGCCACTTTCTATAATTTGTCAGCAGTCCTGGCTAACCGGGGAGGTCCCAGTTGACTGGAGGTTAGCAAATGTGACGCTTAGCCACAAGAAGGGCTGGAAGAAGCATCCAGGGAACCACAGGCCTGTCTGTCTGCCCTCAGTGCCTGGAAAGGTTATGGAGCAGATCATCTTGAGGGCCATCATGAGGCACGTACAGGACAACCAGGTGATTGGACCCAATCAGCATGGGTTCATGAAAGACAGGTCCTGCTTGACTAACCTGATATCCTCTGTGACAAGGTGACACGCGTAGTAGACGAGGGAGAGGCTGTGGATGTTGTTTGCCTGGACTTCAGTAAAGCTTTTGACACCGTTTCCCACCGCATTCTCCTGAAGAAACTGGCTACTCATGGCTTGGGTGGGTGTACTCTTTGCTGGGTAAAAACCAGGCTGGATGGCCAGGCCCAGAGAGTGGTGGTGAACAAAGTTGAATCCAGTTGGTGGCCAGTCATAAGTGGTGTTCCCCAGGGCTCGGTATTCGCTCAGTTGTGTTTAATATCTTTATCAATGATCTGCACAAGGGGATCGAGTGCAGTAAGTAAGTTTGCAGATGACACCAAGTTGGGCAGGAATGTTGATCTGCTTGAGGGTAGGATGCCTTTACACAGGGACCTGGATGGGCTGGATCGATGGGCTGAGGCCAATGGTATGAGGTTCAACAAGGCCAAGTGCCAGGTCCTGCATTTGGGTCACAACAACCCCATGCAGTGCTGCAGGGTTGGGGAAGAGTGGCTGGAAAGCTGTCTGGCGGAAAAGGACCTGGGAGTGTTGGTCCACAGCAGGCTGAATATGAGCCAGCAGTGTGCCCAGGTGGCCAAGAAGGCCAATGGCATCCTGGCCTGTATCAGGAATAGTGTAGCCAGCAGGACTAGGGCAGTGATTGTCCCCCTGTCTCCCCAGTAAGGGGAGACCTTATTGCTGTCAACAACTACCTGAAAGGAGGTTGTAGCGAGGGGAAGGTTGGTCTTTTTCCAAGTAACAAGCAATAGGACAAGAGAAAATGGCCTCAAGTTGCACCAGGGGAGGTTTAGATTGGATATTAGGAAAAACTTCTTCACCGAAAGGGCTGTCAAGCATTGGAACAGGCTGCCCAGGGAAGTGGTGGAGTTGCCATCCCTGGAGGTATTTAAAAGACCTGTAGACGTGGTGCCAAGGGACATGGTTTAGTGGTGGACTTGGCAGTGGTATGTTAATGGTTGGACTCAATGATCTTAAAGGTCTTTTCCAGCCTAAATGACTCAATGATTCTAAGGGGGCTTTGGTTCTGTATTATGTTTTAATCTAACAATAAAAAGTTTTTATTAAGTGTTTATGTTAGGCGTTCCTTTGTGGCTATGACTGTGTAGCTCAGGCAGAAGCAGGTGGTCTGCAGCTGAGCAGTAGTTGGGTGCTGAGCGGTGCCAGGCTGGTGTGTGCTTTACAGGCCATTACTTTGTACCCTTGAAACTACGCTTCAGAGGCGTTGTGTCTGTGAAGACCTGTTTGCAGGGTGGGGACTTGTGATGCAATACTGCCGGCCTGGGAGTGTTCTTTGGGACCAACATCTTAATGCGAGTTAATCGATGCTTAATGACAGCTGTGTAATGTTCAAGGGAAAAATGGATATATTTTTTTCCTTGTAGTAATGTGTGCCCTGATTTACAAGATGTTCAGTATTGATTGTTTCTAACAAGGCTTTGCCCAGAGAAAGGAAAGTAAAGTCTGGCTGCGATTTTATTCTTTTTTTTTTTTTTTTTTTTTTTTTTTTATTTTTTNTGTTGGAATAATTGAAGTAGCCTAAAGCAAGAGTTGTTTGATTTGAGCAGTCCCAAACAGCTCAGTGGTTGTCTCCTTGGAGGTCAAGTTTCTTGAGTTTAATGGGGTTTGGTGAGATGAATTTACGAATGGGTATGTGTTGGTCTTAATTCCTGAATTCTGAAATCAGTGGGACTGAACAGTAGTTTGAAGTAATTTTATTTTCTGTCAGTAACTAACAAGTCAGGATTTTCAGCTCCTTACACCCCCAGGGGTTATATTTAATGCTCAGTGCTTTCACAGTCAGAGTCTCGAGCATCTGCTAGTTCTTTCCTTGCTCGCAGGAAACAGTAAATGCCCCATTCACTGAGCCGTGGTCTTTCAAACATGCAACCTGGACTTTTCTCACAAATGAAATTTCTAGCTATCCTTTTAGATATCTAAGAGAGATATAACTAAGTGAAGAATAACTTGGTTGAGGAGAGGTGAAAAACTGAAGCCAAGAGTCTGTGTATCAAAACTCCTCAAATTTATGGTTGAGGGAAGAGGCTTTAATCTTTATTGCAATTCCTAGGCATGCATATGCTGGGAGGAACTTAACTGGAAGGCTAAAAGATGTGGAGGTATTTTGAATTTGGTTTATAAAACCTCTATTTTCACATGACTGTCTCATGGAATTCTGCACATTGAAATAGTTTGCCCATGAATACTGGTTTGTAGGTTTTAACAGGGTTGATTGTGACTTAAAAAATAAAAAAAGTCTTAAAAGCTCCTAACACCTAAATTAAGTTCCACTCTGAACTACATTTGTTGGAGGGTGGATAAAAGTCCCTTAAAACTGAAAGATTAAAAGAATCTTAAATACTTATTATCTACCAGTGATTACTCTCAACCAACCACATATGATTTGAATGTTTAACTTATTTTAAATAGGTTTCAAGTGTTATCAGGTTTAAAAGCTATTTGAATACATTTGCAAGAAACTCTTTTTTGGGTATTTTTGGTAATGCATTTCGAGCATTAGAAAAATTTCACTTTGCCTTGAGAGGCATCACTGTACTACTGAAACACACTGTTTTTTCCTGTGGCTGTTGAACCGTGGTAGGACTCATTATGGACCTTTATTGATTATGGCTTTCAGCAGCTATAGCTGTGCAAATGACAAGCCTTTAAAAAGGACTAAAACCACGTCTTTAGGAAGTGCGTAAGCAATGTTTCATAAAACTAATGGAAAACATAACGTTGATGTTACCAGACTGCAGACCCTGAGTGATAACTGAAATAGCAAGAAATATTAGTGAATCTAATGACTTAGTTGCCAGCGTATTCAATGCAATACTGGTGTCAATTCAAATGGTCTTATGTTACACAGCTAGAACAAATGTGAGGTATTACAGTTACAACAACGTTCCTGGAAAAGCTGTTTAGCAAGAGCAGTGCACATAGCTATGTTACTTCCACTTTTTTCCTCAGAAGAGCAAATGAATAATTTCGCATATTAAAACAAGTTTTTCTTTCTTTTTGTACTTTCAGAGTCTGTTTTCAGTGGTCCTACCTCACCTGTGGTCTCTCCAGGAAATGGGAATGAGCCTGGATCTGGACCAGCACAGCCGAAGAAAATCCGAGGTATTGGGTTTGGAGATATCTTTAAAGAAGGCTCAGTGAAACTTAAGACGAGATTATCCAGTACTGAATCAGAAGATAAAAAGCAAGATAAGGTTTGTAGCAGTTTATATTGTTATTTTGGGGTTTCCTGTAAAAATAATCTACAAGACGTGGAATCTGAAAACATAATACCTTACAGATGCTGAATACAGTGCCCATTTTAAAATTTGTCAATATTGTTCCATAATCATCTCATAGGGCTCTTGCCTATGTAAGAAAACAAGCCCCCTCAAACTTCTTTCATAGTAACTTATATTTAAAATTGATTCCAAAAGGTCTGCTCAAATATCTTGGTATTTAAAATTATTAGAGAGGGAAAACCAAGCTGATAGAAAAATTGTCGTTTCAAAGCCATGTAGTGTAAGACATAAGAACTTCTCAAACACACCTACAGTACAAGGTTTCTTAGTTTTCTTTGTAACAGAGTTTGTATACGGACTGGGACAAGACTGTTAAGTCTTCCCATACAAGTTAATCTTGGCCTTTAAAACCAGGAATATTTTGGGGTTTCCTTAGTTTTTGATTTGGGTTATTTTTCCAAATTTTGGTGGATGTTGAGATTGCTGTTCCAGGTGTCAGCTGTTATTACCAATGTAAAAGTCCTTCAGTGAATGTTCCCGGGCTTTTGGCTTTGGTGATGTCTTAGGTTAATGAGTTACACAATCAGCAGTTTGTGTAAGCCTAAAAAATACTGTTCTACAACTTTGCATCATCTTTTATTTTCTTTTCCCCCTTTTTTATGAGTGAATGAGAAAAGAAGCACTTTTTTCCTCTACATTGAACTTAAAGCTTAGGAGAGAGCAGATAATGTGGTAACAGTGAAATTGATTTTGTTTGACTTTCATTTTGATCTGAACCTGAGAGTGCTCTGATCCCTTGGAAGCATAACAGCGATGCTTGGTCCTTTATCTTGAATTTACGCATTGTTTATACCAAGAGCTTATGTATGGATTTGGAGCTTTAGATAAATTAAAGGCAGCTGAGATAATTCAGTGTTTCAGTTTTTACTCAGGTGATCAATTCAAGAAAGCTTTAAAAACATTGTCCAATTTCAATTTTTTGTCTGTTATGGTCATTAATGCTGCTCTGCTGACTGATTTGCTCTCCTCTGCTGCTACGGAAATAACTAATGGTGTAGGGCAAAAGGACAGGACAGAGACTTCCTTGAGCGTGTTTTCCCTCTGTAGCAGTGCTCAGAGCAGTGCGCATCCACCTGTAGACACGGTGTGTGTCCTCTTTGTTTCTGGTCCAGTCAAAACATAGGATGCTTCAGAAAATGAAAGTTACAAGTGTCACCTTCTGTTTAAGGCTCGGAGAATGTTCTCTCCTAAGGAAGATGTTGCTCAGCTTGGAGAAGAGGGGAGACATTGTTGCGTCCTTTCAGTGTATATAAAGGGGGCTTATAAGGAAGATGGAGAACAACTTCTTAACGAAGTCTGTAGTGACAGGACAAGGGACAATGGTTTTAAACTGAAAAAGGGTAAATTTAGGTTGGACATAACAAAGAAATGTTTCACGATGAGGGTGGCGAGGCACTGGAACACGTTGCCCAGAGAAGCTGTGGATGCCCCATCCCTGGAGGTGTTCAAGGCCAGGCTGGATGGGGCTTTGAGCAATGTGGTCTAGTGAAAGATGTCCCTGGTCTAGCGAAAGATGTCCCTGCCCGTGGCAGGAGGGTTGGACTAGATGATCATTGAAGGTCCCTTCCGACCCATACCATTCCACAATTCTATGAAGGCACATTGATTTTTTTTCCTTGGTTCTCTGAAGGCTTTGTCCCTTGCAATAGGAGTCTCTGGGATCACTACATCTTCGTGTGAATGCTGTTAGACTTGGGTTTCAGGACCTAACTTTCAGTTTCCTTTCTTGTCATGAGATCAATCATTCAAAAGCGTGTTTCCCTACATTCTACCTTGTAACTTGGGAGTATGAAGAGCCTGTCTAAAGTACGTTCAATTAACGTGAAGCCTGCTCAGACATTTTGAATTGTTATTTGACTTTGTATAAACACTAAAATATGTTGTTGCTCTGTTTTGTTAGTTGGCTTGTCTGGAAAGTTGTTGTAGGCTGTTTCTCAGCAAGAGGGGAAATGAAGTGAGAAAACAGTTTTGCGTAGCTTAAAGACCATGAAATAAACAGTTGATTTTAGCACTTGATATTCCACTTACGCTTGTTGCTGAGGTCATCCCAAAGGACTTACAGAACAACCTGGAGAGGCCTAGGGAGATAATTCTCATGAAGGTCTTGTGAAAATGGATGGCTTCTGTGGATTTGTGCTCAATTCACTTTGGAGTTAGATGGAGGGATGCTGGAAGGGCATTCTCAGTCTCTTCAGCTAGTAATGAAAAAAGCTGTCATCAGAATACTCTAGAGAGGGCTTTTTTTTTCCCTCGGGGAATTTGGAGAATGTTCAGCACGGGGTGGCTGAGCACTGGTGTATCTGAAGTACTCAGGAGCATATATGCTTCTTCAAGAGACAGTGAGATAGGTTTCAGCTGGTCCCAGCATCCTGCCTGGGCTCAGGCTATTTATACCCCGCCTGCCTAAACTTCCTCTCGTATTTCTAATTGCATCTCCATTTAGAAGAGGGAAATGTGGAGAACTATATCCCTGTGGGATACTTGTTTAATCTGATAGGTGGGTTATTTTCGTGCTTCCTTCATATAGCATTCTGGAACGAGTTAAATTGCATATGTACTCTGAGAACGTCCCAAATGACTGTGGCTTCTTCTATGCTATGTCAGAGGTAGCAGACACAAGCCCACAGGCATCATCTGGTTTTAAGGAGAGTAAATCTAGTTTGTTGGACAGTAGAAAGTCTGTGATTTTTTTTTTTTTTAACTGTAAATGAAAATGAACAGAGTAACTAAAGGCAATGGGATTTTTCACATCAGTAACACTATTAGGGCTGCTCAGGTAAGCACTGACTGTAAGACTGTATTCCGTGTTTGTAGCTCATAGGGCTGTGACAAAGTGGGTGCGACTGAAGCTGTCTGAATCTTCCTGGCAGCTCAGTAAGTTTCCTGGGGAAAAAAAAGAATAACATTGGAACAATTATTTTGGTTAGATGTTAACTCCGGAACTTGTTACCGGTTGCAATACCTCTATGGTTCAGGAGAAATCTCTAGTGACATTTCTGTGTTCTGGTTCTGTTCTGTCTGAATGACTAAGAGTGAAGGGAAGCTGGGATGGGCTTTCATGTGCTCTTATATTTGCCTGAATAGGTCAAAAATTGTTTCTTCAGCTGAGGTGCTGTATGGCTACTGAATATTCCTACTTTATTCCAGTGCAAATTAAACGTGGTCAGTGAGTTACTTTCAGCAGAGCTGTTAAATAACTGCTTCTGTTTTGTGCTGTAGGAGGCAGTTTTCAGGGTAATAGAACAGTAACACTTGGGACTGCTGAAATATAATTGCAAAAGTATATCTGGCAATGTCCTGAGATTTGCTTCCAGTTTGGAAGCTGTGCTGTGTTGTTAATCGGTAGACAAAATTCTTATTGCCGTGGCTGTAACGGAGTAACTACAGTAAGTTAAGTACTTAATGGGAAAGCTCACTGAATTTCTTGGAGGTGGTCTTTCGCACCATCTCAGCTACTGAAAACTTGAGTATGTCCTGTTGCCTAATAAAAAATAAAATTCATAATGAATTTTTGTTAACAAAGTTCTCTTTCATTCATGCAGTCATCACCTAACCATCCCCCTGGAACAAAGCTAATTCATTTTCCCAGTACAACAAAACCTGAAAACTCATCAGAAGTAGTAAAATCAGAAGCTGAAAGTAAACCAAAAGGTAAGGATGATGGAAATTTACATCTCTTACTTGGTACATCTCGTACTCCTTTCTAGAGAAGTATTTGGATGTCAATCTTTTTTGTGTGTAAGTCTTAAACTTTTCGGTATACTGGGTTTTTGTGTAATGTTCTGTACCTTTGAGGAGTTACACAAATGCAAAAGAGTCTGACGGCGTTTTTGCTTGTGTTTCTGTAGAAAATGAATCAAAAACACTTGTCGGGTTGTCTCCTAGAACACAATAAGGTTATGAAGTTTTATTGCAGCAGCCCCCTTGCATTAATTTGCTACGCTGACATGCTCAAACTGACTTACTTTCTGCCTAGCTTTTACTGTTCAGCTGGGATGCTGAAAATCTATTGCTGCGGAACAGTCCCCTAACTCAATTTCTGTCCCGAGATTATAGAAGTTACTTTCTAGGCACAGGGTTTACTGTGGGGTTGCTCGTGTGCTGTCGTAACTGTATGCTAAGTTTCTTGCATCAGAAAGTTGGTGTTTATGTTTGTTGAAGTCTGTTCCCTAGATAATCTGGTTCCATTGTGGTTCTGTTTATAAAAACTTCTTTTTTATTTTTCTTTTTTATTATCTCTAAGAAACTGTGACTTCATTTAACTACCAAATTGCTTAGTTTTATCTAGAGAGATATTTTTAAGCCCACCCAAAACATCTTGTGGGAGTGCCAACCCCATATAAAGAATTAACTTCGATTACGTGATGTGTAGACAGCTCATTTTGCCTGGTTCCAGAGCAGGCATTTTTTCGACTTCTGTAGCGTAATTTCAAGGATATTTTTGTTTCATGCGGAAGTACCTTATTTTAGTGTAAGTGGGCTGTTTTACATGGAATGCATAATTTGCAGAAATAAGAAAACTGCAACAAACAATTGGCTTTTTGGCTGTGTCCAGGAGTCTAGCACAGCAGGGCACTCAAAACAGCAGGTTTCTTAGTCAGAGCCCTAGTTTATCTGTACCTATAGAAGTATAAAGGGCGTCTGTGCCATTTTAGCCACATTTTGGCTTTATTGAATTGGATAGCTATAAATAGCATTACCGTGTTTACAAGCAGTCAGGACTGTCAAGAAGCGTTTGATATAATGGCTTGAGAATAGTTAATACTTAAGCTTTGCCATTGCAAAGCATTTTTAAAAGTTTGCGTACAATGCATTTGATGGAAGTTGATGCTTACCTGCAACTTTGAAAATCTTTACTAAACTTCAAAATCGGGATAGTTTGGGGATCTTGCTTTTAAACCACTCCAGTGCTATTGCTGTAAGAGCTGACAACAGTGTGCAGCCCTCAGCATTGTGAAATTTGACTTGTCTAAAACATTGCATAAAATTTAACACAAGTCTGCCTAAAAAAAAGCTGAACATTCAGTACTGAACACTCAGAACATTCAGTATTTAGCTCTTTTCATAATTTCAGGTGCACCTCATGCTAAAAGCATAGAAACTGGACTAGTCCAGTAGCCATGCTGAGTCTCTGCTCCCTGGAGAAATGAATACATCAGAGAGGAATATAAATATAGTGGTAATAAATGCTGTAGGAGAATATCAGTAGGTAATACCTATAGGCACCGTTGAAGAACTTCTTATGACCTTTGGAAGAAAGCTTGGTTTTCTTTCTTAGTGTTTCTGTTTTAATATGTACCATATTATGATCTATGTATATCATCCTCAGTTTTGAGAGAGAGCAAGTTTAAAATAAACTGTGTTCAGTATGTTAGCAAATAAACAGAGATCTCTAAAATGTTTAGACTAGTGTGGCTTATTTTGGTGTGGCTCTACTATTTCTGGGAAGCTTGTTTTGGCCTTTGGTGCAAGTATGTAAAAATATTTTGTTTAAAAAAAATAAAATAATCACAATTTGACCCCTCTTTCGCCCCATTATTTTAGAATACAACATCTGTGATTCCTGCTAGTGTGTTGTTAGTCCTCAGTCTTTGGAAAAGATCCAGTTTTAAACTACCTTTTATTAAAAATATTTACTGAAGTTCAGATTTACTGTTTTGTAAATACCATCTTACATTTAAATGCTGGAAAGTTAAACTGGACTCTTTCTTCATCTTAACCACTGGCAGAATATCGGGCTCACGAACGAAGATGCTGAAGTGACAAATTGTTCGTACTCTTGATGTACCAGGCTGGGTTTCTCGGGTGGTGCTGACTGCTGGGGTTCGCACCCTGGCACCTATGGGAGCCATGGCAGGCCGCGGGGTGCAACGCTCCCGTTTCTCCAGCCTTCCTGGCAGCTGGAGCAGAGCGAAAGGCTCCCCTTGCTGGCACGATTTTCTGTCTGTTGTGGGCTTTGGTGTATGTGAGGAGGGGAGAAGTGCTTGAAGGAGGAGGAGGGAAAAGAAGGATTGAGTAGTTCGGTTGTACTGGCCAAATCCCCAGGCAGTAAGAAAATGCATGTATTTTTACAGATTCAGGATGTGTAGGAATATATTGCATTTGTATTACACTTACTCATTACTAATGAATAAAATCCCTGAATTTGGTAGATATTTGTAGTGTAGCTGTTGGTGGGTTGTTTTTTTTTTTCCAGAGTCAATGTGCTTTTTTTTTTTTTTTTTTTGATGTCTTTTTGAACATTCATTTCTGTCACGGTTTTGCTTATGTTTCCGTAATTCTTTGCAAACCACAATATAGTTAATCTATAGTTCAGCATTTTTGATTATTAGATAAGGCAGTAAAATAATGTAAGTTATCGTACCTAGGATTACTCATGTAGTTACATATCTGTATAGATCTCTCTATATACCTATCTCTTAAGCTTGGCATACTTTTGCATTTTAACATAGTGGTTGGCACTGACCAAGGTAGACTTTTATTTAAGAATACCATTTGTGCATTTTTTTAACTGAAGATTTGTATCTTGATTAAACCAAATCCAACGACAACAAAAAGATTCAACTGCAACTAACTCATTTATTTTCTTACCATCCAGCAAAAGGCAGTCATTAAGACTTGCAGACCATCCTCCTGATGACTTCATGTTGTGCTGCTCTCTGACGGGGGGTCGATGCAGCTGCCCATCTGTGTGTGCTGTCAGTGCCAAACACCTCATAGGTTATGGCAGCACATTAGAGTCCTTTTTGTTTGCTTCCTTTTCCTTAATCTGTCAGGCACAGAAATCCAGCCTTTTTATCTCCTAAATTATTTCAAATGGGCTGGGTTTAAAAAAGGTGCAAAAAAAATGCTTTGCAATCAAGACTTCTATATTAACATATTTTGGCCTTTCTCATGTTGGTTTTGTTCTAGCGTGGGAAAGGAAAACAAATCCTCCTGCTTTTTTCACCTGAAATCGTTATCACAATTTTAAATGGATTAGCCGTTGAACTGTACCAAATGGAAAGAAAAGAATTATTCTTTCTACTTTTGTAGAAGAGTCTGTGACTGTCTGAGTTGATCACTCAGATGAGCTCTGGTTTCAGGTGCTTAGCCAAGGAATTCCTTTGCTTCAGTTACTTGATTTCACTGCAGAGTTTCAGCAAACGGTCTGCTTAGGTATTTGAAGTTTCTGTAACTGTACGTATTAATAAAGGATGTCACCTTGAAACAATTGCATGTATTTAACAAGGATTGCAGATTTGAAATTTCGATCAATTTTGAGAAAATATTATATAAACTCTCAATAAAAAGCTTGAAACCATTTTTGTCTAAAGTAGCTCAAAATTGAATGTATAATGCTCTGCGGAGGGTTAGATAGGCTGTTACGCGATGAACTGAGTAGGCTCCTCTCTTCTCCCTCGGAAGTCAGAGTACTTGAATTAAGTTGCTGTTGTGGAAAAAATGTTTTGGAGCTTAAACTACTGACTTCACAAAGATTTGTCTCCATTGCTGTGTACATATATAATCTTACTGTTCTTGTGATACGAATGACATCATGAACATTTGTGAAGCAGTGTCAGATGGCTGGTCTAGAAGGGAAGTATGATTATAGTGTTAATTTCTGAGCTCTCCTTTCAGACAGCGTGTGAGCTGGTATGATGTATGATGAGCTGGTATCGCCATCCCTGGAGGTGTTTAAAAAAAGGGCAGACGTGGTACTTGGGGATATGGTTTAGAAGTGGTTTTTGTCAGGTTAGGTTAATGGTTGGACTCGATGATCTTAAAGGTCCCTTCCAACCTTAACGATGCTATGATTCTGTGATTCTATTCTATGTAGGTTACTACCCATGGTATGCAAATGTAGTTAATTGTGCTGCTTTGTTTCAGCCAAGGAATATTGCAGGACAGTATTTTCCTATGAAGGCTCAAACGATGAACTCAGCTTTAAGGAAGGCGAGATTATTCAAATAATCAGTAAGGTAAGATGTTTGGTCTGCTTTAACCATTTATATAGCTTTTGTGGATTTCGTACAGGTAGGTAATGTGTAAAATGTGAAAGCAGGAGAATGTGTTGGATGAAATACTCCTTAAGGACCGTTCCAGAGTGGGAGGTTATCGTAGATTCCTCAAAGGCCAGTCGGATCACTATACACCCAGTACCAACTGCCTTTTCAGTGAGGAAATTGGAAAAGCTTTGCAAATAGCCCTTTTACCTTCAGAACTTGTACTTTTTCTCTGCTGGTATATCAGGCTGACCTAGAGGTGGTGGTTGGAAAGTGTTATTGTGTCAAAAGGTGAGAAATTCAGATCTGTACGTACTGATTTGATCAAGGTATTCTGAAGAAAACTGAGCAGATGTTTTAAGTAGGAGAATGAAGTCCAGATGTTAGAGAGATTTGCTATTTCAGAATAACCATACAGAAGTTAATGAAACTGGACTCTGTAGTACTTAATTGAAAGGCTGACAGAGGGAGAAATGAAAGAAAACTTCAGCAAACATTTACTTTCAGCACTAATCACCTACTCAGGTCTTTTTTGGGTGGATTCCTCCTTTAGGTTAATGTGGGGTGCAATTTTTTTTTTTAATTACTTCATTTTCCATTTTATTTTTTCCCCTCTCCTTTATCTTTATCACATCTCAACTGAACTGAGTGCTGAATTAATTGTTCTTGTTGTGTATTGAACTTTGAGATGAACTACTTGGTGCTGCTAACAGTGGCACGTATCAGCAGTAATCCACTTAGATTTGTATGCAGGAGTGACATCTGCAGTGTTTTGGATCTGAAATACAGGGGAAAGCTGTTATTAATGCTGATAAAATATTCAAATGAAGTCATACTTTCTGTTATGGACAAGCTAAGGCCTAGATCCAGTAGGATCATGTAACGGATTTCTGTGCCACTGAACTAACTATTAATTTTTTTTTTCTTCCTTATGTCTTAATGTGGTTATTTTTTCACCCTTCACCCTTTTCAGACCAGTGGACCTGACCTATCACATCAGAATCCCTTTTATTAGAATTATGTGTTACTCCAATGAGACTTGAAGTATTTACTGAATAAGTAGCTGTTCAAGGAAGTTGCGAATATTGAATAGTGTGCATTGGGTCATAACTGGGTTTATGTACTTCCCTTCCCTTTGCAGATCTTATCCTTATACCCTTATCTTATATATGATGTAATATCATTTCATCCTGCTTTTTAGAAAACAAACAAAAAGTGACGAAACCTGACCTGATCTGTAGCTGTTTCCCCTTGCTAAGGTGGCCAAAGTATTAATCTTATAAATGCAGTATTGCAAACCAACAATTACTTTATATTGTGCGTAAAAGCAAAAATGTTGTTCTTGTAACTGTATCTGTTCTGGGGCAGAAGTAAATATTGATTGAAATGTCCTGTTGTTTATTTTAGGACACTGGAGAGCCAGGCTGGTGGAAAGGAGAACTCAATGGTAAAGAAGGAGTCTTCCCAGATAATTTTGCAGTTCAAATACAAGAGTCTGATAAAGACTTCCCTGTAAGTTCTCACATGTATTGTTTAGTATCACAAAAAAGTAGTGATGGAAATGCAAGGAGTAGAAGACGTCACAGCACATTATGCTTAAAGTATTACTACAGTTGTGGAGGCAGTTTTTAACTTTATCTTGAATTAGCTATATTAAAGAAGAAAGATTTAATGTTTGTGTTTAAATTTTTCCTTAAATATTAAACTGAGGCATGCTTTTTGAGTTTAACTGTAATTAATGAGGATGATTAGGTCATATAGGAAAGGATATAGTTCTGATAACATGGTGTTACGTGTAACTGATTATTGAATTCAACTCGTACTGTTTTGAAAAGAGATAAGCAGTCGGTCTCTTCTGTCTGTAGTTGTGTAAGTAACTATAGTTGCAAAATACTGAATGATCCCTGTGGGACCAACTGGGATTTTTTCCATATTAAGACTTGCCAGGAGGTTGTAGTATGTGAAGGATAACCTTTGGGTGAGATCTAGAAATATTTTTTTTTTCCACCGTCTCCTATGCTAACTCGTAGAAATTCATGTTTTCATGTGGTACTCTTTGGTCTTGTAATTTTGGTTCTTATTTTGTAATTTTTTTCTTTATTTGAGACTTGTGTGATGTTTTGGTTCTGGACAAGTTTGTGTAGCAAAGCTGGTTGTGTTAATTCATAAATGTACGTCATCCCTAGATGGGGTGGATTCAGCTCCAGATCAGGACATCTAAACGTTGAAGCCTGTATCTCAGCAGAACAGTTTCAGAGTTTTGTAGCAATTTAGTGCCATTTGGTCTGGAATTGGAGACATTTACAGAGGATTGCTAGATACAACCTGACTAATAGTTATTAACTTAGCATTTAACTTCAGATACCTGTCACACACAGGAAGTCTAATTACTCCAAGTCGGCGTTTTCTTTTCAAATTTATTCTCAGCTTTGCAAGGACAGCATAAATTCCGTAACATACAGCTGACTTGACTTGAGGGGTGGGTGGGTAGTATCGCTGTTTTGTGATACAGAATTGCTCCCTTGAGAGAGGGGAAGAAAATTATTCTTTTCCCCTAAACAATGTTTCCTGTAGACAGACCTTGCTTTGATCCTTTATTCTGCTTAGTGTGGCATGTCTCAGTACAGGGATTCACTTTGCCCTGAGCAGCCTTGAAGTTCAAGGCATTGGATGGCTGATTGTTGTCATCAGCTATTTGCTATCAACTTGATAAAAACACAGATCAGAATCATAGAATGGCAAGTTGATGCTGAGCTCTCAGTGTAATTGGTTTTGATGGATACCGTATTTGCTTTTCTGCGATAGAAGGAAAATACGGTCTTGTTACTTAAGTTCTCCAGCTTTTGTGTTCTCTGAAACTCGAGGAGGAAATTTAATACGGGGTTTCATGCTTGCTTAATTACATTTCGCTTGTCAGAATAAAATCTTTCTGCATTAAGAGCTTATTCAGTAGCGGTAGGGGCACAGAAGTGAAATCCATCCATACCAACTGTTTGAAAAATACCCACTACAAGGCATTTTTGGAGGGGCTGTATTAGGCTAAGCCCATATGGTTTCAAAAGTGTATAAAGAACAAGTGTTTTTTGTAGGCTTTTGTGGTTGTTTTGTCAGTGAGTCTTGTCCTTAGCACAACCACAGAGAGGCCTCTTCTGGAGCATTTTCATGAATGATATTCTGAGGGTGAGGCAGCTTGCGATGTCTGTCCTGAGAGATGCCACTACTCCTTCAGCAGGAGAGAGGTTCAAATTCAATTTTACCAATCTAAGGAAAGTGATGAGTGACTGCATTTTAAAATCGAGTTATTTTCAATGTACAAACTGTGGCACCATACTACTTCATAAATTTTTAATGGCTAGAGTAGTTTGTGCACTTTCCCCACTTAAATATACAGCGATAAGGAAGCTCAAAACAGTGTTTTCATGTAACTGCAGTGTTTATGTTGCAATTTAGAAGTCAATTAATTGAAATAGTTCTTACGAGATTTAGTTTAGAACCTTTTTTTGTTTGTTTGTTTTAATCAGTGAAAGTGACCATTTTTGGTTCAAAAATTTACCTGACTACTTCTTTAAACTTGCATTGTATTAACCCAAATTGAGGTTTACATATTGAAATTAAAACGAGTGTGATCAGAGCAATTCTTTGGACTAGAAAAGATGCAATTATTAATTTTTAGTTCTTCATACCTCTGCAGCTTATGCATGTTGCTGAAGCACTGATCTGAGATTTGAAGAATCCTGCTTTTTGTTCCTGTTTTTGAAACAGGTTTTCTGGGAGACATTAGAGGAATTACTCCAGTTCTCTGTGTTTCCTGTCTGTGAACTGATTGCCTCCTTTGTGAAATACTTTGAAATCAGTTAGTAAACAAGCTAGACATTACAGTATGCAAAACAAAACACAAATAAATCTGTCTCTGATAGAGAATATGTTTGTTTGTTTATTTGACTTTTTTTTAAATTTCATTTTGCAGAAGCCAAAGAAACCTCCACCTCCAGTTAAAACTCCAGGTACGTAGCGTATGTATGGTGGTACATGTTTGGGAAAATACTAAATTTCAGACGCAGTGCATGACTTCAAGAGAAAACTCAGAAGTACCTTTGTATTTCCTCGTAGTGCAGCTACCTGCTACCTGCGGTCACAGTTTGAGGTTACTTTTTATGCTTTATGTGTTACGCTGCTGCTATATATTTTTCAAAATTATGATGGAGCCTACTTTGGAAACAGTTTAATGCAGGCCTACGGTTTGCTGGACTCAAAGGAGTGTTTATAAATGGTGTTACATTCCTTGCAGAGGAGAAAATATAAACACAAATTGGTGTATGTCATATTTTTAGTTAGTGACGAAGATAATTAAAACTCTTTGAGAAATGTCAAAAATGGTTTGTTTTTCCATTCAGCTCCAAAGCCTGAATTGCCAACTGGAGAGAAGAAATTCCCTTCTTTGAGGCCTGAAGAAAAAGGTGAGACCAGTTTTCTTCATAGTGAATTTCAGACTATGCTCTTGTAAACGAGTTAACGGTTTTTAGCTTGGCTGCTCTGGGCAATAGGTTCCTGTTCTCTTGATACCATCTACTGAAGTTCTCTTGTCTTGCGGAAATGTGTTTAGAGTGATCAGAAGAACTACTACACTTTCATGAAATGTGTATTTCTTATTACTGCATTGCATTCTGAAAAATGTTTGTGGCGCTGCATAATAATATAGTTAGTATTTAATGCGTTTTAGTATAGTTCTGTGACAGTAACTGAAGTTTTGAATAGTAACTTATTAGAGATGAAAGCGTTTTCGTGCTGCTCCTGAATGTTTTGGCCAAAATCAGTCTCTGATGGAAAAAGAAAAGAAATACACATAACCGTTACAACACTGCTTAGACAGATGTTACAGTCACAGTGCTCAGAAACTGAGATCTCTTGTCCTGTTAATTCTTGCTATATTCCATGTTTTCCAGTTCCACAGAATTTGGAGATGTTTACCAATTTATTCTTAAAATTTAAAGGGCGCTTTTTTCAGAGGAAAAGCTACTGTTATCATAGAATAGTATTTCATATTTGAAACACTTGCCAAGTCAAACTGTTAAACTGTTTTGATTGTGTTAAAAGTCAGAAGCTTAAACAAGTGTGCTGGTTGGGTCTTAAAGAAAAAATTCTGAGGTTCCTGCAGCTTACCCATATTACAAAAACGTACTCTGCTCTGGGAATAGCAAACTGCGGCTGACAACGGCTAAGCAGCATTTCAACAAGTGATGCTCAGTGGGTTTCTTTGCTTCTTTGGGCAGTGTTTATAACCCACATTTTAAACAAAGCATGTTCTCAGGTGTTTCACATGAAGAATACTTGTTAAAATCAGCTGTGTTTCCTCTGCATGAGAGCAGCAAATTATTTTTATCTGTTGGAACAGTATCATCAGGTGTGAATTGAGGTCAGCTGTATGATTCTGGAAATTTTGATCACTTGGCTTTTTATAAGTTTAAGTTTAATTTTAGACTGTGTTTGTACTATGGTGCTAACCTTTGCATAGTTGAGTTGAGCTGTTTGTGGTGGAATATAGGAAGTGACACCATCCAAAATGCTTAGGAACATGTGAGCTTCTAAAGAAAATAAGTAGAGAATTTCCCTTACCATGGTACAGGAAATGGTGGAGGAAAAGTTTGTCTTGTATTCAGCTGAAGGTCAGGTTTTAAAAGTTACTTATTTAGATAGCAGTAGCGTTCTACTAGAAGAAATGCCCTTTATCGGTGTAGTTTTACTTGTGGAAAAATAATGATGTTGATACTAGTGATTAAATTCATTAAGTATGAGTTGTACAGCAATTCGTTTTCAAAAGAAAATATTAATTGAGCAGCACTAACTACAAGCTATCAAACCATGTAATTTTTTAATGCCTATTGGGAGACTAATAAATCTACCTTTACTTGTGATCAAAAATTGATCAAATACAGAAATACTTATAGGACTATTGCTTTTATATCTATAGCGAAGGACACTTAGTGCTGTCGTGTATACAGTTTTGTCCAATGTAAATGTCTTCAGATTAGTAGTTTTATTTCCATTATTATACTGCTGATTTTTAGCCAACCCTTATCTCTTTCATTGTGGATCAAAATCGAAAAAAGAGGCATGCCGTTTGGTCCAGCTGAATTGTCTGATTTCTGTGCTCATCATGATTCTTGACCTTTGGTATTAACTTTCTCCACTTAGCTGTGGACGTTTTTTATATTCAGATTTTGAGTGGGAGGAATTGAAGGGAAAACTGACAGATGGTAATTCAGGAATACTATTTGATGACAGCATTTTTCATGCCCTGTTTATGAACTCACGTATTCTTGAAAACAAAAGACTTAGTTCTCAGCTTGTGTTCAGCATAGCTAAAATCAAGGTAGCTGATCGTCAGTAATGCTAACTGCTGTTGGGCATTTGACATTTAAACCTTGCGTATAGGATGAGTAGGCAGAAGCGGCTAGCACTGTTAACAGGCTGTTTTACACAGGACACTCAGCACCACCCTGTGGCAAAATCCTTTCACTACTTCAGTATTTTGTTTTTTTTTAACTCGATACTAAGAGAGACTGGAAGGCGATGCCAAAAGTTTAAGCTTTTTAGTTCATATCTTCTCCTTATGTTCACATGTCCCAAAGCAGGAAGGCAGTTCTGCCTCAGATAATGCTTTTTTTTTT
>VZSZ01002177.1:130410-294276 GCA_013398815.1 Ibidorhyncha struthersii
TTTTTTTTCCAGAAGTATCTCTATGATCTGTTTGTTTCCAAGTATTCCTGTGAAAGCAAATGGGTGTTTTCCCATTTTATGGTTGGAGGGCTGACACTCAGTGGCTGCAGACTTGTCCAGAGGAAGTCAGTCATAGACCTGGTAGTTCAGGCACTCAGCTGGGATGGAGCTGAAGTAAATTTCCAACCCTACCCCCAAATCCATAGCGTATGTGAACATTTTACGTTAGACCAATACTTGCTTAAAAGCGAAGTCAGAGGAAGGGAGGATGGGGAGAATCAAAGCTGAAGGTCAGTCTCTCCATCCCAGTTTACTGATTTACTGCCCCGTAAGGACTGTAACTCCTCACTGTAACCTAACAATAATCTTACAAATCGTGTGCCTGATTGAGCTGTAGCATAGTTTTACAAGGAAAAGTAGAAGGTGTGCTCTGGATATCCCACAGGGTATGATTAGGAAACATGGGTTGAAGACTATTCAACTAACATTTCTGAAGCAGCTTGAATTTTTCAGCGTCCCATATATTAAATGTCAACTCCTCTGAACAGTATTCAGTTAGGTCTTACCGTCACTGAACAACTATTTTAACTTTTTTTTTTGTTTGATTATCCATGTTTAATTTGTATCTTGTATTTGTAGGAAGACAAACTTTATCTAAAATAAATTCAGTTATTCAGATGTTCATTTCTCTGCACACACCCCCCCCCCCTCTTTTCCAGAGNCCAGAGATAAATGATACTGTTTGTGTACATGGAAGAAGTCTAGTTACAACAAAATAAAAAAACAAACCCTGTCTTTTTAAGAGGAGATAATGTAAATGCATAGAAAAGGGAAAGCAGCGGTACATAGAGATTCTTGGCTTCTTAGCTATCATTTGCAGTGCAGTAATGTGGATTGATAATTTCTTATTACTGTTTCATGTCAGTAGAAAGACTTTTTTATTTACTTTAACATGAAGTTTTTAAAGTTCAGGTAAGTAGTTTGTGTGTTTTGATAAGGTATCACTTAAGACACCGGCATATCTTTTTCTCACTTTTATCTGATCTTCAAAGAAAGTATTTCTGACAGGAGTTGCTTTCTAATTGATTAGTGTTGTAACAATTCTAGACAACACGGGTTTTTAAAATGTTATGGTGACTTATTTTGTCAGATGAAAAAGGAGCTTTGGATCAGAAGCCTTTGAAGCCACAGGCTCCTCAAGTACCTCCCAAGAAGCCTATTCCTCCAAGCAAGACTAACAGCTTACTGAAAGCAGGGCTTCTGCACCCAAAACGTCCAGATAAACCTGTTTTGCCATCATCTGTATCCAAGTCAGTATAAAGTAAATCGTATACACCAAATGTATTTTATTTGGTTTGTTGTTATGTCTTCCTTCATGGATGAGGTGGGAAGAAACGTGTGTTTTAACGGTGAAAAGGATGCAAGGATAAGTTTTGCCCTACACCTACCAGTGTCTTGATTCTCCAAGTTTTTATCAATGTGAATGTAGAACTTTCTAATTCTTTAAGAGATTGACTCCATCTCAGAGTAAATATTACACCATAACTAACCAGGGGGCAGATGAAGTTACAAATCTGTGGGCTGCTTTGCTTTAATCCATAATGAAGACGTTGTAGCTACAGTAGCAATATGGTGTAAAAGAATCTGTGGACGTGGCACTTGAGAATTAATGTTGGATTGGAAAAAAAACAGAAGATTTGAACTGCATCAGCGTTCAGTGTTTCAGCACTTTTTATAGAGTAGGATAGATGGGAAGGAAGAGTTGAGCACAGTTGGTACCTGTGCTAAAGGTACTCAGTGTAGCTCGTGTTCTTGTGCGGAAGAAAGCACTTACTACAGAACCGCATCCAGCCTCTATGCTCTGTCTTGAGTATTCTCAGTGGAATTACTGGACAAATAGAGAGGCTAATAGCAAGTAATTGCTCGTTTTTGCATTTAGATCCACTTCTGTTTTTTTTTTTTTTTCTGATGAGTTTGAGACCATTATACATGGTGTTTCTCTAAGATTAATTTTGCATCAATAGAATCCCACGCAGTTTCCCTTTCTGTCTCCATCAAAGTATTTGCTAGATCCTTACCCAAAACTGTAAACAAACTGCTGTTGGGTAGCCGTCCCTTTGGGATGTTTAGTTGACTTGAAAGAGCCATGAGAAAGTGAGGTCCTGATGAACTTGACCTTGCACAAATAAAAGAGCAGACAGCTGCTACATCAAAGAGCTTGCACCTTAAATACCTGCAAAGATACAGGGTGGCAGCAAGCATTTGTTGAGGTTTATCTTTTTTTTTACAGCAGGTCCTCTATAGCTGAACCAAAATGAAGAATATCTAAAGGGAGAAAACAGTGAGGAGGAGGGGAGTGGGCAGAGGGAGTGTGGGTAAGGGACACACTGTGGAGGGTTGACTCCAGCAGAGGACAATCTAGGCAGAGCTGCCTCTGATGCCACTGCACACAGCCCTGGGAACACTGGATGTCTGACTGAAGAGTTAGACCATTGCTACAGTACTTCTGTTTAAGTTTTCAGTATATAATTGAGTTATATTACGTGGTATTTTGGAGAGTTGCCCAAATAAAGATTTTTTTTTTTTTTTTTTTTTAAAACCCACAAGTTATGTTCCCCTTCCCCATTTTAGGAAATAATTACGAATATAACAGGATATACAGGTGCAGTTAAATAGAGGTCTGTAGTAAACTGTGGTTCTTTAATAACTGAAAACTTAAAATCTTAGGGATTTTTGAATATGTTTAAATATCTGAAAGTTGAACATTACTCGAGAAATACAGGGCTTCTATCTCTTTTTCTACTACAATAAAACTTCCAAATAAAGTATTCGGGAGATCAGTTAATGACGGGGACACATTGAAGCTGACAACTGGTCCATTTATAAACTTTATTTTTCTGCTGTGGCATAAATGATGGCAAGAATTGTAAAGGAAAATGTCCTCCGGTCTTTTTTTTTTTTTCCTGGGTTTTTTTTTTTTTGGTTGGTTGGTTGGTTGTTTTGGTGGTGGAGTTTTTTTGTCCCTGAATGAAGTGACCAGACGTGCAAAGAATGAGTGGTAGATTAGAAGCCATATATACAAGGTACTGTTATTCTATACCCAGAAAGAAATAACTTGTTCTTGGCAACTTTTTTCTTTACAGGAAGATTTTGATGTCAAGGAGTCTGACTATGTGAATATTTCAAGAGATATTACTGAAGGTGCTATTCAGCTCTCTTGCCTTCTGTTGCACTGGAGTGTAGTATTTTAGATTTAAGTGCCAAAATGTGGCCTGTAGTATAAGTTTTGGATTTTTTTTACAAGGTGATTGTACAAGTTTGACAATTCTGAAAGAGCTGGAACAGAAGAATTGGCTTTTATAGGACTAGAATTGCTCTCTGAAAGACTTGATTTTAAGCAAGGCTTCAGAAAATGGTAAAATCTACTGTAATTTTTCCATTTGCTTCTAATCTTGGTATGTTTCAGCAGTAAGCTACTTAATCTCTTGACTAGGTATGTCTTGTCATTTTTTTTCTTACCACAGATCTAATGGAGAAGTTGTTTCTCTTCGACCGAAATCTGAAGTTGAGCCAGTAGCAAAACCAAAGTTAGACTCTGAACCATTACCAGTTAGACCAAAATCAGTAGAGGTAGATTCACTTGTGGTAAAGAGCTCTAAAGATTCAGGTAAGAAAAGAATAAAACACTCTTTTGGGTCTTTCTGTTTGGATTGCAGTGTTTTACAAGGTTAGAATAAGCTTTTTAAGTAATTTACTCAAAATGCCACAAAGTGCAATTATGCCTGTTCAGTGGAAAGTCTTATTTTTTTAGAACTGCTGAAGGTAAGAGTCAGCAAACAATGAACAGATGTCAGTAGGCTGTTTGGAGGCAGTTGATGAGCTTGGTGTTGTTATAGATGAGAGGAAGGGAGAAATGTAGGTAAAGGTTTGTTCTTCTAATTTGAAAGCATGTTTTTTTGCTGCCACTTTTATCTTGCGTTTTTATGAAATTGTTTTGCTTACTGACTGGTTCTGTTTGTTCTGCTCTTGCATTTCAGATAACTTTTGCTTTTCTAGCTAACTTGTGTATTTTTAGTAATGCCATTACCTTCAGCATTCTGTGATTAAGTTCATTGCTATTCTAGATTATGACTTTATCATACCTTAAATTTGGGGCAGCATGGAGCATTGTACATCTCAATTTCATGCTTTTGGCTTTGCTTAATACACCTTGAGCCAAACCTGGCAGCTCTTTAAATCTGAATTTGTCCAGTAAAAACCTTGATGCTAGTTAAAGCACCCACATTGATGATCAGGCTCTCTGAGCTGTTATATAGTTAAATTTTGTCCTTTACCTGGCAGCACAACTGATTTCAGTCCTCTGTGCGCCTCTTGGGCAGACACCATCTGCTGTGGGCATATTTTTTTCAATACTCTAANTTAGCAAGTTGTACTTGCAGTGTTTGGCTTGCATTATCTCAAATGCAACTTTTCATCTCAGAAAGGTTTGAGTAACAATACATTTTGAAATTGTAATATAACTTGATTTTTTTCTTTGAGGCTAATTATGATATTCAGGTTGTAGAACAGTTGGTCCTAAAGTGTAATAAATTCATCTGCAAGATAAAAATAACACCTTAAAAAACTGAAGCAGTTCATGAATAGAAAGGAGTACTCCTGATTTTTTTTTTTTTCCATTAACGATTTTAGAATGTGCTTTTAAGCTTAAATGCTTTGTAGAAGGAAAGATTAGTTCACGTATGTTTTTAATACAGAAGTTATGTTTATCTGAACCACAAAAAGTTGGACTTCACTAGGTACTAAAATAGCCTGGAAATATTACAAATACTATCAGTGTTACTTGTAAATACCCTAAAGTATTTATAAGTTCTTTTTTTATTCCCCAGCAAAATAAACGCATATGCTGTGATATGCCTTGTTTTAAAGATTTTGAATTGGCAGTTTAATTATTGCCTCTATTTAAAAATGGATTTTGAGCGAGGGTACAGAAGAAACACTTTCGGGTCAAAGTAAGCTGAGATGAAAGTGTGATGCAAAATCTAGTCTTAAAAATGTAAGCCTTGTGCTACTGCTCAGATGTTTTTCCCTAGGATTGTGTTAGATGTGTTACTGTATACTGTTATCATTTAGCCCCAGGAAAAAAATCCCCTTGAAAACAGATGGAACTTCTTCTTTAGGTACAGTTATCTTGATATCTTTAATAACCAGAGTGACAACATAGTAGCTGTGATATTACATATTCTCATATATATATAAAAACCCTAATTTAATAGATATTTAAAATAAATCTCTATGAATTCCTATTTTCTGACCTAAGACTTTACAGACTCAGAGAAATTTGAGTTTTTGATACCTACGTAGGGCAGGGGGCGGGAGTGGGGAAGGAGCAAGCGTGTGAGGTCTGTTCGGTGGTCCGTGTTTGGTGCAGAGCAAGCAAAGGGGCTCAGGCAGTCCGTGCGGGGATGCAGCACTGAGAGGGTCAAGGCGCTGCTATTTGAGGAAAGTTTCAGAAGTTCTCCATTGTGTGAAATTGCCCTTGTTTAAAACTATCTGTGTGAGTCACCGGTAGTTTTACTGCTTTTGTGAAAGGGGACTAGTTCAAACTTCTGCCATTAAAACGTAATGAATCTCATGCTTTATGTCCCTGTATGCATTCTGATGCTGAAGACAATACTCCATGCAGTGGGTAATGCTATATAAAGCTCCAAAGGTGTTGGGTCCTTATATAAAGTTTTAAGATTGTTTAATCTTATAAGAACTACATTAGATACTAAAACATGGGAAAAAATGTATGGCTAGGGTTGCCAACTCTGATACCAGGGTCTCTTTTTTTTTTCCTTTTAGATCGAGATCTCAAAGCGAATGAATTTTTAGAAAACCAATTTCTTTAAGTACAGGTTTATTTTTTTTGCAACTTAATTTGACCATGAAGTGTGGTGTAGGTTCAACTATTTTCATTTTAGCCTAAGGAAAAGCTTTATATTTCGTATCTATAGGAAAGAACAGGTCAGCCCAGACCAAAATTAGGCCCCCAGCCGTCAGATGAGGACGAATACTCAAAAACATTCAGAAACACTGATCATGTTCAAATACCTCCTCTTAAAGCTTTATTTGAAAAATTGCATAAATGTTTCTCTGTTCGTTTAGGATTAAAGTACTGTAAAACACTAAAGCTGTAATACTAGCATGCTGAACATGTAAAGCGATTCTGTTTCTTCTACAAATGTTTCTTTTTCCTGCTTTGTAAAATAATTTTTTTTGTTCAGAATCTTTTTCTAGACATTCCTCTCCTTGACTTTTCTTTCCAGATTTTGTTTCCTATCCTGTTTGCCATGTTTCCCTTCTTACGTGTCAGGAAATTACCCTACCCTTCTCCATTTTGGTAAGATAACAATCTATAAGGAAATCCAAATGCTTTATGCCATACGCATAGCCTCTTCTTAACGTCATAAGCGTAATTTTCAGTTGCAGTTATTGATACTAAAATTTTTGAGTTTCAATTTAAAATGCTTTTTTGTTTCTTTGAATGCCTGTTTTCCTTAGCTGTTAAACAAGAAGTTACTTTAAATATACTTTTCAGTTAGGAACTTGGTTTTTGGTTTTGTGTTTTTTTTTCTTTTTTTTTTTTTTTTTTTTTTNAAAAGCTACAGTCCGGCTATTGATAAGCCAAACATAGTGTTTCTAGTGAAATGTGTTCAATATCTATAGGACATCTGGTGTATTTAGGTTGAATGGCTTTATTTTTCTATGACACAAATTAGCCAAAGACTTCATAGTGGCGTATTTAGTATTGTGAGTCTTGTAAAGTAGTATATGTGAAAGTCGCATATTAGGCACGTGCTTAATTGTAGCAAATACCTTACTATTGCACAACTGCAAATTTAAACATTCTAAAGCTTATATTTGTCCCCTAAACTTTTGAGGTGCAGTCTCAGCAAGATGAGTAACGGGAAAAAGTGCTGCCACTTTCTCTTACTCTGGAGATTAATGAGAGGTCTTATCTTTTGAAATACTGGGTCAGTTTCACTTCTATCATGGGTTTTTAAACGCCGGCCACGTGAGATGCTGGAACCATAACTTCTTTAGACACCCCTTCAGCTTTGCTTCTTTTTGTGAAGGCTTTTTAAGACAAACTGCTATGAATGCACTTTGAAGCATTCAGAAACTTTAACAAAACCTCTTACCTAATTCTCTCTGTTAAAGCTCCTCACAGTTCTGTTATGGATCCATGTTAAGCTTGCAGAAGAAACATTTCTAACAGTCTGTCCTAAGTAACTGTTTAAGCTTAGCTCATCTTTCTAGAAAGAAAGGTGCTCTCGCTCAGCCTTAAAATCATTTTTTGACTCAAATTATCGCCAGATGTACTGAATTGCTCTTTTGGCACTATGATGGGATTTCCTCCAGCAATTTTACTCACAGGCTGTCTGTAAGAAAATTAATTGATAAATCACTGTATTGATTGAAATGGGTATCAATTTTGAACTTTCAGTGGATTTCATCAGTATCTCTATTGGCTTCAGTGGGGCTGAGCTTTCTCCTAAAATAACTAAGAATGCTGCTTAAGAAGAAAAAAAACAAACAAGCAAAACCCCTAAGCCCACAACAAAACAAATGAACAAAACCACCACCACCAAAGCCACAAACCTTAATTTTGGCCAGCCTGTGTTTTAATTTCTTCCCTGTGCCAAAGTGACAAAATGGGAAGGTAAAAAGGAAAATAAAATTCAAGTACAGCCAGAATTCCCTCTGACTGTAATGTGCTGGTAATGTTTTAATGCTGACCAGTTGTCTCTGGTGTAGCGATTTCCTTTAGAAGCTCTTACAAATAGGAAAAAAAAAAAAACAAAACCAAACAAAACGCCTGGCTGCTTTACTGTCATCCCACCATCTATATATAAATTGTATACAATTCAAGACTGTAGCAGTCTTCATCTTCAAGCATTGTCAAATACCATGGGTTGTTTTCAGTACACATTATTCTTAATATAATCTTAATACGCCTGATGTTTAATTTGTTCATGCAGACAGGGCTGGCATTACAACCAAAATAGCAACTCAATTTACAATTCTTACTTAAATTTATTGCCAAATGATTTGTCATTTCAGCTGCATGACAAAAGGAGGAACATTTAAAGGCAAAAATGACTGAGATGGGGGAAGGCATATATATTCTTTTCCTGCCTTCTTGTTGGCTTTTTAATAATACCTAACTAACGTAAATCGTGATTTACATTTTGGCATGGGTTAGTGCTCTGGGATTACTGACGACTGAGTAAAGAACATGAAGATATACCTATTGGTCACTGTTGCTTGACTTCTAATAAGTTAAATACTTTATTGGCACAAACTACCACAGAAATACCTTAGTAGTTAGTTATTTCTTCCTCATCCTCTTTTCCGTCAGCCACTTGCCATTCATCACTCTCCTGTTTCTTTCTTCTTTGTTTTTCTTCCCTGCTTTTCTTAATTGCAAATATGATTACATGTTTACAAAAAATTGTCTTTACATTCTCTTTAATAAAATTAAAAAGCAGCAAAACTGATTGGTAACAGTGTTATAAATACTTGTGTTTCAACAAGGCAACAGATGATGAAGTAGATACGTTCAGGGATGTCCAAAAGATGTGACTATTTTAAGGACTTCAAGGATAGTAACACAGAATAGAAGACACTAAAATCAGTTAAAACATTCAGTAGAAAACTTAGTTCCTACAGGTATAAATTAGCTTTGACAATGTGTGAGTAAAACTTGGATTAATCAGATGATTTTAAGTCATCTCAGCACTGAAGTGGTATGAATGGTCTGGCTCAGTGTTCTTAGGGCTTTTTTTTTTCTTACCTGACCTCTTGCTACAGCTTCAAAATGAAAGAGAAAATATGGGAAGAAGTATCATAGCTTCTGTTTGCTAAATCATTATATCATGTAAAAATCAGAGGTCACCAAAAAAAAAACCCAAAACAAAACCTAAAACCTCAAATGTAACTTTTGGTGCCAACAGTAAATGCTGTGTGGCATTTTGGTTAGACATTTAGAGTCTCTAGAATAAGTCTAACAAAATTGTCTTGTAAAGTGATGCATAATATCCATAATCTTACATCAATGCTTAAACAAAAAACCTATCTCATTACGCATCTGTTGACAGGTAAGTAGTATGATTTTTAGTGGAGAAGTGGTTAAGAAGTCCAGTTGTTAACTAGGTGAAAGTACTTATGTTATTAGATTAGATATATTCTGTTCTTCCCATTAATAGGCTTTTTCCTAAGGTTGCTTCTTCCTAGGGGACACAAAGAATTTCTACTGATCTAAGAGAGTTTACCTCGAGCTATGAGCATAAAGACACTAATAAGCAAAGAGATCTATATGATTTAATAAAGCATGAGAATGGAGTTTTGAAATGTTTTATTACAGACTTCATGAAATAGTGTATTTTCTTTACACAAAGTACTGCATATGAAAAAAATACCCTGCACAGAAATATTTGCAGTTAATGTCTTGTTAACTTACCTTCACCAAAGTGTGGTCGTGTACTTTACCATGTTGCTTTTATTTTTGTCTTAGTCACTAAACTTGGATTTTCATGCTTCTCATGCAAGTTTAGCGACAAGAAAATATCCTCTCTTAAATAGTTGAGTATGGCACCTCTCAAAAAAAACAGTCATAAATAGATTTTTCTGCAGATAGTTATTAGGTCTGTTTCATGCTGCCATGTTACTACAGCACTTCTAATGAGAACTGGAATTTAAATGATAGTTGAATTAACTCCTTTTTTTTTTTTTCAAGGGGGGAAAATGTGATTTCCCAGATATATCAGTCACGTAGTTGTTTCATGTGGCTTACATGTTTTATATGCTGAAAATCTTTGAAACAATAAGAATTCTGATTTTTTTTTTTTTTTGTCTTAAGGAAAAAAGTGATAAAAAAGAACGCGGCAAAACCTTCTGATCTTGATGGTGGTCTGTTTTCATCTTTTTGTAGATCTGTTAAGCTTTGATGATGTAATAGCTACCTCAGATAATCTATCGCACCCTACTGCAAACCGACCCAAGATGCCTGGTAGGAGGCCGCCTTCACGTTTCAATAGCAGTAGTCCTGTAAGTATATTGGGTGTGTTTTCCACGTCGTGAACTAAGAACTAACTTCCTAGGAAACAGGATTGCACGTAGAAACAGTCTTATTTACCTGGGAGTGAAATACAAAATGCTGCAGAGGTTCAGTTCCTATAGACTTGGTCTACAGGAATATCCATTCTGAGGAGGGAAGTGTATGTAACAGAAACAACGCAGCTGCGTTGCAGCTGAAGGAGTCTTTCTGTTCTGTGGGGTATTACTGCAGTAAACATTCATCTCTTCTTACCATCACCGATGATGAAATAGGTGTTGTACCTACACATGACTCTGAAAGTGTCTTTAGTGCCTCACAAGCCTAACAATATACAGTCTTTGGCCACAACACATTTTTAATTTAATGTTGCTGTAATGCGAGACTTGTCATCTCATGTGCTACGATGTGAGGTTGTCAGACCATGAGAACCAGCTGGTGTGGAGTCCTTGAAATTGATTTATATCATGGGATGTTGTATAGTTCAGTCATGCCAGTTACCATCTACAGTTACTGCCTGTGAATGTTTGTGTTTTAGAGAAGCACCTACAGGCTCCTTAAAGCACCAAGGACTTGTTAAGTAACGCAGAGATGCTTGAAAATCCTGCCCGAGATTCCTATTTTTGATTTAAATTCAGCTGAATGAGTATTGCGGGGAAAGAAAGTTCTGACTAGCAGGGAAACAAAACTATGGTAGCCTAGCAATCTAAGTTTGGGTTTTTTTTGTTTTTTTCTTTTGCATCTTTAGAAACATGTGACGGTTTGTTTTTTCTATTTATGTCTTTTTTTTTTTTTTTTTTTTTTTTTTTTTTTTTAATTCTGAAAACCTTTTCATTTTTATGACTGGTTTACCAGGCAAGTCAAAGTCTGAGTCAAGAAAAAAATTTGAAGGTGCAGAAAGAAGAAGAAAGTGCCAAACCAAAGCCAGTTGAAACAAAAAAGGTATGATACCAAGGAGCTAGAGAAGTACCAGGCAACTAGATATTCTGTTCACCGTGTTCATATTTCCAGTTTAGATTGATGCAACCATGTAAATGCTAATGATTGTATTTAAAAATGAGTGACCCATGTAATTTTGTATAATGTTCATGGTAGAAATTTTAGTATAAAGTTCATTTGTACTTTATACTAAAGTCCGTCAGTTCTGATGAGAGCTATAGTATCAGGTAGCATGAAACTCTAGTGGTATTTCCCAAATAAGCTTCATGTCTGCTCAGACTTTCATCTCTTGACAGACAGAACGACTGAGCAGAATAGAAAGGGGCACAAAAGATTGTTTATAATGAACCAGTGGGCTCCATTATATCACAGGAGTTTTTAAAGTGTAGAGAACTGCAGTGTGAGAACTTCTTTTAGTACAGGAACCTCAGGGAAATGCTTAATAAAATGCTCTATAAAATAACTCTTTCATATACTATAGTAGTTCATTTGAACGGGACATTGTTTTTTACCTTTTGAGTAGAACATTAAGGAGATTTGTGCACATCTAGCTCCCATACCACAGAATCACAGAATAGTCAGGGTTGGAAGGGACCTCTGGAGATCATCTAGTCCAACCCTCCTGCCAGAGCAGGGTCACCTACAACAGGTTGCACAGGACAGCGTCCAGGCGGGTTTGGAATGTCTCCAGAGTGGGAGACTCCACAACCTCTCTGGGCAGCCTGTTCCAGTGCTCCACCACCCTCAAAGTAAAGAACTTCCTCCTCATGTTAAGATGGAACTTCCTATGTTCAAGCTTGTGCCCATTACCCCTCGTCCTATCAATGGGCACCACTGAAAAAAGACTGCTCCCATCCCCCTGGCATCCTCCCTTCAAGTATTTGAAAGCATTAATAAGATCCCCCCTCAATCTTCTTTTCTCTAGACTAAAGAGACCCAAATCCCTCAGCCTTTCCTCATATGAAAGATGTTCCAATCCCCTAATCATCTCCGTAGCCCTTTGCTGGACCCTCTCCAGCAGATCCCTGTCCTTCTTGAACCGGGGAGCCCAGAACTGGACGCAGTATTCCAGATGCGGCCTCACCAGGGCAGAGTAGAGGGGGAGGATGACCTCCCTCGACCTGCTGGCCACACTCCTTTTGATGCACCCCAGGATGCCATTGGCCCTCTTGGCCGCCAGGGCACATTGCTGGCTCATGGTCATCCTGTTGTCCACCAGGACTCCCAGGTCCCTTTCCACAGAGCTGCTCTCCAGGAGGTCGGCCCCCAACCTGTACTGATGCATGGGGTTATTCCTCCCCAGATGCAGTACCCTACATTTACCCTTGTTGAATTTCATTAAGTTCCTCTCTGCCCAACTCTCCAGCCTATCCAGGTCACGCTGTAAAGCAGCACAGCCTTCTGGCGTATCAGCCACTCCTCCCAGTTTAGTGTCATCAGCAAACTTGCTGATGGTACACTCTATCCCTTCGTCCAGATCATCGATGAATATATTGAGCAGGACTGGACCCAGTACTGACCCTTGAGGAACACCACTTGTTACTGACCTCCAACCAGACTCTGCACCACTAACCACAACCCTCTGAGCTCTATCTGCTAGCCAGTTCTCAATCCACCCCACTGTCCATTCATCTATCCCACACTTCCTAAGCTTCCTGTGAGGATGATGTGGGAGACAGTGTCGAAAGCCTTGCCAAAGTCAAGGCAGGCAACATCCACTTGCCCTCCCCTCATCCACCCATCTAGTGACCTCATCATAGAATGCTATCAGATTAGTCAGACACGACTTCCCCTTAGTGAATCCATGTTGTCTACTTCTGATAACCTTCTTTTCATCCAGGTGCTTTGAGATGATACCAGTGCAACCTGTACGCTGTAAGTGGTCAGTTCATAAAGATTTCATTTCTTAGCTTTCTACTGATTGTATTTTTAATTTTTTCTTCAGCCATCTGCATTCAGTCTACCAATTCCATCTTCATCTCAGAGACCAAGTTCTGTTCTAGTCAACTTGTTTCCTGGAGACATCCAACCTAAAGGAGAGTCAGATGATGAAAAAATTTCTGTGGAAGAGCTCAGGACTCAGATTAATGATTTGATGGGTTTAGTAGATGCACTGAAGAAAGAACATGGGTAAATATTTTCTTTCTAAATCCACAAAGAGATATATAGACATCTTCCAAATGTCTTTAATGCTAAACTTCTTAAAAATAAAGAGCTATACTATATTAAAATATTAAGATTAATTCAGAACTTTGTTCTTTAGAAGTTGATCCAACTCAGTGTCCTAAATACGTACAAATTTCATGTCAGTATTTTTGGAATTTGTACACATTTTTTTCCTTCCTACTTTGCGCTGCTGCATTCATTGCAGCTCCTTGAAAATATTTGTTAAACAGTTTGTACTTTCACTGTAAGGAAAAGTAGATCGTTCTTGTGGTATTTAACGCATGCTGGCCATGTGTAACACGGCACAGAAGTAGTTGCAGTATTGACATGACTGGTAGTAGGGAAAGATACTGCTGAGCTTTTCAAATGGGTGATCGAGGTGGCTCCATCATCTGTGTGCATGTGGGTAGGGGTGCGTTTGGAGAATGATATAGAAGGAAAATGCAACTGCTGTTTGAGTAAACATAGTAAAGACTAATCTGCATGAAATTTACCTTATTTCTGTTTTTAGTTTAGTTCATTTTGGTACTATTTGAATGATCACTAGTGCTAACCAAACTGGCTTTTAGAGTGACCTCTTGAGAGGTTATAAAGCGTCGGGATCAGTTGGTCTCCAAAGCAGACTAGTAAATTATGATTTCTGGAGATTAACGAACTAGTTCTCCTGTGACTTGATGATAATTCTTAGCACTTTCTTTCCTCAACTTAGTTATGAAATAAAACATGTTTTAGGAACTTTCTAAAGATTTTTCTGTTCTCTGTGTAGAAGTTGCCTGGTTATTGTAGCTTAAATTCAACTCTCCAAGAAAAATAACAATACAAAATTTTAAGTAGCCTACCTAAAATTTTGATTATAAATTAGGGGTAGGTGCATAGTGATAGGTAAGAAGTGTTGAGAGTTGGTGGAAGCTTGTGGTCCAACAGATCTGAGTACCAGTTCGCTAGTGGGCATGTACTTATATGTAAGTTTTATTTATAAGATATAGCATCAGACAGTTATGTGAATTCCTCTTGTAAAATTTAAACAAGACCTGTGCTTCCTGTTCTTGGTAATGTGAATTTTTTTTCCCCCCCTCTGACTTGTATTTCTGATATCTTAACTACTATTAGGAGAGAACTGGAAAAACTAAAGAAGGATTTGGAAGAAGAGAAGCTGTTGCGAAGTAATCTGGAGGTAATGTTGGCAATTTGGGGGGGGATGCTCAGAAGTATGTAGGCAGTGTTCTGGAATTGGATGCCACAGGAAAGTCTTCACGAACCTGCTCAACCTTTTTTGTATTGCCGTGTTAGTGTGTGGTTGAATGAGTGGCTCACGAGGCAGTTAGATATATATCGAAGACTGACAGTTCATCTTAGTTCAGCTTTCTTTATCTGGAAAATTATTTTTAATAGTACATATGGGTGTTGGGATGTGAGTTTATTTTAGCATTGCTAGATTCTGCTCTTTGCTAGAAATATGTCCCACTGGACATGTTCCAAGAGACAGTAGTAATACTTTGCTTTTGTAAGATTGAAGGACAAATTTGCTTTATGTAACCAAAAGAAAAACAGGGCAAAAGTAAACTTTCCTAAATTTTTGATGAACTGTTTAAATATTAAGTGGCTGATTTGCCAAAAGAACAGAAGGCACCTGAAAAATTTCCTTATGAATGAATGCCACTCCTGTCAATTTATTGATGAAGAAGGCCACCTGCATTACTGTATGACGCCATTAAGTAGTTAATAGGATGAGCTCATTGTAGAAAATTATTTCAGTCTGGTACAAAAGGGCATTTTATTTGTGAAATAGTACTTCTTATTGACTACAAAGCTGCTTTCAAAACTTGAGAAGACGTTTTGGTGAGTCTGCATTTTAATGCATCTTTAAAGCAATCAATGAAGCTGTCTTAAATATGCACTGGGGATGAAGAGGAGGTAACTTCCATGTATCCTCTAAATCCACTTGAAGAAACACAAGTTAATCACGGCATGGTATTTTGCATGAAGGCTGCTTTGGGAAGTTAGTCTGAGGTGATGATGCAGCAATTCATGGGGACACGTCAAGTGATTCCACAATCCAGCTTTGACTGCTTTATTCAGAGTCAGTTTATCCAATAAGATGCGCCAGAACTATAGGCATATTTTTAATGATTTTAAATTCTTGTTTGTTTAGCAATGTAGTAGTATAAAATCAGCTGTAAATATTGAGCTGTCAAATGCTTCTGTGTTACAATTTTATTTACGTGTGTCTTTGAATTTTGGTGAAAGCTCTGAAGAGTTTAGATTATTGCTACTTTAATACTGACTTTCTTTTCAAAATGTCCATTTTTCCAGCTTGAAATAGAAAAATTGAAGAAAGCAGTGATGTCTACATGAGACAGCTATGGACTCAATGTTTTTAACTCATCAGGAATTCAAAGCTGAACACAAGGAGAACTGACTCTTATTTCATAATAATGGATGCTGGTGTTCTACAGTCTTAAAAAAATATAGTAAAAAAAAAGGAATATAGTCTTTTATTCAGAGAGATAAGAAAACAGAATAGAATAATGGTGTAATTTTTTTGCCAATATAAAAGAGGCCTTATTTCTTACTGTGCTGGAATTGCAGACCTTATTTTTTGGTTTGCTTGAAAATACTACTGAATCTGTATAGAAAGGAGAGGGAATTCTTAATAGATTTTTATTCAATACCTGTAGCTTAATTTTTAAAGAGATCTATACTATAAAGGGTGATCTATCTTTACAACTAATCTGTAAAATAGTCTATTGGGAGGGGTGGAATAACTGTATCGTAATTGTAGTCACTACTTTTCCCCTACATGCAAAAGGGAATATATGATATTTGTATCATTTTGGCAGTCTTACCCAGCGTTATGCTGTTGTGCCTGTCTGCAGCGAGAATATTAATAATATGCTGTTTGTAAGTTATGTAATGAGATAGGAATTTGTTAACTCAATGAAGCAGGTGAAACTCCTATGCATTGTAGTAAGAATGAATGATCTCATCTGGATAATTGAGCAGAACACTTTGTCACTTGCACTATTGGATTGAAAAGGGATTTAGGACTGAATCATGACGTTATGACAAAATTAACTTTTAAAACCACAAAATGCAGGAAATACGGAAACAAGACCAGAATCCAGTCTTAACTCAACCTGTTGTGCCTAAAATATTAGAGCAATGAAAAGTAAACCTTAAGTCACAATGTCTGGGCTTTGCTCTATCTCAACTGAAGTCATCAGTCTTTCTAGTGGTTAAATATGCATATTGATCTGTTTTTACAATAGTCAGGTTTTGTTTATAACGTGTCTCCAAATAAATCCCTTTGGAACTTTGATACTCTCAAAAGGTCTCAATATTTATATATTTATGCCATAAACTTCATCAGTATATTGTATACCTCTACATTTAATAACATCTTTGTATTTCAGTGAGTGATTGGAACAGTTACTTTGACAGCATTGTGCTGGTTTCCAAGACGGCGTCTTTCACATTTTATGGAAAACAGTTGAAGTCTTGTGGATTGCCATTATCTTTAACCCCTGAGCTCAATACAGTGCACCAGAATAATATACAACTAATATGGAAAGTGATGAGAGACAATGATATTTATTGCTGTGTTCATTTAATTAAAGAATTAAAAACCATACAGCTTTAGAAACCCTGTCAAATGCATTACTTCTGTTAGTAGTCACACTATCTCCTTTTGGTCTACTGGAATTTAAATGACAAAAACATGCCACATAGTTTGGCAGCTTCACCAATAAGAGAAGTAATTAAGTTTCTATTCATGAGAATAGCCATAAATATAGTAATTACGTAGCATGTCACTTGAGCAAGTGACATGGAAGTGTTACTACTTCTTAAGAGTATACTTTTTCCACAGCTGATGCATCGTAAAATACATCAAAAAGTCAGTTGGAGGATGTTTGTCAGTTGCTGATTTAAATGGTTCATAAAATTTGATTAATATACTATGCAAGTATTAGGTAATATTTGCAAGTCACATTGCAAATAAGCTGATTCAATATTAGTGCTTTTAACTTTTAATTGCTTGGATGCATCAGAAATGAAGACTTGAGCCAGATCTTTGTATTGAGGAATAATGTGCGGCGGTAACGCTTCTCATCAGACACTAAACTCCTACATGGAATTCATAACCTCTAAGTCAGGTGATGAAAAGCAAGAATTGAGCCTAATGGAGTAGCCAATTTTGTTATACAAGCTCTCCACTGTGATTAGAGCACGAAACAAATCTTGGAATGGATTGGTCTACAGAAGTTATGTCTGCATGTAAGCTTGTAGCAGACAAACAGAAGACGACAATCAGTTAAAACCACAAATCAAAGGTGTTTGTTATTTAATGGCCTTTGTTCGCTATAGCAATAAATGACCCAAGTGCAATGACTTGATTTAATAAAACCCTTCTTTAAAAGTCGCTGCTATGAGTATTTTTAGCCATGAGGAAGCTGCCCTGATATATGTTTGTCTTGTCTTCAGCTAGTGTTACGTACGAGCGTGGAGGGGGAGAGGGTAATGGTTTTGAAGACATTCCACAGTACAAGTTCCCAAAAGCAGTATGCTTCACTGACTTGTGTACCAGTGCTGTAAAATGATGCATGCTATCCAAATTCAGCAAATAAAATAAGTTTAAAAACCCGTTGAAATGTCTCTGCTCAGTTCTGTTCAGGAATGTTTCGTATGCCATTAAATTCTTTGCAGGAGGAGTTCAGGGGGTGGGACCAAGGGGTATTATTATTTATATCGTCCCCCTTTGAGGCTTTCGGGTTTTAATTTACTCACTGGGATGCTCTGGTTCCTGACTGTCAGGATGGCTTAGGATCCAAACAGTTGGAAAGCTTACTGGTTTTCTTTGCAAGTGTGACTGGGAATCTTAACTTCTCAGTATCTCTTTATTCCCTCTCTTACTTTTTTCCTGTTGGTCCATATTGAACTGACCTTACTGTGCGTCTTCAGAGCCTTTTTTTAAGGTCGCTACTGCCACTCAGTAATGTGGATAAATGCATGTTTGAGTGACTTCTTAAATATAATAGTGAAGAACTGAAGACTGAGAGTATGGTGTGTTTAGAAGGGGTATGGTTGAACGAAAAAGCAAATGAAGAGCAGAACAACTGAAGGGCATTTTTAAACTGCAAGGCTTTTATTCAGTCTTTATAACGTTCTCTGAAAAGCTTTTGTTTGCATACGAGGTACAGGTTTCAAAATAAAAATAAATGACAAGTCTACTTGTTTTATTTATTTTTTAAAATTTATTTAAACAATCACCGTGAAAATAACATTTTTTGTTAATGTTGCTTCAGGGGAATGAAGTTTCTGATGCAAACCTGTAATGTATTGCAAGGTTGGACTTTGAGTTGTGTCGCAAAGCATCTGTTGAGCTTTTAAGTAAATACCTTGTATTCATTAAAGTCGTAAATTAGCAGAAGTCTGTTAACTCTTTCCAAAGGAAATGCTGAAAACACGTTTTCACAGCTGCCTTAGTTTTGGCTGCTGTGAAGTTTGTCAGAGATGTTCCTCATGGCTGACTGTTTGCTTTCTCGGAGCAGCGTCGAAGCAGCTGCTCATATATCTCGGGTAATTGGATTTTGCAAGAGCTGAAAAGACAAACCCCTCCCTTCTGGGTGCCTGGGCACGTACCTCCCAGCTTGAAGAATGCGAACAGCCTCGACCAGCTTGTAAAGCGTGAGACTGCTGCTGGGTTCGGGGGTCTGGAGCACCCTCCTTGCTTGTTGGAAGTCACGGTTTGAGTATCTTTCTAAGCCCCCAGGAGCACAAGTTGACACTTCTTCCTTCTGGGAGGTGGATGTGCCTGGATCTGAGTGAGGCGCGCCAGCCTTTGTGTCCTTCAGAGGATTATTGCTTAGGTTGAGGAGGTGTTTGGGAATCAAGGGGTGTTCAGTCTCGCTGTCGTAGCACAGGTTCAGGGAGTGTGCAGAAGTGCAAATCCAGGCGACATGGGGAGGAAGCCTTTTAAAAGAGGTGTCCATACCTTGACATGATCTGGTCTTTGGTCCTGTTCTTCTGATTTAAAATGTTGCTAACCTTTTAACTCATCTCTGCTTGGTACTGTATCACGAGCAAGTCCTTCAACCTTCCCAGGCAGGTCGCGTTGGCTGTGTCTAATTGTGCTTGGCTTAATTCCTACTTGATACCAATGTGGGATGCAAGGCTGGCTGTATCGAAACAGAGCAGAAACTAATACCTACCTTTAGGCTAAAGCTGGAGACCTACCTTGCGGCTGAGCACCGCCTGAAGTTGTGGTAGCAGAAAAATTGACATTATTTTAGGAAACCCTATAAGCTCATGACAAACACGTTGCAGAACTTAAGGGGGGAAAAAAAAAAAAAAGCGATCAAAACTCTTTCAAAGCAGCCCTGTGAGTAGAAAGTGTTAGGAATTGCTCTTCTGTTATGGTAAACTACTTGCTGTAAATTGCTGCCAGTTGGAACTCCGGCTATTGGAGGCGAGCCAATATTAAGAGAGCCAAAAGTGAACATGGCACAAGGCTCAGCAGATAACTCTCATCCCTTGCGATGGGTGCAGCCCATAAAGAGAAGATTATTTCTTCCTCATTGAGCTCTTTGGCTGCGCGAGATACCGTCAGCAATGTCATCTTTGATTTATGAAAGGCAACATGTTAACTTGACCAGATTTTGATCATGAATTTTTTTTTTTTTTTTTTTTTTTTTTTTNAGGAGAAGATGTGTCCTCCACCAGGAGGAAGGGCACGGACCAGGCAGGCGTGATTCATCTGCACGGACTCCTGGCAAAGGTGGCAATCTGGCAGCTTTGTGGGTGTGTTTGTAACTTGTTTTGTCATTTTGCAGTGCAATACCTTTATTGTCATCTGCAGGTTCCTCGGTATTAATCCAGTCGGACAGGAAAAGGAGGAGGCTGGTGCCCAGGGTTATTTCTTCATGGAAAAACTCTTTAAGTGAACCAGAGCAGCCGAGCAACGCTGGGTCAGACCATAAGAGCGAGACTGGGGCGCGATGGCAGCAGATGAATGGTTAGACGCTCGCCTGTGATATCTTGAGGATCTCTGCCTGTGTCATTTTGCTGTAATTTTGCCTACAGGAGCACCCAGACTTCTGCAAACAGTAAGTACTATCATAAAACAACATATTTTTTTTTCCAGAACTGCTTGGAAATTATCAGCGGTCTGTGAAATTGGCTCATCAGCAATCTAAAATGCGCCTAACTGCTTAGGCTGTATTTACTTTGCACTTACTGCCTGTTTTATATTACCTTTGCCTCTGTGTAAATAATTAGTTATCTTAATTATCCTCTGATCTTTTTGCTCGTAGTTTTGTAATTGGTCTCTAATCACAGTGTTGTCACTTATAAGAAAACCTGACATTTTCTTATAGCTGAAGTTACTGTAAAGCTCACCCTCCTCTCAGAACTCGCTTCACTTAAATTCCCATTTTCCAAGTGTGATCCTTTTAAAAATACAACTAAGACCATTCTGTACAACTAAGAGCTTTAAATTTTATTCTCAGATGACCGTGTTGAGGACTCTAAAGTCTCCTGCTGCAGCCTTTTTAGCTTGCTAGGTAGCAGTGGCGAGTGATCCCATTGTGGTGGTTTATTGAGTTTTAAGCTAGCTATACAGCCCTAAAAATAATAGATTAGGTTCTGTAACAATGGATTTAATACTTAAAAAAAATAATCTTAAATGCACACAGTGGAAGACTGCAGCATTTGGGAAAATATATTTGTCTAGCTAATTATGGCAAGCCCAGTGTAAATTTGTATTTTGTATGATACGTGCTTGTAATTTGTATGCAGGATACCTTTCCCCATAGACTTCGCTATAGTTTGTCTTCTGGGGTAGTGGAGAGGGGAAAGCTGTGACTCCGGGTGATGGAGAACCCTTTGGCCAGAGACCTTTGGTCCAACAGCCTGCGGATGTAGTTCCCACAGTGGCTGCTGCTTGGGCTGAGCCCTCTGGTAGCTGTGACCACGCGGGGCCGGGCTGCCTTGCGTGCCAGAAATGAAAAGCATCCTGCCAGAAATCAAGAGCAAGAAAGTGCTTGGGGTAAAGGAAAGGAGGGATAGTTTTGTAGGGCTTTACAAAGCACTTTGATTGTAAACCAATAGAAATTGTAGTGTGAGGGCTTTGAATTTAAGGCTATGGTACGTTAGACAACATATGGATTACCTTTTAAATACGTGATCAGTTTACCTTATCTTTGCTGTTTTAGGAGGATTTTTCACCTCCTGTAACCACTGTCTAGCCACTCACTCCTTGCTCTTTCCCAGCTGTTGAGGGCTTTGCCTCCCTGGGGTACTGTGACCAAATGAATTGAGCTGGAGAAGGAGGATCAGCAGCTGGTGAAGATCTTCTGAGTTGGGTGTGAGATACGTGAGGGTATGGAAGTGTCCTCTTACTAGAAAGTCTCTTCCGTGTGAGAGGGTTTTGACAACTCAGCTGCTCGTGTGCCTGTGCCCTGATGGAGCAGAAACCTCTGGAAGAGAGGAGGAACGTGTTTACAGCTTCTTAAAAAGGGAAGCAAAGTTAATAGCCTATTGCTCCTGCCATTGCCCTTCAAATGGGAATGAATCCCAGCAAGGGTGAGTGCGTGGAGGGACGTGGTGTTCTTCATCCAGAGGTCAGTTTTCAGAAAGTGTCAAGTTTCTAGCTATGGTGTCTTGGATTAGCAGCTCAGTTGCTCTTTATGGACCTTTCTCAAAAAATACCTCAAAAGTGTATTGCCTGAGTTTGGACCAGGACATCACTGCCTGAAACCCTGCATTCACACTCTGTGTTCCTCTTTGTGGTGGCAGATAGTTTGTGATTAGATATCACAGAATCATGGTATGGTTTAGGTTGGAGGCAACCTTGAAGATCGTCGAGTTCCAACACCCCTACCATGGGCAGGGACACCTCCCACCAGACCAGGTTGCTCCAAGCCCCATCCAACCTGGCCTTGAACGCCTCCAGGGACGCGGCAGCCACAGCTTCTCTGGGCAACCTGTGCCAGTGTCTCACCACCCTCAGAGTAAAGAATTTCTTCCTAATACCTAATCTAAAGCTACCTTCTTCCAGTTTGAAGCCATTCCTCCTCATCCTATCACTACATGCCCTTGTAAAAAGTCCCTGTCCAGCTCTCCTGTAGGCCCCCTTTAGGTATTGGAAGGCTGCTATAAGGTCTCTCCAGAGCCTTCTCTTCTCCAGGCTGAACAACCCCAACACTGTCAGCCTGTCCTCTATCAAAAATACCATAATTGGATGTTTTGGGGGGAGAGGAACAGCTGTATATGCTTTCACATGTGCTTATGTCAGTATATCCATGGGTTTTTCCTAAAGTGACAGTGACTCACTGCTGCGTTGCTTGTTTTGCGCTAAGTTTCTGTTGCTGCACAGGAGTTACCTTGGCACGTTCTTGCGGTGGTGAGACTGGGTGGTTTCCATGATGAGTCAAGCAGTGGGACTGAGCGAGATCAGTGTTTTGCTGGGAACGTGGGCCAGTAGCTTGGGGAGCCTTAGATACCTGGAGCTGTCCCAGATTTCCGCCTCACCTAAAGGTAGCAGCCCTAGGTGGAGTTACAGCAGTGATTAATTAATTCGTATTCGTTTTGTATTTAATGATGAAACATCATGAGCTCAAGGATTCCCAACTGTGAAATGGAATTAGGGCCATGAGCATACAATAAACATTTAATGACTGCAGAAATAGGAGAAGAATTTGATACAATCCTTTGCCTCCTACCTGTAGGTGTTTCCCAGCCACCTCTTGTTCTTCAGTAATATTCATCTGAGTCTTTTGGTTCTCTTCTCCTTATCCATTTTGTTTCCTTAGAAGACCTAATGGTTACTAGCTTTAAACCCAGAAAATGCTTCTACTAATTCCCGTCGAGTTCGAGAGGCTGGCGCGAGGTTCTCCTTTAGAGCTAACTTAAAAATTCAATGCCTAAATCTAGCTCTTCCTTTTGCGATCCCTTCATAATTAAGGAATAAACCTGCGGATCTCAAAATACAGGAAGGTGAACAAATGTCACAGCTGTGTGCCCGGCCCTTTGGTGGCAGCAGATGATGAGAACTTGGAGTTTCTTGGATAGAAGGCGACACCTCTGCTCCGTCAGTGCAGGACCCCTTCTGTTTCAGCATCCTCCTTCCTGAGCAGCCTGTACCTGGGGGAAACTTGAGTGTCTTCTATCAAAGCACAGCGACTTGGCGAGCCTTCTGTGTGCATCTTCTGAAATCCAACCATCGTCCTGCTTTGTCGCCTTGCATTCGTTTCCTGCTTTAGCGGTTTAGCTCACTAATTTTATGGATTTTATTTTTTTTCTTAGTATGTATCTCAATTCTCTTGAATCCACAGCAGCTGTCGCTTTTGCCTTGGACATATATGGCATCCAATAATCAGATCTGATGAAACACGTTCTTTTTTCCTTCGTTCCCTTTACTTGGTTATTTTCCTCCAGCAAATATGCCCGTAACAAGTTGCATCCCAGGATATTAAGCTTTTACCAGGGACCACGGGAACCTTCATGTAGGGGCAGAGGCCTGAATCCTTCTGCGAAGCAAATAATGCTTTACTTCAGTCTGGTCCCTCTTTCTCCGATTTGGATATCGACGCCCCAAGGGCCTGAGTTTCCTGCCTCGCATGGCAGGGTTCATCAGGAAGCAGCGTTGAAGCCCCTGGAGGCCAGGCTGTCTTAGAGCACTTCAAAAGGCAACCACAGGCTGAAGTGCTTTAATAAGCTCTCCATCTTGCAGTTCACAGTAAATTATTAATACAGTAACTTTCAGTGTTGGACTGATTTTATTTTATTTTATTTTATTTTATTTTATTTTATTTTATTTTATTTTATTTTATTTTAATTTTGGTTCACAAATCCTTCTCTGTAAAAAAGTTAATACACAATAAATGTCTGAAAAACACTTTGCAAGCCTGGTAAGGACAGTCTTCAGGATGGGTTTAGCTGCTCTCTCACTAGCAACCGCACTGTGTTCAAAAGTGAAATCAGATATGTCTAAACTTCTTTAACATCTCTTCCTTCCAGGAGGAAAGCAGTAAACGCGAGGCGATGGATGTCAGGGTGGCCCACTGCCTGCTCCTTTGGGCTGTGCATTTCTTCCCAGCTGCACCGCGTGCCGCACTTAGGGTAAGTTTCACCAGACCAGGTTGCTCAAAGCCCCATCCCACCCGGCCTTGAACATCTCCAGGGATGAGGCATCCACAGCTTCTCTGGGCAACGTGTTCCAGTGCCTCACCACCCTCATCGTGAAATGTTTCTTTGTTATGTCCAATCTAAACCTATCCTCTTTGAGTTTAAAACCATTGCCCCTCATCCTGTCACTGCAGGAAAAAATATTTTGAAGCATTCAGTATGTTCAGTATACCAAGGAACCTCTGGCACAACTCTTGGGGAGTTAGAAATCTGCTGTTGGGCCTGCTCTACCCAGCAATGACAGCACGATTTCCAAGGCGTTGCGTAGTCAAACTTTGCTTCCAGACTGAGAGGGTTTGGCTGGCTGTAGATGACAGACCAGTAGACCAAGCAGCGTTAGAAGCTGTCTGGATTGCGCCTGGCTGTACGACACGCAGTCCCAGCAAGCGACAGAAGCCCACCATGTCTGCCTCGGGGTCGCTTCCCGATGAGGAGAGGAACAAAGCGGCTCTTGGTAGTTGTACAACTGTAGCTTTATCTTATGGCAAAGTCATGTAGATTGCATATTCTCATCAACAAGTCACATAGTCTCATCAACGTGAAAATACTGGAGGGCTTAGGTCTAATACAAACTTCTTGACTGAGTAATGACAGCTGGAGGCATGTGTGATGCTGTCCACTCACTCAGTATGTCACCTCAGCAGAAGGGTGCGACTGAAGGCTCAATTATATAGAGGCAAACTGTTAGTAGAGAATTCTCAACTGGTGTGTAGGAGCAAGGGGCCATGAGCGCTGCATTCTGGACCTTGAAAAGACTTTGGACCTCAGAAGGACTGTTTTGCCCTTGAAATCACCTCTCCAGTTTGTGCCAAGGAGTCGTCTTTTACTTACTCATTTTAACATTCAATCTGCATTCCACTTTTCCTTATTTTTCAGGTTCTCAGTAAGGAATCAAAGACTGGTAATCAGCAAGGTACAGTGAATAGCTCTGTGGTTTTTTTAATTCTTTGTGAGATGTTATCCGTTATCAAGACTACCCCCGATACTCACCTCGTGGACCAGGGTACGCTGTCGTACGCCTTATAACAATATCTGCTTGACTTATTTTCCAGATGGGTGTGTAAATCTCATTCCATGCAAAGATAACGGAGCCATTTGTATTCAGCCTTGTTCTCCCGCCTTCCATGGGGAGACCAGCTTTGTCTGCGAGGACAGAAAATGGCAAATGTTCACAGATGCCTGTGCAAGCCTGGATGTTCAGTCCCTTTTTCAGGTGAGGAACTCTTTTGCATCTACTTTGGCATACGCTCATAATTTTCTTGCAAAGACACCCTCTTCCTCCATACCCTTTAAATTTTGACCAAAGGGAAGAACATCTAATCCTAAAACACAGATTACTTTGGTAACAAGCTTTGACTTCATCTTAAATCAAGTGATGGGAAATGAATTTGGGATAATCCTGTGTGGAAACAGAATTCAGAAATGAACTTGCCTTGTTCACTTGGCCACCGGGATCTAAACCAAGACAATGAACATGAGAAAAGTGCAACACAATTATCTGTAATAAAACAGGTGATTCATGGTAAATTCTCCCTACTACGAAATAAAGAACATTTTTCAAGGCACTGCAATAATAAGGCACTGCATTTAGTTCTTGCCCTTTCCTTTATGTGTGTTGTACAAGCAAGACGTTCCTCTCAGGTGAGCTTTTGTCCCTGGTTTTAGGCTATCTGACACGTTCATTGCACACCCCAGCGCTGTACTTCTTGCCTGGTTGTAGTTGCAGCTTCATTTTCATTGCATTCATTAATTTTCTCAAATTTATTTTCTTTTCTCTAGAGGATTTCTGAACGTGAACTCCTTCCGAGCTCTGGAGGACATATTGGTGTTGCTGGAGGACACCTTCCTTTTGTAGGGGAAGGAAAGCCGGTGCATGGCAAACCTGGAGATGGAGCAAAATATTTTGGTGCAGGTGACCACGGGAATAGTAACTGCCAAACTGATTTTTCATGCATCATCCCAGAAATCCTGTCTTCACCAGCCATTCCAGGAAATATTGCTGATATAGTGGAATTGCTAAAGAAGGTTTCCCTGCTGTTATCAGAGAATGTCAACAGAGGAAAAATGCAGGTATTTACTTTCATGGGCTTCAAGAGGTGTTTCTGAGCTTGCCAGAGCATCCACAGTGTGTTGTCCTTATAGCCATTACCCGATGAAGTGGTGGCTGCAAATCACATGGAGATCACCTGGAAAGAGTTTCCAGGGAGGGCCATGTTTTGTTGTCAGATAAACTGTTTGACCTGTTCGTGTACTGTGGAAATACTCAGTGGAGTAAAAAAAAATAAAAAATAATTTTCAAATAGAAAAAGTAATTATAATAATAAAGAAAGAAAATAATAAAAGCAAAAGTTTTCAGGAACTGCTGTTATAGACATGGGAAAGCAGTAGAAGGAAGAATTAATTTTTAAAGTATGACACCGTAGGGAAGGCAGCCTTGGAGATGCTGACCCGCAGCTGTGTTGTCATGTGTTGCACAATGGAAACTGAAATCTTTCCCTGATGAACTCAGAAATCAGAGAGGTGGGGAAAGAAATGTAGGGAGGGTGATGTAAGCAGACCTGCATTGTAGGTCAGCATCTGGAATAGAACTTAGGTGTCCTGATTTTTGCTTCGTACTTGCTTCTCCAAGCACCTTTTGAGCTGTGGTATGAAAAGGATGGGACAATTTGGTCATGACCATGCCAATGAGATGTTTGGGTTTGACTGGGATGGACCATGGGAACCTCCTGTTCATTGTCAAAGAAGAATATTCCCATTATGAAAATCACTCTTGAATTGAATGAGCCTTTCTGGAGGCTCTGCCAGTGGAATAATAGTTGGTTTCTCTTAACATAAAAAATAACTCTTTTTTTTTTTCCTGTTTGTTTCAGAGTTACAGCAGGATAGCAAACCATATTCTGAACAGCTCCACCATTTCTAACTGGGCTTTTGTAAGGGACAGAAACGCCAGTTCAATATTACTGGACTCGGTGAATTTATTTGCTGGGAAACTTCTCCTGAGGAACGGGTCAGAAAGTATACAGGAACACTTCATCTCTACAAAAGGCTACAGCATACATAGAAATACTTCAGGGAAGAGCTTTGATTTTTCTATGGAGTTCAATAACACAGGCAATATCACTGGGCACATGGTCATTCCAGAAGAAGAGCTTTTGAAGTTACCAAAGACTTCCAAAGCCGTCAGCATTGCATTTCCAACACTTGGAGCCATTATAGAAACCAGCCGGTTGGATCCTGGTTTTGTGAATGGAATGGTGTTATCGGTGTCTCTGCCAGAAGAGCTCCGGCATATTTTGCTCACCTTTGAAAAGGTGAATAAACTGGAGAACGTCAAGGCTCAGTGTGTTGGGTGGCACTCTACTGAAAGGAGGTGGGATAACAGGGCATGTGCAATGAAGTCGGACAACATCAGCAGCGTTGTTTGTATCTGCAAGCATCACCACCGGACGTTCAAATCTTTCTCCATTTTGATGTCCCCCACAATGCTGCGAAATGCAGTGCTGGATTACATTACACGTGTAGGGTTAGGCCTTTCCATTTTCAGCTTGGTCCTCTGCCTGATCATCGAGGCTGTTGTCTGGCGTCATGTTACAAAAACTGAAATAACCTACATGCGCCATTTTTGTTTGGTCAACATTGCTACGTCGCTTCTCATTGCTGACGTTTTGTTCATCTTAGCAGCTATTGTGCACCATACAGCCCTAAACTACCAGCTGTGTGTAGCAGCCACTTTTTTCCTTCACTTTTTCTATCTTGCCTTGTTTTTTTGGATGTTTACCCTGGGCATCTTGATTCTCTATGGATTATTATTAGTTTTTTTTAAGATAACAAGATCTGTATTCATAGCTACAGCATTCTCTATTGGATACGGCTGTCCCTTGGTCATATCTATCCTCACTGTTGCTATTACTGAACCAAAAAATGGGTATTTAAGGAGTGGAGCCTGCTGGCTCAATTGGTATGAGACGAAAGCCCTTTTGGCCTTTGTTGTACCCGCTCTGAGCATCATTGTTGTGAATGTAGTGGTGGTGGTGGTGGTTGTAGTGAAGACTGGGAGATCTTCTGTTGGAGAAGGCTGCAAGTCACAGGATTTGAGCAACATGATCCGAATTAGCAAAAACGTGGCACTTCTGACACCTCTTCTGGGTCTCACCTGGGGGTTTGGATTAGCAACGATTGTCGAGAGTCGCTCCCTGGCATTCCATGTTACGTTTGCGCTACTGAACGCCTTCCAGGTAAACTCTGTGAGACTGGGAATAGTGTGCACTCAGACTTTGAGCCTGGAAAAAGGTGGCAGGTCAAAGAGGGTCTGGCAGCATGTGCTGTGCATGGAAAACAGGGTATAAGCTTTCATTCCGGCTCAACTATTTTACATGGTACGGGGCACAAGGCATCCTGCATTGACTTGGTAAACGCAGATGGGTGATGGAACAAACCAGCTGATGTAAAGCGTGGTGAAGAATTAAGATGACTAATTTATGTTAAACATAAAATATACTGGTTAATGTCCAGTAACTGCAGAGATGTCTGATCCTCATCACTTGACAAATATGCAGAAAATTCTCACTTGCCATTGAAGCTGGTTTTGTTTAACTCATCAGTATAAACATCTGATGTTACCTGACATACCGTTGTATACCCGGTCTGCCTTGGCTCTTCTTGGCTAATACTGCTACTGAGTGGGCTGACAAAGTCCTGGTATGTAACCCATCAGCCTGGTTCGTTATGAGAATTCTCATGGGTTATATATCCATTCTTGACATTCCCGGGGAGCCCGTGTGACCTGGGTGGATAAACCTGTTTTGCGCATTGCTGTTACCTGAGTCATAGGTGATGAGATCTATCCTTAAGGAAATGACATCTAGAAGCGTTTAAGAAACATCATGTGGTTATGCTGGTTTTGATAACTGGTTTTGCAATTTTTTAGGGATTCTTCATCCTTTTGTTTGGGACACTTCTGGACAGAAAGGTACTTGGGTCACTTCAGCACTTATTCTGGATTATATGAACATTTTCTACACTCTGAGAAACTGTTCCCTTTAATAGTCTTTTTTTAAATCTACAGACAAGAGAAGCCTTAAGGATGAGCTGCCTTTCATCAAAGCGGAAGTGTAGTCTAGCAAAGGTAAAGATTTTCTTAGATTTTTTTTTAGATTTTTTTTTTTTGTCCCTCTTAATGGCTTAATTTACCAATTTACGCACCTTATATGTACATGGGAAGAATGGAACCATAAACTAAATCGTACCTAGTTTAACATTTTTCTAAGGCAAGTGCTTGCTGAAGGAAATAGAGGTATCTGGAAACTATGTTGAGGATATTAAGCTTCTAAATACTGGAAGTGGTAATCCATAGATTTTCATGACCGCTACGTAACCTACTGCTGTTGTTACAAAATTAAAACTGGTATTTTAATCTAATGTCTTCATCTATAGATATCAAAGCCCTTTAGATAGAGAATGCCAATGACTTTTTTCCTATTTGTAAAATAGATCTACTTTAAGGTTACTGACTAAGGAAGGAACAGAGTTAGGAGTCCGAAATCCCAATGCGATGACCTGTTTGCTGCCTTTGTGGGTCCAGAGGAGGGCCACGAAGATGATCAGAGGGCTGGAGCACCTCTCCTATGAAGACAGGCTGAGAGAGTTGGGGTTGTTCAGCCTGGAGAAGAGAAGGCTCCAGGGAGACCTTATAGCAGCCTTCTAGTATCTGAAGGAGGCCTACAGGAAAGCTGGAGAGGGACTTTTTACAAGGGCATGTAGTGATAGGACTGGGGGGGATGGCTTCAGACTGGAAGAGGCGAGACTTAGAATAGATATCAGGATGAAATTCTTCACTCTGAGGGTGGTGAGGCAGTGGCCCAAGTTCCCCAGAGAAGCTGTGGCTGCCCCGTCCCTGGAGGTGTCCAAGGCCAGGTTGGACGAGGCTTTGAGCCACCTGGTCTGGTGGGAGGTGTCCCTGCCCATGGCAGTGGAGTTGGAACTCGATGGTCTTCAAGGTCCCTTCCAACCTAAACCATTCCATGATTCATAAAAATATGGATCTGTATGAGAGCAGGGCTGCTTTAGGATATCAGAGGATTGCTCTGTTTCCAGCTGAACATCAGTTCAGGATGGAAACCACTCAGAGCCCAGCCAGTATGTTTGGTGCCAATTGATGTTGTGTACTCATAAGAGCTTGAGGTTTTTTTTAAAATATCAGGGCAATTAATTAAAAGGAAATGTTTAAAGGATAAGGAAACAGCTGTGTTTCAGCAGCTTCCTAGAAAATAGTTGGCAGAATTGATGTTCTGACATCACTGAGTTAGCGTTTCCTACCTCTGCTGAAAAATCTGCTGTTTCTTAGATTTTTTTTGGTACCAAGGCTTTAGTGGTTTCAAGCTATATTTATTAAAGGCAATTCCCTTTACCTGTCTCTCAAGAATCATCTGCAGTGCTCCTGCTATCCACCAAAAGAAACTGTGTCAGTTCAGTTCAGACTTTGGAAAAATAAAGTTATTTCCTTGCTTTTCTCCAGTCTAGTAATCAGTCCCGATTCTAGCATTGAGAGCAAAGCTGCGGAGTGTCTTTCAGTGACAGTGTGTCCGAATGCACTTGGTTTGTGAGGAAAAAATAGAGGGGTTGAGGAAACTCTACCTCCCTTCTGCTATCAGCATTGCCTGCAGTGCTTTGGGTCGTTTGGTGCAAGAGTGGCTGCGTATTTGTGCAACTTCTGCCTCCTCTTCTCTTCCTCCCCAGTTTAGTCTTCAGTTGCATCCAGCACTGCTGTTATGTGCCAAGTTTAAATGCAGTGCGGAAGGTCCTCTCTTTAAAAAAAAAAAAAAAAAAAAAAAAAAAAAACCAACCCCAAAACAACCAACCAACCAAAAAAAACACAAGTAACAAAACAAAACCCCAAACCCAATGACAAACAAAACGACCAGCCCCCAAACTTCTGCTAAAATTAACTGTTTCCTACCTAACAGGAAAAAGAGAAAGGAAGTGCTTGAGACAGCTCCGCGTTTAATACCCTGAGATTACAATTCCTGCTTTTACCGATCCAGGATCAAAATAACAGTGAAGACGTTCCACATCTTATCAGGCTTTAGGTCAGGATGGAAAGTTTGAAAGTTAAAATTCTCTCAAGTCATCACCAATATAATAATCTGGAAACTACAGGTGGAAATATCGCTAATCCCGTGACTCAGTAACATTTGCTAAAAGTATTAAGTGATCTCACTGGGCAAAACTGGATGTGGAAACCACGGCTGCGTGTGCCTGTGAACTTGGGTCGATGTTGTCCCTCACCTGGGTGGAAGACACCATGTGTAGGTGTTCACCATTGCGTAACGGAGAGGGGGAAAACGTTAGTCATCCACTTTTGTAAACTTGGGTGTAAATATGGAGTTTGACTCATGAGAGCTGGAAAATTTTGTCACACCTGAAATGATTGTTAAAAACATTTTTAAAAAATCTTGTCTCAGAGAACTTCAGAACGGGACTGGTATCTGGGGGATTAATGGTGGATACGTAAAACATCTAGAAGGGCTATGCAGACTCTTGCTTCAGGTCTCGTAGTTTCTCCAAACTCATAAAAGCCTTTCCTCTGGGTCTGATTTTAAGGTGACCATCTTGTGGTGTTTCTTGCAGGACTCTGAGGCACCTCCTGTTTGAAAGGGATCCTCCACCTACCTGGATGATAAATGTAATCTGACCTGCTGATTTCTTTTCTCCTAGTCCTAGCAGTAGACAGTTGTCTTCAGTGGATCTGACCAGTGAGAGGAAGCACAGAAATCCTGGTTTGAGATGAACCGAAGTGGCTGAGCAGCTCGGAGCGTGGACAGCAGTGTCTTGGAGCACAACCACGGGAAGCATCATGAAAACCAGAAGAGAAAAGGCCCTGAACCTGCTGTCAGGAGCAGGAAACCATCAGTGTTGCTGCAACCCTTGGAGGAAACACACTGATACGTAAACGTTGTTTTTTACCTTTGTGAGAACTGCTGTGAGGAGAGTTTGTCCTCGTTTGCCATTTCAGTGCTTCAGATTCTTTTTCTTTTTTTTTTTCCCCCCACGTCAGTGCAATAAGGAGCTGTACAGCATGTGGAACTGTTCTAAAATTATTTAATTTTTAATGTCATGTTCAAATGTTGAGTGTTACCTAGCTGATTTTGGCTGTCTTCAATCAAAAGTGATTCTATTAGGTGGCCCTGTACTCATCGTTTCCATTTGTCCTCCCAGACTGATGGACAACGTAACTCTATTTCTGCATTACAGCTGTTCTTTCCATCTCAGTACTTGTGTGTCAGGAATTGTACAAAGCCCTTTTTTGGTCTGTCAGGATAGAATTGTCATTCTTATTCCAGACCCGCAAGACAATGACAGCGATAAACAAGGAAGAGTACTCTGCAAATAATTAGTTTCCCTCTTTAGATGAGGGGAAGCAAGCTTTGAATATGCTTCAGAGTTGAATCAAGTGGATGGAGATCTCCCATGCAATGTAATAATGAAGGAAATGGTTTGTTTGTGTGAGATGGTCTATCTGTTTTTATTAGAAAATCAGTCCTTGGTCTGAGAAACCCTTTCTACTGAAAGCTTTGATAAAAATGTTACTGTCTCTTGCCAGGACAAATCGATGCTTTCAAATGGAAATAAAGTTGAAATATCCTCATTGTTTCTAATAAGTGGTCCTTATCCTCCTTTACCGAAAAAAGTAGATAAATGCCCATAAATATTAGCTGGTATTACTCCAGTTAGAAAACAATCATCCCCCTGTGGCTTCACATACATTGAAATAATACTGTTTAATGTCATCAACACCCCTTTACTGAAGAGGGAGAAAAACACCCTGGCAAATGAACGGAGGGATGTGGAGTGTCTGATATGTACTAAGGAAAAACCCACAGCCAGATGTCTTGGGGGGAGAAGCTGGGGCTCTGGGGGGCAGAGTTCAGCCCTGGGCCGTAAGACAGTTCTTGTCCCCAGGACTTTGTCACATCCTTGCGTTTTCCTCTCATATCTGCTTTCCTCATAGACTGTAGTCTTAGAAGAGACTACCCCTGCTCCTTTGATACCGGGCATTTGCACGTTGGAGAGCTTTGATCAAATAGAGGTAAAATTGGGCTTATGCGCTGCTGTAACATAAATTTAAAAAGACCATTACCCCAAAGTCTGCTTCTTAGTGTCAAGCAGCATCTTTTGTGCTTTAGCTTCTGTCTCTTCTTGAACTGCTTAGAGAGTTTTTTCTTTCCTTCCCTTTCCTCCCCTTAATAAGTTACATGTATCTTGGAGTTGTCTCTGTTAAACCTTTCTCAGCACCAGTAGCGTCTCCTCCAAGTCCCTGCGTGGCCTTTTTCAACGGAGTATCAGAGCTACGTGCCCCTCCTGCTTGACGGGATTTGTTTCATTGTGGTGGAGTTGGACACCTGATTTATGAATCGGCTGCTGTATTTTAAAGAAGAGTATTGGCTGATGTTCGGTGTGTGTCCTTGGCTGCTGTGAACCTTGTACAGGTACCTCAGTCACCTCTGAAGGAAGGGGACCGCTTTGTGCAATTGCAGTGTGGAGAAAACAACTGCTTTGCACCTGAAATTGCTGCAATGTATTTAAAAAGACCTCCATTTGCCACCACTCTTCTGCTTGGGATGGCATTTAACTCAGCTGGTATTTTTTGTTCATTTCGTTTACTGTTAATGGTGACATTTTATTAATGAAATGTTGTGATTTTCTTATAGCACCTGAAAATTTAAAAGAACTGGCTTCAACCTAGCGCCTTACTGTTCCCTCACGTGTGCACGCATATGCATGTGAAACCACAGTCTATTACAACTGTGGATTTATAGACGGTGTCGGATGAGGCTTCCTGGATTATACACACGCCCTCCAAATTCCCCGGAAATTCAGCAGGAGTCTTGCCCAGGCAGCAGCCCTGCAAAAGGAATCCGTTGCATCTGCGTTTTGCTGAGAAAACTAAGCCGTTTATCAAAGGGTGTTTGAAGTATGGTGCTTATTTTCAGAAGCTGGCATGCAGCAGAGTTTTACCCTGTGTTTTATGATCATTTAGGATTTCAAAATAACTGGGGGCTTACAGAGAACTAGGATGAGGATGAGCCCTGAAGCTTTATTTTTAATACCCCCAAACTAAACTGGCCAGGAGCATTTCATGAATGAATGGGTATGAGCAGTGAAAGCTGTAGCTCTCCCCTACAGGTTGTGAACTGGTGTTTCTTTAAATGCTGTGGGCTGATGGCCCAGTTCTAATTGCAGCTGGGGGCGAGGGGGAATATGAAAATAACTAGAGTTGGAATTCTACCAGTTTCCCAAATTATCAGTATTGCAACAGCTTAATAATGTCGGTGTTGAATGGGTGAGACAGACCCCTTGATGTGCAGGAGCTTGTATTGGAGCTGTTCCACCTGCCCGCCAAAGTGGTCAGACCTGAAAACCTCAAGTGCTGCTCTTCGCAAGGTGTCACAATTAATCATAGAATCGTCTAGGTTGGAAAAAAACTTTAAGATCATCGAGTCCAACCATGAACCTAGCACTGCCAAGTCCACCACTAAACCATGTCCCTCAGCACTGCATCTACACATCTTTTAAATACCCCCAGGGCTGGGGACTCCACCACTTCCCTGGGCAGCCTGTTCCAATGCTTGACAGCCCTTTCGGTGAAGAAATTTTTCCTAATATTGATCCTGAACCTCCCCTGGTACAACTTGAGGCCGTTTTCTCTCTTCCTATCACGTGTTACTTGGGAAAACAGACCGACCCCCACCTCGCTACAACCTCCTTTCAGGTACTTGTAGAGAGTGATAAGGTCTCCCCTCAGCCTCCTCTTCTCCAGGCTAAACAGCCCCAGTTCCCTCAGCCGTTCTTCATAAGACTTGTCCCCCAGACCCCTCACCAGCTTTGTTGCCCTTCTCTGGACACGCTCCAGCACCTCAATGTCTTTTTTGTAGTGAGGGGCCCAAAACAGAGCACAGCACTCAGGGTGCGACCTCACAGTGGGACAACCCATATTTTTCTGCATTGGTTGCATGGCCAAGCACAAAGAGATGTCAGAGCTCCTTAGCCGGGCAGGTAAAACTGAATTTTCTTGTGTCAAGGTTGACATAAAACCAAGTTCTTGGGTAGAACATTAATTTGCCTCAAATACCTCAAGTTTTACATTGCCTTTCCAAAGAGAGCCAGGCGATTTTCCCCGTCTTTTTCTATCTAGCACAGACATCTCTTTCACGGTTGGTGAATCAAAAGAGAAGATGCCAAACCAGCAGAGCCTTGGCCGGCTGTTAACAAGACTGCTGGGCTGCCCTGTAAAATTTGCTTGTGGTAGACTCTCGCCGCACTGCGAGGCTTGGCACTGCTAGCTCCAGGCATGCTTCCAGCCTGCTGCCCGTGGCTCCAAGAACCAGCAGGTTCTTGACCTGTGGTCCTTCACAAAGGCATTACATGGCTCTGGGTCTGCCTCACTGGTTTGCCTCGCTGAGAAGTGTCGTGATGCCTTGTGGTCAGTCTGCTTGGCTCTAGGAGTTTACGGTACATGCTGCTAGACAAGCAGGGTTCGGAGGGTTATGTCTTTCCCCAAGTTAAATCTCATTTTGGGGTATGGGGGGAAAGCACAGGTTTGGACATGCAGCACTCCTTCATCTCTGCCCCCATAGTGAAGATGCACCTAAAATCTGTGGTGGGCGCGCTCTCGGGACAGAGACCCCTGGGGGCACTGCTTCCTCCTCTGGCTTCCCTTTCAGTGTTGGGGTTTTCTTCCCTTTTCTCAAGAGTCAAAGCTTTTGGTTCTCAGAGAGGCCAACAAGCCTTGTACTTTCCTTGTCTGGCTAAAAGTGGATTCCTTTGCTATTTTGAGCATTTTATTCTTACCTACTTTCCCATAGATTGGAGTTCCATCTCACAACTTTTCTGCTGCTGCAAAATTCTCTGTCTCTTGGCTTTCTTCCTTTCCCAATGTCTCTCCCTCTTTTGCTTCTAGTACCCATCTCCAGTTTTTTGAAGGCTTAGACATGGACCTCTTGTGGCCTCCTGGCTTATGCCATAGGGCAGCCGGTAGCTGCCTGGTATACTGCTCGGCTTTCCTGAAGACGTCGTCTTTGTTTTTTTCTTTTGTTTCTTTTTGTTTAGGCTAATAGTACTACATGAATGTATTTTCAACATGGCTGTGAACGTGATGGGGTCAAAATTACAGAACCAACAGTATTCCCCCACCCCGATCCCCAGGTCAGATGTCCCATTTGTGTCCTGTAGGCAGAGTGATGCTGATGACTTCGCTTACAATAGCTAACATATTCTGTCTTCACTATAAACCAGATTTTTTTTTGTTGTTTTCATTCTTGCAAGGGCAATATAATCAATATCAAATGCCACTGGAGTTATATATAACTTAAACTTTCTGTTATCTTTTGATGTAATCAAATCTTTCTATGGTTTTGCTCTGAACCCTGTAGTTGGAAATGTTTTTTCTTAAGCGACTTCCATCTAGATGTAACGAAGAGGAACCTTTCTAATGGTGTAGAGTTTGTTTACATGCAATCTGCATTTCAGGTCAGATTTGGTTGGACACCGTGTTCCTTCAGGCTCCTCAGGTTCCCACTGTATCTGAAACACAGCCCGACTTTAGTGACACCTTGAGGCTAATTTAAACTTTGGGAAAAGGTACATGCTTTTTCTGATTTTACAAAAATAGTTCATCTCCCACTAATTACTGCAGCCACGTACAAAGGTTGTTCTTTTTCACAACTGGAAGAAGTCATCTTAGGTCAATTTATTTACTTAACTGCAGCCAGTAAATGAAATTGCACTTTTATTTGCTCAGCGGTGCTAAACTTGAAAAGCCCAGGGCTCTCTTGCTTGCTTAAGCATCAGTATTTAATTATAGCTCTTCAGCCCACAGGAAAGATGTACATGCACCCTTTGGGTACATTCGTTTCAGGTCGAGACCGGTACTAAATCATTTGCTTTGGTTGATTGAAGATTGTGTTGAACAACAGATTGATTAGAAAGATCATTCCGGCCCTTGGGGACTGCAAGTTGAGTTTTATAATTTTCTTCTTATCCACGCTGCGGCATGTCTGGTCAGGGAGCAGGCAGACTATTACAACTACTGGGCTATTGGAAGATCGAGCTATATTTAGCTTGAATTTGTCCAACTTCAAATACCCTTTTCCTTAAGAAGGACAAGTTAGTAGTGGAAGAAAGTATTTTGAGAAGTGGCAGGTTTTCGTTTCTCTGATGTTGCTAAACCAGGCTTTTGGTAAACACTAATTACTAAGATCTGTACAGTGGTGCGAAAGCAGCTCTCCAGGCTGTGAAATGGTCCCTTCTGGCCTTAACACTCAATAACTATCCCAGGCCTTTCTTCTCATTGCAGTGCTGTCATCAGTAGCCAAATGTGAATCTCTAGTATTATAGGCAAACACACACCCCCCAGGCAGAGCTCTCTGTTTTGGCTGGCTCTTTGATTGCAATTGTAAGGAAAAGGAAAGTGGGGTAATTGCATCAGTATACTTGCACTGGTGCCAACCTTTTTAATAAACCCTCCTATTCATAAGTAGTATCTTTGGCCCCCATCCCCGCTTTTGGAGCATTTTTCTTCCAGAAACGCTCCATTGACGTCAGTGGTTAATCCTGACTTCTTGTGGTACAGGAGAGCAGAACCGGACTTGGGGTACCACTCGCCCGTTTAAATCGCATCAGATCCATCACACTGCCGTGCGTCTCTCTGAGAGGTTTCTGTTTCCACAGTAAAAGACTCGTCGTTTCTGGGTAATGACACTTACTCATGCAACCTTTTTTTTCTGTCGTGGTGTAGCTGAAAATCTCCCACATTGCTGGGATGGTTGGCTTGGGAGCTCTGGGGCAGTCCGGATTTCTTGCTTACCTTCTGCATTACCGCAAAGTGTTATCTTAATCTCTGCTCGCTGCAGAGAGCCCAAGGTATTCATCTGGCCAGCTGGAGAGGTACGGCGGAAATCCTCTCGTTATCTCCTGTACTGCAAGTACAGGCTCTGCGGGGCATAGCGAGGATCGGGCAGTAGAATAGAGGAATTTGATCTTTTTATCAATAAGATGTAAAGCTACTAGAGTATAATGAGTGTCAGGATCTGCCAAAAGATCTGTTGAAGACAAGACTTGAAGGCTGACTTTGAAGTGTGCTGATTAGTAGTAAGATTCCCACTGGCTCTAAAATGTACTGCCAAGAAATAAGTGTCTTGAAAATGTCTGCTTTTGGGAAAAGGCTCACTGATATTAATTTTTTAAGCTTTTCTCTTTTAGGCCAAAAGAAACTGTTGAGATTAACTAGAGCCTTCTCCTGCCAGATGTGATCAAACCGCCTTTCAACCTTGTTATGGGCAAGCTAGATAGATTGACCTGTCTTTTTCCTTTCAGAAGGGGAGTTGTAGTATTGAATTTGTATTGATTTCCATTTTTGCTAGCTGACAGAAGAATTAGTTTAGTACACAAATGCATCCTTCAGGTTACAAGCTGTGTTAAACTAATAGGAATTTGGATCTTCTTCCTGTAATGAATGTGTGTGAAAACCCGCAAAAAAAAAAAAAGGAGAGTCAAGAGAAAATTTTTGGTTACTGAGACTTAAGCTGCAGATACAGGAATGAAATTCATAAAAATTAGCAGTTGTTATCTGAAACAGGTACAAGACAGCTCAATCGCAAAGCAAAAAAAGCTGCAAATCTTTAGGTTTTTTTGACTTAGATCATGGGAGGCTTTGTGCTTCAGCAACCAGCCCTTGAAACCCCGTCTGGGACCTGCTGCGACAGCCAGACTGTAGCTGGACACAGGCTTTCGGCTATCAGGCTGCTTCAAGAGAGCATGTGCTGTTGTGCAGCTCCACGTTGGGTTGTGCAGCCCCACATCATGTCATGTGCTCTCTTGGGTTGGTCAGCTATAACTTGCACCGGACCCATTTCATGGTGAGGCCCACAGAGGTTGTCATGGTGCGAAGAAGTGGGAGCATGCTGTGGGGCAGAGGTGGGAAGTCCATTAACGGTTGCTATCATGGAGACCATTGCGTTGTGGATCTTTGTCCCAAGGCATTTGGGACATCTGGAGGTTCAGTGTGTGGTGATGGGAGACCACAGATGCTGGAAACTGAAAACAAAGGGTGATGCTGCAGGCGATGAGGTGTCCAAAGGTTGCTCTCCAGGTAATCTGGAGCTCTGCAGTTGTTTAGCAGCGGTAGAAGGCAGCCTTCATGTAGGACGCTTTACTATGGAGAGTTTGCAAGGAATACACCATCCCTGGATGTGTTTAAGAGACGTTTAGATGTGGTGTTGGCGGATATGGTGTAGGGGAGAACTTTGTAGAGTAGGGTAGATGGTTGGACTCGATGATCCCAAGGGTCTCTTCCAACCTAGACAATTCTATGATTCTATGAAAATGGGATGCTCCTGAAGAATGCATGACTCCTTCCTTCTAAAGGAATGCTTCCCTTTCTGCTGGTCACAATCCTAAATTACTTGAATCACAGAGCTGTATAATAGCTGACGTGTGTTCCTGATCACTACAAGATTCTTAAAAATAAATGTGTTTTATGGAACTTAGAGTCAGAGGGGGGAAAGGACATGGGTGGAGTGAGAAACACTGTCGATGCTTCCAGCTTTTCTATGAATACTAGTTTGCAAAGAGGTGAAAAAATGTGAAGGAAAGCTGTGTAAGTCAAATGAGCATGACTTTCAGCTGCAATACGCCTAAGATATAATTGTTCTGATGGTGGAACAGTTATCTCTCTCTGGAGGTTACCTGAACGGCTCTCAGGCAGTCCTGATTTCTCCCAGTGTGGAAATTCTCTTGGGCAACCTCAAGAAGTGAGTGCAATGTAAGCCCAAATCCTCCTTTTTAATATCAGTATGGATAATTGTATCCAAGAATAGCTCTAAGGTTGGGATCCTCTGCGGAGGAGATGTGTGGGGAGTCTGAGCGCATAATTTAACACTGGAGGTACTGGACTTGGGCACCAACGCTGAAGCAGAAGTGGTCACAGGTAGAGCTGCTGAAAACTTCGTATCTGGTCTTTGGAGAGGAAAAAAACCCAAAGTTTGCCATGGGGAAGGTCCAACAATGGTTCGCAGACCTGTCCTGCTGTGTAGCTTCCTGGTCAGGATACCTGGTTCAGAAAAAGAAAAATGTTTTACTGATTGTGCGGCCAGACACATCAGGCTGAGCGTAATCAGGACTGGGACAATCCACAGCTCATACTAAACGCATTCAGAATCTTAATGCTTTAATTAGTCTAATCGTTCCTGTAGTGAGGCATTAGTACTTTCAAATGTGGACCTACCTAAATGTTTTTTACAGGGACTTACGTATGACTGTATTTTTTAACTCTGTTAAACAAATCCATACATCCTATTTCTATTAGTGGAAGTTGTAGATAATTTGATTTTCCTAAAAGTTGACCAGTCCAATCATTTCTGTGGATGATTACTTACAGCATTAGTACTATAGCCTTGGAGTTTAATTCTTGAAGGTCTCCAGAGTGGTAGCTGCATTCTCTGACCTTGGTTAACTTCTCCCTTGGTAAAATGGGGTAACACCAACCTGACCTAAGTACCAAATACGAATATTGAGGACACAACCTATTGCTCTGTGCTATGATTGCACAGAGCTCAGTGTGCTGGAGTCCTGGACCATGGCTCAAGATCCTACATGAACTACACAATATTAGTGAATAATAATAATAACAACAACAACAAAATAATGCTAGTGACTCTGAAGTCTTCCTCTTGAACATTTTTCATTATGCGTGTGTTTCTGAAATTGCACTCCGAAAGGTGTTGGTGACAGGTAAGAGAAATATTTGCAAATATGTGCCTGCTAAACAAAAGTCGGTGCCCTGTGCAGTTCTAAGTAGAAGGGATGTGATTTAGAAGCATCAGATAATCTTCCATATCAGGCAGAAAAGCAGGCGATTAACAATCACTTACCAAAATCCTTAATTGTTAATTTTACTGATACGAGGGGAAAAGGGTATCCTCCAGACACTATGTCTGGAGTCATGTGTTTTTATGAAAGAAACTCTGTTAAAAATTATATTCTTTTCAATTGGTGAACTCTGGGCTTGAACTCTAGTTAGCTTGATATGATTTGACATAACTAAATCATTGTTTCCAGGAAATAAAAACAAGTCATGTGTCTCGGAGACAGATCTCATGACAACATAAATAAAGGCAAATAGTGTTAAACAAATTCCTGGATTATTTCTTCAGGGTAAACCCATGATTTCCACAATGCTTTATTGCTGTTTTCAGACCAAAGTTATTTTACTGGTGCACTAAAGATAAACCGTGCAAACAGGAAAAATAGAGAACAAATGTAACGGGCGCTATTGAGTTCTCTTGTACAACAGTGCAGTTGTCCTCATAAGTAAATGAAACCTGAAAGTTTGAAGGAGCAACTGGGGAAGTTGGTGATTTTTTTTTTTTTTCCCGTGATGTAAAGGAGTCTGAAACTTCAGTTGTCTTGCTTTTATATCAAGATCATCCTGGCGTTCTTTCAACCCAGGTTCTGTGCAAGTTAGTGATGAAGAAAGCATCAGTGCAACAAAACGCCAATTTGGAAAATAGCATTCAAGGCAAGTTCCATCTGAATTTCAGCTTTCTTCTGGTCTTTTCCTGGGCTATTCAGTGAACCTAAAGCTTTTCTTGCAGAACTGTTGTTAGTGTAATAATTTTGCATTGTTCCGTTTGTGTTGCTTCTCTGTTGAAAGGTAAATGAAAGACACCGATTCCGCTAGTTTTGAGGAAGCTTTTGCCCATAAAGTGTCTTGGGCAGGGGCGGTCTGTCTGCACAATGGACATTCGCTTCTGAGCCAACGTGTTAGGGCAGCTTGAAGAGAGACTTCGCTGTCAACAGACTCACTGTTGCTGCTTTAAGGGTTCCCCCCAAAAGAGTAACCCTAAATACAAAACTCAGTGCAGTTTCAGGTTGCATAACTGTAGCATCTTTCAGATGAAGTTTATGATTTTAGTTTCTCAAGCAACACACTTCTCAGTGCATTAATTTTAATTTTTTTTACTAATATGCTGTAAAGATAGGAAGTGGTAGATATATTTATGGATATATTTATATATTTCTTCAGACTTAAAGGTGTGCGTATGTACGTGCATGTATCAAAATACATTGCATAGTCTTTCTGTGTGCAGGAAAAAATAAACTTGCCTATGTGATATCAATAGAGGCTGTGCATGGAATAAATTCTTCTGTTTGTTAACATCTTGATAGGGTTTTGGATATGTAGAGCTATTAAAAATAAACCACCAAACCAATGACGTGATATATCTCTGATAGGATTAAAATTTACCAGTTTGTGGCCAGCAGCAAAGCTGTGATATCTGTTAGAGCATGCTTGGCTGGGGCTAGGGTAATGCAGTTTGTTGCCTGCACTCGTCTGAGAGAAAGATGAGAAAAACATTAATTAATTTCCTTGTTCTAGTTTTTTATCATCAAAGATACAGACAGTAGCTTCTTGAAGAGACTGAGGTGAAGGCAAGAATTTTCCCCTACAGGCTGACTGAAGGATTTTAAAAATGGAGACCATGTGGAAGAATGAAAATATGGAAATAAAAAAATCAAACATTTGGTTTACAAAATTCCCAACTTTTGGTTAACAAACTGACCAGTTTAGAGGTTTGCTGGTTTGTTAACAACAAAAAAAACCCCAGTTTTCTGGGGGAGCAGAAGACTCCTCCACCCCCTCTGAAGTGGTTCAAGAAAAGAATTGAAAGCAACTTCATTATGAGAGAAAGTGAAAACAATTCTTGTCCGTCCTTTGACAGTGTTGAGTTTGAGATGAAAATCTGACTTGAATCCTCATTCAATATTTCCTGTGTCTGTAGCGTGAATCTAATAATGGCTTTTCTTACCCTTCTGCTTGCAGCTTTTGCCACTGCGGGAACTTTCTGATATACTTTCCGATGGGCTGTGGTTTTAGTTTTTCTCAGTTTTCAGCTTGTTTACGCATGTGTGCTCGATACAGCACTGACAACCGTCTCTGAAACACCTTTTTCCTGCTGCTTTGTGAGCCGAGCACCGTTGGAAACGGCCAGTCTGACTCTCCATTGCATTGAGAGCACCTTGCTAATGCCGTGCAAAGCCAGAGAGGAGCCAAGGGCAGGGCGAGCATCCCCGTGGTAAGGGAATGGTGCCCAATTAAAAGTTTGGGCTGCTTGCGTGACCTTGATAAAAGCAGTTTTTAAAAGTCAAAGTCATCTTGCTCAGCACATTCACACTTTCTTTTTCCTGACCAGACAGCCACTGAAGGTGCAAATGTAATGGAATCTGTCATTTTAATGTCATAGATTTTCCCCTCTTTCATCGGTGTTAACACAGACCCGCGGGGAGTTTGCAGCGTGAGCTCTGAGCTCTCCATCCTGTGAAGCACCTCATTTATCAACCACAGTCATCTGCACAAAGGAAATCCAAAAGGTAATTTTTCCAAACCACAAAAATACATTTTTAAGGGATAATACCCATGAACACCCAAACTTGTCCTCTTTATTGACTGGATCCTAAACCAAAATGCCAGGATTTCATCCCTGGTACCATGACTCTTCTCTCCAGATATTAACAGTTCTGGAGAGGTATTAGGGATCAACATAATCTCAGCTCTTATCCAGGTTATTCACATCAGTCATATAACCACATAAGTTTGTAAGAAAAATGCAGGGAACGTAAGTAAAACAATTCTCCATCTCACCCAGCCAAACTCTTTGCAGGGAGAATATAGTGGAAAGTATGTGTGAGATTATTAAATATAGCCCATTTTCAATAATTTATTATCATCTTCTTGTCTGTCTGTATGCAGGGTAATAATCCATGCTCACTGCTCAGCATCTTCTACACTACCTGAATATATCAGGAATAACACTAACAAGCATCATCCCCTTGCTCAGGATTTGCAGAGATGATTTAGTGGCATCTACAGCTCTTCTTGCCTTTACCATTGGGCAGAAAGAACTTCCCCTGGTGAGCCAAAAGGTGCAACCTGTCAACGTTAAGCCACTTACCTTAAAATGTTGCTTTTATTTCACAACGTTTATCCAAGAACTTGCATTGTATAAAAAGGCAACAAAGCCCAGCTGAGCTGGGGAGTTCGCAGGGTTTACAGACTTGACATCTTCAAATTGAATGATGGACCTTACATAAATATCAGTACAGACGACCATTCTTATTTCATACCAGCAGTATCATCCCATATATGAACTTGTGTTGTAAACATAGCCGTGTTTTACTGGGAACTCTCAGAAACCTCAGATATCTGCAACTGGCTTTTTGTTTTCTGTAAATATTGACCTAACTGTTTAGAGCAAGGATGACGGGGTGAAGACCCCAAGCCACATCTAGCTCAGGAAAAACATTCAGCTGGCCTCCAACCTGCCTCTTCCCTGGGACTCTCACGTATAGCTTATTGCCTTTTCCCACAGGGAGATTTGGAGCAAATGGAGGAATTTGCAAATGGAGGAATTTGCAAATGGAGGAATTTGCAAATGGAGGAATTTGCAAATGGAGGAATTTGCAAATGGAGGAATTTGAAGCTGAGTGCTTTCTTCTGCTTTTGGCCCTTCCTCAGCTGTATGACTGATTGCGCAGCACTATATGAGCAAAATGCAATTGCCCTGGAAAAAAATACACCTCTGTCTTGTCCTACTGCAGGGATGAGTACTTTGTTTTGTGGAAAATGTTGGTGTTCTTTTTAATTTGAGAACATATTTATAAACAATTTATGAATACAGTGTCTGCTGTCTCCCTGTGAAAGCACTTTTTTTCCAGATTTACTTGATACCAAAGCTCAACTTTCATACCCGTGTTCTGCTGAGCTCCTCATTGATGTCAGTCGAGCTGCTCCTGATAAATGACTGGAGACAATTTGGTAAATTTAGCAGTGCAGTTTTACCACAGGTTGTAAATGTAACATAAATAAGCAATGTCATCTCCAGTTCTGCTTCCTGCATTAATTTCATGATACTAATTATGAGCGCCAGTTACTCCTCTCTTGCTCCATTTTTTTTCCTTGACACCTGTATTTGTTCCTGGCCCTTCCCACGTGGAGTAACTGCTACCAATTTGGTACCTGTATGAATAAAAGTTTAACTCAAATTTAGTCAAAGTGCGTCTAGTGTAAAAAAAAACCACACACTTTCTAATTAATCCACAACCTTCCTCACCTCCGCGTTTGACACATTCTTCTCTTCTTAATGTCAAGATATGATTTTGCTGATTTGCCTCTGGCACTAAATATACTCTCAGAAAATCACCTTCTCTTAATTATTTTCCTAGATTTTCTGTGCTATTTGGGGTTTTATGAAATCCTCTTTCATTGGGGCTGTCGGTTGTGGTATAAGATGTAATCGTGTATTAGGGAAAAAATGTTTAAAGAAATTCCTCGGGGAGAATAATAGAAACATGTTTTTGTCTTAGCAAGTTAATGCATGATTTCACTTTTGCACGTGTAAAATGGCTGCAGCAGTGAAATATTTAATGCTGTTGGCATTGCACAGCCATGTCACTTGTACTAAGATGTATTAGAAATGGTTTATTTGTTTTCATTAGAAATAGGAGGTGATGTGACTTTTTCCTATTATTATCTGATTTCTCTCTGGGGGAAAATGTCAGTGTGACTTGATTAAATTAACGTTCTTGAGGCCATATTTCTGACTGAACTTTTCTCAGAAAAACCACCCATATGCACTGATCATCTTGAACTTCAGCATAAATTTGGCATGCACTAATTTTGCTGGCAAATTGTTAATTAAACAAACCTTAATTACGTTTAGCAAAACCATGAAAAGCCAATCACAAAGGTGTAGGCGAGTATCTCTTTGTTTAGTATTCTCTGTGATGACTTGGGAACAGTAATCTTGGAAATTTAGGAATATTATAGCTGTATTTCAGGACTCCAAAAATCTCAAGGGGATTGAATGGGAAGGAGGCACGCTGTAATTAAATGGATGGTATCACAGATATAGAAAATTATTACTTAAATAATCTTAAAATTAATTTGGGGTGTAGGGAGAGAACATTCCTGTGCAATGTCTGTGAGCCTTTAATCAAATAGTACAGTTGTGTGAGAACAAGGAAGAAAAACGTACATCTTTCTGCTCTAGGGAGTCTGAGTAGTCTCTTTAGGTTTACAATCTGAGGTAAGAAAAAAGCCTTATAGTGTCCTAATAAGTGATTCAAAAGCAAATAAGACTGCACATCTCACACACCTGTATTTGGAGTCCTATAGATTTTAGCCAGAAGAGTGTTCCAAGCTTAAACAGACCCCCATTTTACTGGTACTTTAGAGGACCGTAATGTGTTAATGGATCAAAATAAAATTATTATGAGAAATCTTCTCCACTGTGCTTGCAAAGGCAGATGGACACGTTTCCAGTGATGCGTTAGAGGCTACCGCTTTCAGTGTCAGCCTGTAACTGCCAGACGGTGAGTAAAATGGTCTGCCCTGGTAGGGGTGGTTTAATGGCTGAACTGAATTTGTTTGTGACAGTGCAAAATTAGATCCGTTTTCTTTTCATGGCATAAGAAGGATAAGGGACCTCATCAAAGCACAGATAAGAATAGTTCAGTGAAGTACCTATAAATATCCATTGTTGCATGAGTGCTGGCCTCCTAGATAATGAGTTCATCAAGCAGGAACTGTATTTGTGTGACGAGCAAAATATTCCCATCTTTTGAATTGTCTGAATTCCTTGGAAGTTTGTCCAAAAGTCCCCTCTGTAATAGTACTTTATTTATGAACTTTAATGTTCTTGGGAGGAGCCCTCTCCATAGGATATCTCTGGGTACTTTCACGCTGAGTTGGGATTGAACCTCAGTTTGGAGGTATCCGTGTGTCACCCCTGGACTTCCCCTGGACTGGATGCCTTATTTCTGGAGCACTAGGTTTAAGGGAAATGGATCACACCTCCTCACCCTTCACGTGTTTTTTGTGTACTATGGCACATGCTAGTACATGGAGAGGGTGACAAAGGTCCCTCCCCATGAATTGTGTTTGATTGCTTTTGCACGAGGCTGGGCACCACAATGCCCCAGGGAATTTTGGTGGCTATTCCCAACAGTGGGCAGTTCAGGCTGAGGACCAAAGGCACATGCAGAGGAAATTATGGCAAGGGCTGTTTCTTCTATTTTCCAAAATATGGCAGCTAAGTTCCCCAAGAGATAACAAGCATTAACGCTCCCACTGAATTCAGGATATGGAAGACCCTGGCTCTCCCAGAGGACATCTGAATATCTCTTTCCCCTCCCTTGCAGCAGTATGGCATGAACACACATTACATTTTGTGTGAGACACGCGTGCTGCTTAGCTTTCCTCTTGGCCGCATTGCTTCGTATCCCACCACTGAACCACAAAGCTGAATTCATATTCCCCATCTCTGCTTCTCAGGAGGGAAGGAAAATACTCTGCCTCCTGAATGCTTCGCTCACACCTGTATTTGTACCTCTCTTTCCAGAGGTACTTTCCATAGCAGCTCTATACTTCACTTTTGCTATAAGCACCTGGAAAAAAAGTCTTGCTGGGTAGAAGTGGAAAACCTTTCTGTTCTTGTTACTAAAAGAAATTGTCAACGTGCCGATCCAGCCAGTTTGATCTGCATTTCCCATTTTTGGTGGGTTTGGTATAACAGGGGGAATTTACTTGTGGTTTCTTTCTTTTTCACTCCAAACGTGAATGGCAAAACACTTTAATAGAGAAGAGCTCAGTGACCTTTGAAATACACACTGCAGCAGCTCCTACCAGCGTATTTGTGTGCAGATGTGCAGTGTATATACAATTTATATTGATGTCCTTGAAATAATCTAAGCAAGTTCAGCACTGGCTGGTTAGTGCATGATTCCCTGTCATGATATGCCTGAGTATTTTTTTTAATCTCTTTACTTCAATAGGAAGATGTTAGCCATTTACCAGTCCTTAAGGGATTGTTCTCAAAGTTGTAAAGACTATAGCTAGTGTTCCAGTAATTATCTTTTTTCCTTCTGTCCCTTCCAGAGAACATTATGTTGAAATGATGTTGAAATAACTTCTATTACAAAGAAGTTATTTGTTAAAGCAATTTCTGCTTCTTGGATAGACTTTATTTTCAAGTTCCAGTTTGTGTTATAAGGTCCAGCCCTCTGACTGGGAGCTCCCAGTACCCCAGCAGAGATCATAACATTCATGTGTCACCATTTAGAGAGAGAGACTGTGAACAGCAAGGGATTTAAAATAAATAAAGAGACCTCGTCTGAACACTTGGAATGGTTAAGGTGAAGGCTTATCCATCATCATGGGTTTGCCTGTTTTCAAATCTTTTATTCCTTTAGGAAGAAAATATTTTTAGAGGATAACACTTCAGGTTACACATTTTTACTGGAACTTTACTCAGTTGTATGTGGGACATTAGGCACTCATAGTGTGAAAACTGTGAAATTAATCCACTGAGTGTAGAGGGCTCTCTCACTTAGGCAGAAGTTTTCTCCATCACTCTGGTAGTACAATTTATACTGCAGTGAGAACCTCATAAAAGAAGGGGAAAAAAAAAAGAAAATTGGTTCTGTTCTCATGGACTTCGACAAGACTGAAGTAGGTTTAGCTGCACGCCATGGCCCCGAGTTCTGGCTACATCTGCACCTCTCCATGCTGCGGTCACTCAGCGCTCCACCTCTTCTTTGGCCTATGTCTCTTAGTGCATATAATGTGTTATGAGTATCTTAAATAGTTGCAATGCCTCATTTCATAGAATCATACAATCATAGAATCGTTAAGGTTGGAAGGGACCTTTAAGATCATCGAGACCAACCATTAACTGAACCTGACAAAACCACTTCTAAACCATATCCCCAAGGACCACGTCTGCCCTTTTTTTAAACACCTCCAGGGATGGCGAATCCACCACCTCCCTGGGCAGCCTGTTCCAATGCTGGAGAACCCTTTCAGTGAAAAAATTTTTCCTAATATCCAACCTAAGCCTCGCCTGGCTTAACTTGAACCCATTTGATGTTATTCACCCTCTAATTTTTACTTTTTTCATTTTACCGTCTCCCAGTTAATCTCCTTTGGAGTCAGAACTTCAATCGTCTTGTCACAACTGTATGTATTATAGTAAAAGAATTTAAAAACATGTTGAACTTGCTTATGCTAATTATATGCTTACTATCTTAGATCTACTATAACATCAGAAAATAGATTTTCGGCTTCTATGCATGTTGGAGTAATTAAATCCCCACCATGAGCCATAGTTTGATTTATATAAAAGCTTTTTGGATTTAATGATAGCTCACAATTTGAGCAAAACAACAGCATTATCTTTGCAATACTTGGTATAATATGAACAAGAAGTAGTCATTAAAAGGTAATCCCTTATTTTGTGGAGAAAAGCTACAATTAATATAATGGCTGTTTCAAGAATTAGGCTACATTTTTGTCATTGTTGTTATCAGGATGTATTTCTATAGGAGCGGATATACATTTATTTCCTACTAAGTTAATGATCAAAAAGTCCTTAAAATCCACTTTGTGTTTATTCAAAACACTTAGACTGCTTTTTTTTTTGACTGCAAAAGTTCTTAGTGCTGCTTCCCTTAGTAAGAAGTGAAGGAGTAACTCTTTTATGAGAAACGCATTGATAGGATGATGACTAGTCAAAGAATGACAATTTATTTGTGGGAATTGATTCCTTTTACTGTCTTTAGCATCTTATGCAATATTGCTTTGGGGTGACACAAAAATGCCACTCAGGCATTTGAGGACATTATTTTAATTACTATCTTAAAAAAAAAAAAAAAAAGAAAAAAAGTGGAATATCTTATAGGCTTTAGTATTTAAAGGGACAAAGGGCTATTTTTTAGTAATGCTATATGGTCTCTGTTCTGCAAGCTTTATTCTTTCATTGGGCGTGTACATACTGTTTCTGGAATACTGTGATAGTCTTACAATTCCTCTGCTGTAGTTATTTGTAGATAGATGTTACGGGTAGTCTTCTTTTCAGTAGCTTCTTAATGTAAATAAAAATCACTTCTACAGTGCCGTGCTACAATAGTTTCTATTCGGTCATCCGGTATTAAGTTGTATCTCATAAATCACTTCGACTGGGAAATCAAAATGTCATTATTTTCTCAGGAACCGACAGACTTTTATGATCGTAGTTCTTTACACCCACACCTGACTGTTACCGAGGCAAAAGACATCCTTAGTCCAGAGGTAAATGTACTCCTTTTGACTGATTTAAACCATCAGCAATAAACCAGGTCTGCACCTATCCTCAATGATCTTAATCAGGAGATTAAAACAGCACACGCTGGGTGCATTGACACTAGGAACTTTGGCAGGATCACAGCTGGCTCTCTGACCCTGATGCCAGCCAGTATTTCAGTGCTATGAAGCTCCTTTGGGCTCCAAAATGGTGTGGCCACATCCGAGCTACCTTTTGGGAACGGTTCCTGGCCCATGGCGGGGAGTTGTTGGTTTGCCTTGGCCAAAAATGTGCCAGGGACTACACAATCAGTTTAATAATTGTAGGTGACTGAGATTCAGTGACAGGGAATAATTTCCTAGTATGAATGCGGCTGATGAAAACAGTCACCCTGAAGCCTGAAATAAGTGGAAACGGGGTGAGGTAGACAGGTACCAAGCACAAGGTATGCCCTTAGGAGATAGCAGCAGGAACCACTATTATGCTGTTTCCTGAGCTCAGCTTACCTTGACGTAAAGGACTGTCGCTCTGTAAGCTCAACACAGACCCTCATTCCACTGCTGTCAAAAAGCTGAATGGTCTCCTACATTGTGTCAGAGAAGTCTTTAAAAAAATACAGGGAGAATGAATCCCCCAGGTGTGATATATATATAAAACCTCATCTAGGGTGTAGCATCTCACATTGAATAAAGATGGATAAACTAATACAGATCCTAAGAGTGACTAACTGATCTGAGAAACGGGGAATCTCTCTTCATGAAGACACCGAAGGTACTTTATTTGGATGGCAAAATGAAGGTTGAAATAATATGGGTTACCATAATACACTGGGGAAACAAATGCTGGAACAGGGAAAGAGCTATCAGAGCTACAGAAGAGTTTCAACATCATAACAACTAGGTGTATGTTCAGGCTGGATGTTAAAGAAATCTAATCATCTAATCATCACTGAATGAAAGTCAGGAATAGGCCTATGGTAAAACCAAATGGAACAGATATCTGAGCCGTAAAAAAGAGAAGAGAGAGGAGAGGGGAGAAGGAGAAAGGAGAAGGGAAGAGAAAGAGAAGTATGATCAGCTTACACAAGGGTTGCCTGCACTGCTGGGTGATGAGATTTCATACCTCCAAACATTCTTCCTAATGCTGTGTTCCTGCTTCATCTGGATATTTATATAGCTCTTCAAATCACATATTAACTGCATTGAAAATAATCTCTGAATATGATCTCTATGGTTGTATTTATATATCTTGTACATGTAAACATTATTTATATATGAATTTAGAAAGAAGATATATTGTTCCAGCAGGGACTGGCAAGCACACAATGGAGCAAATTGCCTTTGGGAAGTGCCAGTGTGTCCGTAGACAAGGCTCGATGACCAGACACTTGATGAACAGATGCATGTCAGCCAAACTCTTCCATGAATAACTCATTCGTCCTTTTTTTGCTCTACCTTCTACCAGCCAGAAAGCAGTTTGTCACAGAGTACTTTGTAGACAGTCATTATAGTTTATCCAGTAGCAAGTTTTTAAATACTTTTAATAATCCATCCACACAATATGAATCATAGAATCATAGAATTGTTTAGGTTGGAAAAGACCTTTAAGACCATCAAGTCCAACCATTAAGCTAACACAGCCAAGTTACCACTAAACCATGTCCCTCAGCATCACATCTACCCATCTTTTAAATACCTCCAGGGATGGTGGCTCCACCACTTCCCTGGGCAGCCTGTTCCAATGCTTGACAGCCCTTTCTGTGAAGAAATTTTTCCTAATATTGATCCTAAACCTCCCCTGGTGCAACTTGAGGACATTTCCTCTTTTCCTATTGCATGTTACTTGGGAGAAGAGACTGACACCCACATTGCTACAGCCTCGTTTCAGGTAGTTGTAGAGAGTGATAAGGTCTCCCCTCCGCCTCCTTTTCTCCAGGCCAAACAGCCCCAGTTCCCTCAGCCACTCCTCATAAAACTTGTCCCCCAGACCCCTCACCAGCTTCGTTGCCCTTCTCTGGACACGCTCCAGCACCTCAATGTTTTTCTTGTAGTGAGGGGCCCAGAACTGAACACAGTACTCGAGGTGGGGTCTCACCAGTGCCGAGTACAGGGGGATGATGACTGCCCTAGTCCTGCTGGCTGCACAATTTCTGATACACACCAGGATGCTTTTGCATAACTTAAAGAAATAATAAGCATTAATGATCAAGGAAATTATAACCTTGCATTAGCAGGGGAAAACGACAAAGTTACAATATTGAGCTGGTTTAGGACAGTGGCACTGTTTTTGTGGTAAAAAAAAATACAGGTAGAATAGCGGAAAAATGGTCTGAAATGTCTTTGCTGGTATTTTCTGCTGGGTGGTTTTGCAGTGGCTGACACACGGGTGCAGAAATGGCATTGCCAGGATGGACCTCTGTTTTGTGCTTGCTGCTGGTGAATATATAGTCATCTAGCAAAGATGACAATGTTGTTTTCAACTTTTTCTCTCCTTCAGTGGCATGCCTAGACATGGTAGATGTCAGTTTGGGGCAACGTGCTTGTCTATAGGGCTGACTCCCATTTTGTACAGTTTTTGGCACCACTTTTGTAGCTGCAGAACCTGTCAGGCAGTCCTGGTACCCTGGAGACAGCCACCATGACAGATATGTCATCAAAGTAGCATCACCTCAGTGAGCCACTTATGGCCATTGCATGTCACACATTTTGCAAAGGTGTAAAACGATAAGAGAAAAAATTGATTTATTTTTGAGGTAGGTGTTTCCAGCCTGCTGTCCGTGCTAGACCACGTACATGCAGAGACCTCTAACATCCATCCCTATGTATAAACACACGGTGCTTTGGATTTGCATTTAATGACCCTCAAGAAAGTCACAAAATTTGTCAGCATAGAAGAAAACAGGAGTAGGTGCTGTAGCCCCATTAAATGAAGGTTTGTGCTTATCTTCCAAAAGCGTGTGACATAGATGCAGAGACAGCTGCCTTTAGGTCTCAGAAATTGAAGAGGGTGAAAGGTTAGCTATGTCAAACTCAAATTTTGTTGCCTTTTGCACTCACCTGTTGCAAGTGTTATTGGTTTGTCCTTTGCCCTTTTCTCTTCTCCTGTGGTCCTCACTTTAGTCATTATTTAGTCAAATTTTCTGTATAAATGCCTGATCCTCAAGGTATTTCCGAGGTGTCTTCTCCCTGCTGGGAAAGTTCCAGTTCTGTGTTGTTTTGTTTATATCATAGAATTTTTATGGCTGGAAAAGACCTTTAAGATCATCAAGTCCAATCGTTATCTAACTCTACCAGGCCCACTTCTAAACCATGTCCCTGAGCACTATATCTAGATGGCTTTTATATACATCCAAGGATGGCGACTCCACCGCTTCCCTGGGCAGTCTGTCACAGTCTTTGATAACACTTTCAGTGTAGTTTTTCCTAATGTCTAACCTAAACCTCCCCTGGTGTAACTTGAGGACATTTCCTCTTGTCCTATTGGTTGTAACTTGTGAGAAGAGACCAACACCCACCTCTCTACAGCCTCCTTTCAGGTAGCTGTAGAGAGCAGTAAGGTCTCCCCTCAGCCTCCTTTTCTCCAGGCTAAACAGCCCCAGTTCACTCAGCTGCTCCTCATAAGACCTGTCCCCCAGACCCCTCACCAGCTTTGTTGCCCTTCTCTGGACACATTCCAGCACCTCAGTGTCTTTCTTGTACTGAGGGGCCCAAAACTGAACACAGTCTTCAAGGTGCAGCCTCACCAGTGCCGACTACAATGGGACAATCTCTTCCCTTGTCCTGCTGGCTACACTATTCCTGATACAGGCCAGGATGCCATTGGCCCTCTTGGCCACCTGGGCACACTGCTGGCTCATGTTCAGCCAGCTGTCAATCAACACCCCCAGGTCCTTTTCCGCCAGGCAGCTTTCCAGCCACTCCGCCCCAAGCCTGTAGCGCTGCATGGGGTTGTTGAGACCCAAGTGCAGGACCCGGCACTTGGCCTTGTTGAACCTCATACCATTGGCCTCAGCCCATTGGTCCAGCCTGTCCAGATCCCTCTGTAGAGCCTTCCTACCCTCAAGCCGATCAACACTCCCACCTAACTTGGTGCTGTCTGCAAATTTACTGAGGGTGCTCTCAATCTCCTCGTCAAGATCATTAATAAAGATATTAAACAGGAGTGGCCCCAACACTAAGCCCTGTGGAACACCACCTGTCACCGGCCACCAACTGGATTTAACTCCATTCACCACCATTCTCTGGGCCCAGCCATCCAGCCAGTGTTAGATCCAGGAGGGTGTATGCCTGTCCAAGCCTTGGGTAGCCAGTTTTTTCATGAGAATGCTGTGGGGAACAGTATTAAAGGCTTTACTGATGGCCAGGTAAATAAAATCCACAGCCTTTATCTCATCCACCAAGCGAGTCACCTTGTCATAGAAGGAGATCAGGTTCGTTAAGCAGGACTGGCTCTTCATGAACCCATGTTGACTGGGCCTGATTGTCTGGTTGTCCTGTAAATAGTACATAATGGCACTCAAGATGACCTGCTTCATAAGCTTCCATGGCACTGAGGTCAGACTGACAGGTCTGTAGTTCCCTGGATCCTCCTTCGGGCCCTTCTTGTAGATGGGCATCACATCTGCTAATCTCCAGTCCATTTGGACCTCCCCAGCTAGCCAGGTCTGCTGATAAATTATGAAGAGTGGTCTGGTGAGCACACCTGCCAAGTCCTTCAGCACTCCTGGCTGTAACCCATCTGGCCCCATAGACTTGTGTATATCTAGGTGGTGCAGCAGGTCACTAACCATTTCCTCTTGGATTATGGAGGTCTCATTCTGTTCCCTATCCATGTCTTCCAGCTCAAGGGGCTGGGTATGAACAAACAAAACAAAAAAAATAAATATAATCACAGCAGAAGACTGTTGCATGAGCAAATTCATTATATCTTTTGTGGAAAAATAGTACAAAGAGAATGCTCCGTTTTGTCCATTTGAATGTGTTTGTGACAGATGCAGGTTTAACATAAAATATTTCATGGTCTTTTCACAAACTTCACATATGGATGGAAAAATCACACTACATTTTAAACAGGTATCCAAAGCCTTAACCAGTATTTGTTGTTTTTATCAATATACCAGTACTCACCCATTCTGCATCACTTGAGACCGCAAGTGTTTTTTAATGTCTTTCATTTTTAGTTAATCCACCAGAAACGAATCAATGACAAAAGCTCACCAAGCTAATATTTCACATCGACAAGCACTAATTTTGTTGTTTTACCACCTTCTGCATTACTTGGGAAACTTCTCATTTTTCTTTGCTGCCACCTCCTGTTGCATTGAAGGTAACGCTATTTAGGGGTGGGGCTTTTGGTAGCATAAAAGTGTTAATTTGATGGTAGAGTCTGCTTACCATGCCGCTGCATGTAGAGACTTTCCTGCTACCACACTTGTTCTTACACAGCTGGTACAATCCTTGTTGGCAAGGCATGATGAACATAATCCAACCCAGGCACAACTTTTTTATTCTCTGGAAGTAAATAGAGCATAGTGAATAGACTTCAGGCTGGCACTTGTGGGACTGGGATGATGAGGAGACTGTAGTCCAAGGACTAAAATGTGTGAGACGCACAGGGAAGCAACAGTGCCTGGGAAGGGAGTGGGAAGAGAGGAAAAAAAAGCCAAGTAATAAAAAAGGCTGAGCGGGGGACTGAGGAGGGGGAAATTGCATGGGGAGATGAAAAGGGAGGATGTCCCTATCCTGAAACATTACAGGGGACGTTGGGGTTTGTTGAACCATAGATGAAGTAGTTTAAATGAAGGACAATTTATTTCCAGAAACTCTTCCACTTTCTTTTTTTATTTGAGCCTCTTTAATCTTCTGACCTTTAAAACTTTTCTCTCTTGCTTTTTAGTGTTTTGAATACCTTTCTTTTTTGCTTACCTGCTACTGCTGTTTCTGCCCATTCTTCTTATAGCGGCCTTCCAGTATCTGAAGGGGGCCTACAAGAAAGCTGGAGAGGGACCTTTTACAAGGGCATGTAGTGATAGGACAAGGGGGAATGGCTTCAATCTGGAAGAGGGGGGGATTTAGATTAGATATTAGGAAGATCTTCTTTACTGTGAGGGTGGTGAGGCACTGGCACAGGTTGCCCGGAGAAGCTGTGGATGCCCCATCCCTGGAGGTGTTCAAGGCCAGGTTGGATGGGGCTTTGAGCAACCTGGGCTGGTGGGAGATGTCCCTGCCTGTGGCAGGGAGTTTGGAACTAGATGATCTTCAAGGTCCCTTCCAACCTAAACCATTCTATGATTCTTTTATTCTCCTTTTCATCTCTTTTGCATTCACTTTTTCTCTCTTCAAGAGATTCTGCTTAACAGGCCAGAGTTTGTGTTTTTTTCTTGTTTTTTTGTACCCAAAGACTTGAAAATATCATTTACGCTTATAGTTGCCATTGGAGAACTCAACTGGTTGCCTCAGCTGGGTCATGCTTGCATTAAGCTGGCTGATCTGATGGTTACGGTTCCTTGATCACTGCACCTTGTTGGAGGTCGTGCAGGTTACACAATCAAGATCCTTTCACTGTGGTGAGTAAACCAGTGACTCCAGTGAAGACTTGTGTGAGATCCTGGGAATGATGATATGTAGTCCCCTTTCTCTGTGGTTACACAAAACTTTGCTTTTACATGAACCCTTTTGTCAGGATACAGCTGCAGGTACCTTTTTTTTGGCAGCAATGTTAAGTTTGATGAATACTTATTCTTGCTCTGTTCTCTCATCTGTGTCACGCAACTGCTCATAGGGCTGCGTGAAAGGGGATAAATCAACTAAGCTGAATAAAAAATATTCCCTCTGTCTCTTTCCCCTCTTTCTCCCAGGAGCATGGACTTGAGAAAAGCCTGGACCCATGAGTGAAGACACAACAGCTTCAAGGATATGGAGCTTCATCAATAACTTCAACTTCTCATCTATCCTTCTCTAGCTATTGACTCAACAGGAGGTAGTCATATATGTAGGCAAACCAACAGGCTGCCAGTGGGTTCAAAAAGTAAACAAACAGGAGCCAAATGAGAACCACAAAGTTAAAATATTATTATCTGTAAAGGATGGTGCTGGAACAGTGGTAACTGCACAAGCAGAGACTTATTTCTCTGATGTGTTGCGTCACATCTTATCAAAATCCCTCACTAAAACCACCGACATAAGTTAATTAGTTTAACAAAACTTATACAAATAACAGGGAAGTTTGTAGCTGAAGTAATAGCAGGTACAAACCCAAGTACACATCTCCAGCTAAAGATGCACAAGAAAGCAATTTGCTGTCACAGAAGGGAGCTGCTCCAAACTGAAAATTTGGAGATTCCCTTTGCTGGGGAGACAGTGAGTGATTTGGAGAGAAGGCAGGGAGAGGATGTTTGTGATAGAAGCTGGTAAAAGGCTTGGGAACTGAGAATATGCATCTTATATTTTTTAGTCTGTTTTATTCTGTGTGTGTAGGAAGTAAGGTTCGTGTTCCTTATGTTCAGAACTTTGTTCAAGACACACATGACCACCAACTTCTCTTTGCTATGGAGCACTGCTCTTGGGAAAGGGGGTCAAGCAGTTGCTGCTAGTCATTTTGCAGTGGATTGCTTGGGCTGTATAACTTTCAAAGCACAGTAATTAGCAGCTCTCTGCCCCGTTATGAGTCATGCTAAGTCACACGTTCATGAAGGACCTCAGAGCAGGAAAGCATGTGCACGTGTGTGTGCATGCATGCTCGCACAAGCAAACAAGACCAGTGGAAGAATCCTTTTGTGCTTAATGTGACTGTGAACTGAGCAGGGTTGCATCAACCAAGCTATTCTGAAATGGATCCAAAAAAGCCTACTGAGACAATACATCCACAATAAAATGGTAGCAAAATATTAAAATTCTTTATGGGGGAAAAAATCAGTTTTGGTCTTTAATCCTAGTTTGAGCTCTCCATGGGAGAGATTCTGTTCCTTTTCTGCAAATGCCAAACTGATCCGTAACCCTGCGTAAGTCAAAGCGTTCTCATTTCTATTAGCTATTAAGCTATATTATTGCCCTTAGAAAGACTCTGACCATCTCAACCAAATATTAGTTCTTCTAATACTATTCTAAAAATCAGTACCTTAACTTAGGGTTGTCTTAACTACATAATCTTACCTCAGTATTGCCTGAGCTGTTTCAATAATATGATAAATATGGAGTGTTTTAAACACTATTAAGTTTTATCGTCTCCTTTAAATGGAGAGAAACAGAGAAACTGAGAAGCTGAAGTTTGTCTAATATACTGGGAAATTAAAAAAAAAAACACAAACAAGTGTCCTTTGTCCTTTTTTCATCTACAATGAAGATAAGCAAGAGTCTATGTAAGGAAGTGATGGATCCAGGGTGACTTGTGATTTTCCCCTTCCTCAGACTGCTACCAATGTGTTTAATAATTAGATGGAGGCAGAATTAGGTGTTTGGACTCCATTTTTTATATCTATGGAAATCAAATAAAGCAACAAGTTGCCCCGCTTTCTAGCAATGAAAAGACAAAATCATTGCTGAAACTGCTGGAGGGTCTTTAGTTTCAAATTCAGAAGAAATTCTTCCATCAAAGGAAACATTTAAAGGGGCTATTTTATTATATTTTTTTGCAAAGTAGAGAGTCCAAATGAAGTGTGAACTATTAAAGCAGTCAAGAGTCAAACAGGCAGTTCCTTCTTTCAAACCCAGCAAGAATTGCCTTTGGGTTTAATGTCAGTAATGTACAGTCCCGTGAGGTTTATCTCTGTCAACAAATGTGTTTCATTTCTTTCTTGAACTGATGGTATGAAGTAGAGGAATGTATCATGCAAGTAGACACAAATCAATCAATTGCTGCTTCATATTCTTTTGAACTTCTTTATTTAATGCATTTCAGTATCTGTTACCTCATTTTGATACGTAATATGTGCAGGTTAAATCAATATTTACTTGGCATAGGAGCTGTTTTCATAAATGGATATAGTTACATTATATAGACTCAAAACAAGAGGAGTAGGGAATATGAAAAGTTACCTAGTCCTTCTCTCTTCCCCTAACTCTTCTGTAACCATTTCTACTAGATGTCAGTCCAAGCTCGTTGTTTTTTTTTCTAATGTCCGGTGTGAACTTCTCTCGTTGAAATGTTAGCCCCCTTCCCTTCTTGTCCTTTCTAACACAGGTAGGAAGCAAATTTATTCACCCTTCTAAACATTTTTACACTGTTCAGAGGTCTCTCTTGAATAGTTTCCATTTCAGATTGAACTTTTTTTTCATATATCTTTTCTTGTGTATGATTTTTCTCCCCCCACCCCCACCCCCCAGCGGTTCTGCTTATTTTGTTGCCTTTTTTCTGGACTCTCAAGTGGATGCATTTCTCATTTTAAATATGGGGTCTACTGATACTTACCAGCCTACCAACCCGCATAGGTGATATCAAACCCAGTAAGGTCTACCAACCTACCAACCCAATTGGTGATAGGTACAGCTTCTCAAATTGGTGAGCTTTTTACAATTTCAAATAAATACAAACAAATAATCGGTTTTGTTATGAGCAGTGGAATTGATGAAGCTTGATTTTTCTATTATTCTTCATCCATTAATGCGTATCTTCCCTTTTCCCTCTAACACAATCATGCAACATTCTTTCCATGCCTCTTAACCTTCAGAGGTGTCAAAAGAGAAATATTGTACTCAGAAATATTGGTGTTTCAGTTGTCTGGTGAGGCACTAAACAATGTTCGATGCCCTCATTAGCCACCATCAATGGCACAGGTCATAGTTCTGCCTCCTTTCTTTCCTGAGGGTTATGGTTCTGCATCTCTTTTATCTGTGTTCTTATTGATTTTTCAAAACATTAAAAGAGATATAATTAGAGATTTCTACTCATTGCTGTTTTGAAGGGAATTAATAAATTCAAAAGTTATTGAGGAAAATTTGGGCAGTGTACTTATGTAGTCCTCATTTCCTTAAGAAATCAAGAAGCAAGTCAACTGCTTAATTTTCATTCAATTTTCAGAATTAATGTATATATTCACGGATAAAGAAATTAAAAATTAGTACTTAAGAAGTATTCAACTTCAGAAATTTTAATTTCAATTTTTTAAGGAAACTACATTTTTCCATTTTTCTTTATTTAACCTACTTCCTCTTTTGAAAGATTCCATGATGGAGGTGTTGTTTTCTGTTCATTTCTCAGGCTTAAAGATAAAAGGCATATAGATAATTAAATGTTGATAACGTCAGCTAATGTTAGGTGAGATGAATCTTAGCCTGCATGTATAATTATCTTCATAGTTTATGGAATTAAGTCTAGAAGTCTGCTCACCTGTACAAAATAAGCGGTTGCACTTCATTTGGCTGTCTGTTTGCTTTGTACCTTTCATGTTCCTCGTCTTGGGAGATTGTGGACCACAGATGCCAAGGTGTTGTCATTGCCTGAGACAGGACTTTTTTGAAGTGAGATGTACCCAGATGGCCTGAGTGAACTGTCAGTTGGTGGCCTAATTTAAGGTTGTCTTGGGCATGTTCTGTAGACCCAGAGGACAGAATTAGTAGCTTGATTGATCATACAGATTTTTTTATGCCTTAGTAAGAGAAAAATATTCCTACATGCGTGCATGTTAAATGAGACATTGCTTACGTTTGCAGTGGAGGTTGGTACAAGTTGTTTTGGAGGGAGGTGTACAGGACAAGTTTTTAATTTTAGACCTAGTTCCCTAGTCCTAGAAAACCTGGCATTTTTAGAGAGCAATTCATTTTACTGCTCTCAGCTATGCTTTTTATAGCGAGGTGATATGGCCTCTGGTGATAACAACACTCAAACTGTCTGTTTCTCTGCAGTGACTGATGTGAGCTTAATGCAGATGGATCCCATCCCATGGTATCTCAAAGTGGCTGAGGGATTTTAGGACGATACATCTGAGAAATGTTGTTCTAGGTGCAAGGAAGAAGTGAATTGGGAGTCAAGAAACCAGGAAGGGTTTAAAGCAGGACAAAAGGTTGGAAAGAGTTATCTGTAACAGGATGAGGACAAAGATAGGCAGAAAATAATAGAAGAGAGGGGCCTTGAGGAATTCTCTGTAGCTAGATATGGTGGAACATGTGGCCCTGAAGGCCCAGTTGCTGGTGGAGCAGTGGAGATAGCCGCTTTGCACAAGAATGGTACTGCAAGCAGCTACCTACAATTGTAGAGGGAGAGAGTTGTGTTCTGATGAAGAAAACACGCTGAAGTTTTCATTCTTCTAGTTTCCTTGTAACTTCTCGAGAACTTACAGGTGACCAGCTGATAACAGGTCAACAGGGAAGGCCTGTGCATGTGCACAATGGCTCCACGTGGCAAATCCTGTCCCAGCATTAATATTTAAAATATCACCCAAAGGGTGCTAGTAGATTTAGCATAGTCAATGACTCCATTAACCTGTTTTGGCAGCTGGAAGATGAGGCCCCAAGAAGGGATGGCATCAACCACCACTAAGCTCTTCTGTGCCTTAAGCTTTGCACTGTCATTGTGTTAATTCACTCTGTCACATGGCATGATGTATGTCTTGGAGTTTTGCACTGCCTTGCCCTCTAATAAGTCCTGGCATCTATTTCTTAATAAGAGAGTGCAAGTGCCATAGGAGTAATTTGGGTGGACACATCCCGATGGATGAGGCTTTTGCACTCAAATTTCCCTCTTTCAAGCTACTGTGTGTAGCCAAGCTGAAACTGCATAAGCAGAGCAGAGGGTTACTTAAGTTTTATCTCAGTTGCTCAGTGATGTTAAGCATCAAGCCATGAATTTTTTTTATAACCATGTGAATGAACATGCTGAACTTTTAAGATAACCTGCAGTTAGCCCATGACCACATTTACTTTGGACCGATGTTCAACCTGCTGCACCAGGAATACTGCATAGTGGCGCAAACGATGCAGGTAACATGGGGCTTCATTGTGCTTCGTGTTGTTTGTTGAAAAGGTATTTTACAGTGCTGTGGTGTGGCTATTTTTGATCTTTTTTTTTTGAGGGGGCTTTTATATTAAATACATATTTTGTTATAAGGCTGCTTTAGAAACAGAAAAATCTATGAATGAACTGGCAGGCTGAAGGGTTTTTCCCTCTGTAATTTTTGTTTTGTAAAAAAAAAAAACAATTAATATTCATTGGTATTCTTGCAAACATGTTCATTATTGGCTTTCATTTCTCTATTTATGACGGTCTGGACATGAAAGGTACATACCACCTGAATTCTTCCAAGCTTGGGAAGACCAGCAGCTTCTTGGTTCTCTTCAGCCACTGGAACAATCTGATTCCTTATTTTCCAAACTATGGCTTTTTTTTTTTCCCCCCAATGTTCCTGAAAAAATGTTCCACAACTTGAATCTTTTAAGTCCCACATCTTCACTAAGCCCCACATGCCTGAACTAGTTCATCAAACAGTTCACAGCATTTGCAATAGTACCGTATCCTACACTTGGTCTGGTGGAGTCAAAACCTTCTTAAGGACCTTGGACACACACACACAAGAATTGATTGCTAACCAAATCAAAATAAGGCAAAAGCTGCTACTGGTCCAATTAAAATGACACCCATGCATCAATAATTCAAATTGTTTAATTACAATAAAAGGTGTGAAATTACTAATGTAATTAATAGCAATATCATGGCTACACTGTCCTCTTGCTGTCCCTCCTCTACAAGGTACTTTCCCCCCTCTGGGCTGTCATGGCAAGATGTCAGTGCCCCAAGTTGCCAGTGTTGCTGTTGATGGTGATTGATAGTTTCTTCTTCTAATACTCTTCAGTTTTGTGGTTTGCTTGGCGATACTTTTATACTGTTGTTTGTGAGTGAACTTTCCCAGTGATCTACGATCCCATACTATGCTAGGATTTTCACTCACACGTGGTTCTTTGCTGGACTTTTGCCATATATGATATGACTAAGCCTTACTAAATATGAACAAGTCCAAGTTTTAAAGCTACTGAACAAGGACTGCAGTTAAAAAAAAAAAATGACCATTTTCTTTTGCTGTTAGGAGTTTAGCTACCTGACTACTTTGCAGTTAGAGCAAGCAGAACAAGTCAAGCCCAGTTAAGACGAGGGCTAAGTGGAGGACTTGAGATCAGTGGTCTGTTACTAATAAAAACAACATCATATCACCAACACCACCTGCAGTAAACTGAGGAATAAACTCAATTTTCTTCCACTGCTGCCTTTCATGAGTCGTTTGCCATGATTTCCGCAACTAGGGAAGGCAAACTCTTTTCTGAAAATAAGTGGCATGCCCCAGAAAGACTTAAATTTACACTTTACATCTACTGGTGTTTGACTCCATAACAAATATCAAAATCTTCCTTAAAAAATGATGCTATAGGTCAAAAGTATCAGTGGTAGCCCTGAAAGTCCAGTTCTTTGGTTACTGTTTTGGAAGAGAACCATGCTCCTGTTGTCTCATAGTCCTAAATGCTCTCTGTGATGTTATAAATTACACTTATCTTTCCCTTTTCCTCCTTTTCACCTATTCTTCTTTGCCCTTTCCGAGTCCTGACCCTCTTGTGTAATACCACTCTCTTTAACCCTCAATAAATGCTGCTGTTTACCACTGTTCTCCAATTTGATGGGAAAAAAAGTGGAGGTGAGGAGAGAAGGGACACCATGTAACGCCTGTTTTTGGGACTCATCACCTACAGAGCAGCCACTTACTTTGGTCTCCTTCTCTTGGGGCTTGCAGGGTAGCAGAGCAAGAGAGGTTTTGGAGGAGATGGAGCTTCTGGAACTTCGCATCTCAAGAGATTTCCTGATGGCTACAGCTGTTTTGACGTACACTGGCAGTTTAGAAGACTGAAAATCTTACCTAGAGTGAATTTTCTATCTGGAAAACCATGTGCTTTTCATCTTTCTCTGGACTGATTCTTCACCCTGTAAATAAAACATCGCATTAACGATGAGCATTTTCTGCAAAGCAGCTTCAAGTCAATTGAGCATAAAGCACTGTGTTCCTGTCAATTCTGTAGTGAACTGTCCTGAAGTTGCTTGCCATGCAAGTTTTTTGATGGTGTAGCCTGGATTTTGGGTCAGTTAGAAAGTTACTCTCTGGAGTTTCACAATTCCTCCCTCTATATGCTGTGCTTACGGGCTGAAGGATTTCTGCACGCGCCAAGGAAGGCTAGTCTAGGTGAACTAACTGGGGCCAGTCTGTAGCCAAAAACTGGGCTGCTCCCAATCCCTCCATTAGGAGAGGAGAAAAAAGGCTGATTATCCTTTTTATCACATCAGAGAATGATATCCAGCCTTACTCTAAGACTCTGCCCTGGCTTAGAGGAATCTCCATTATTCATGGAAATCGTTTGCTTCCTCTTATATTCTTTTACCGTTGCAGGATACAATCTTTTTTTTCTTTCACTTGTCAAATACAATCCTTACACCTCTTAGCAAGCATAGAAAGCACCCATGAAACTGGTGATAACCTTTTTTAAAATGCAGAAAAAAAAAGTGTAATAGTCTCTATTGACCTTTGGTATTACAATGTCATGTGAAGTTGTTATTTACTAAATTCTTTCAGTGACTTCTGCAGCCTCTTAATTCCTAGCCCCTGGCAGAAAGGTGACAGCATTAGTCTCTGCTTACAGAGAAACTAAAATGTCCCCTGCAATGTTCTTTCCATATCCAGGATTAGATTCATTTTACTGTGTTACCCAGAAAAGCACTTCTTAACCTGTCGGCTGATGAAAGCAAAGTGATTCTGTGGGGCAGAGCTGTGCAGACTCAGAAATCTGGGATGGATTCATGTATTTCATATTTATAAACTTCTTTTGCAGGCTTTAAATTTTATTTTATTGCCGTGGGGATAGACAGTCAGGTCTTCAGCTAATGTAAAAATTTACTGAGGTCAGGGTAGTGATGATGATTTACACACGTCTTCTTACTATCCAGCCCAGTTTTGCAAGTGACTGGTGGTGCTGGTGAACAGGAGTGACATACAATGCTAAAAAATGCTTTTAATAACTCTGTCAAAGCAACTTTTATTACTGCAGATTTTTTCCCCTCTCTTACCAGACAGTAAGAATCACTTGATGAGAAAAAGCATGTAAGCCTTCAAGTTTAAAAGCATTCTCCGTTTTGTGGCGCTGGCGATAAACAGGATTACAGCTGTGCTGGCAAGAGGGATGCAGCAGCATGTGACATGTGGTTGCACAGAATTTGGCCGGCTCCGGCAGGTCTGGCTTACGCCCCTTCCTCTGCCAGTGGTACCCTCCCGGGGTCACCCTCCGAGGTGTCACTGCTTCTTTGGAAAGCTGATCGGCACGGATGCAGGGGCGGGATGCTCCGGAGAGTGATTTTCACGGGGTAAAGTGGATGATCGACAGCAGCCCCGTTGGGAAGAGCGAGAGAGGGAGGAACAGCACAGCATCCCAAGGCTGGGAGCCCCAGTTGGGAAGCGGGGGAAGGCGAGAGGTTGCCTTTTACTGAGGAACAGTGAGATTTTCCCCTCTCCCTCTTCAATTCTAAAACTCCAAACGCCAAGAGCGCTGTGGATTTATGCTTTTACAGATCGCTCCTGTCCGGACACTGAAATAAAAGCAGCTGTGGAGCTCTAGGGGGGATGCTCTGTACGGAGTTCATGAATAAGGTACGTCCTGTTTCTTCTCATGTTCTTGTAAGATACTGAAAGTATGCGTGTGTACATGCAAAAAATGCAGGTACAAAATGGCATGCGGACGTGTACATCTAGGTGCTTACACTATGTATTTTCACTGTATTCTTAATTTAGGTCCATCTTCATATTAGCTTCACTAACAGTTTCACAGAGAATCCTCTTGTTTGCTATTCTATTTTTCTTGTCTTTCTTGTGGAATAAAAAGTTTCATTGTAGGAATAAAGATTTTAGGGCTCAGCCTTCTGAAAGGTAGCTGAGAAAGTCCGGAAAATTTTCTGAAAGTTTTGATGCATAGTGGTTACACAGTGTCCTTTATTTCTTTCTCTCCTCCACTCCTGATGGCATTAGGGTCTCCAGGCATGTGTGATATAACCAGGAATAATTTCATGATGTAACATGCCTGGGCAGCGTAATGGCATTTTGATAAATATTGGCCTTTTTGGACAGTAGTTTTCCCATGGTCTTTTTGGAGCTCTATACAGATCTGGCATTATTTTTAGTACAGAATGAATCTGGGAGGGAACTGATCATTTGTGTCTTTGGGCGATATCAGGAGCATAGAGTATTGATTGGTTTGATTGGATACTGATTATCTGATTGATATTGATTTGATACTGGCTATTGGTTGATTTCAAAATAAGAAATTAAAACGAATGTCCCCAAATACTCTCTTGGAACAAGAGAGGGAGTATTTGCAGAAACTCTGGTCATGTCCCTTCCTCACAGCTTTGCTTGTTCATAGAGAAAAGGCAATTGCCTGGGGGTGTAAAACTGGAAGTCAGCACAGTGTCCTGATGGCACTTCACACCAGAGAAAAAAACAGCTCTTTGTGTTTAGCAGAACTCTAAACTGCATTTAGTTGCAAATTAGCACTGAAGTGCTCATCTGAGAGTCAGGTATCAGCAAATCCTGGTGTCTGCATGCAGCTGAGAGTGTTTTTTCGCTGGGTGGGATGCAGGCACCCTCTCTGCCTGCCCGCACCGCAGTTCGCAGGGCTGAACTGCTGCTTCGGTAGCAAACAGGCAGCAAAAGGACAATTTCAATATCAGTCTCAGGCTGTAAAAGGAGAGAGAACCAGCAGAGAGAGTGAGGGAAAGGGCGTCAGCATTTCCAAGTTACGTTCCCAGGCTCTGACTCGCTATATGCCGGCACGTAAATCACTGAGCCATTCTAATTGGGTTTACGAGCTGGAAAATAGTTATGCATGTATTTACTCCAGGCCTTATTGTTTTACATAAGAAGGGAACAAATGTTATTTCATAAGCTGGTCCACCAGGAAGCCACTTGTTTCTCCTTGGGACAGGATCAGGCTTTTGTGTGTCTCCAGGGCACTCGTTTAATGGACAGTGATGTCAAAGCTGAGAAACAGGATTGCTTCTGCAATAGGAAACCTCCACCTAAAAGTGTTCCAGGAGCCTAAAACAAAATTGCAGGTGCTGTGTCTTGTGGGTTGGCATTGCCTTTCTATTCTTCTTTAGCTGGTCTTGTCTTCATAGCTTTTCCTTGTTGCTTGTTCTCCTGTGGTGCTACTTTGGGGGTACTGATTTCGTGGTTAAAATTGTACTTGCTGGGCTATGTAGCCCAGTTTTTGTCCTCTCTGAACCATGTCTTGACTACGAATACTTTTCTTTTCTTCGAGACAGTCTCTGCTGATTATGCAGCTCCCGTATTTTGAGTGGCGAACGCTTTTTTCAACCTCAGGAAAGCAGGAGTGTGAAACCTGCTTTATCGCTGCAGTGCTGTAGGTACCATAGAAATGTTCTCGTTCAATAAAACCTTTGCAGCCTCTTCAGATCCTGTGAATTTGGCTCAGTTTTCTTTTTCTTTGTTTTGGCTCAGGTCTATAGAGACACGTTAATTCCCTCCACAAGATTAGGAGGGGGGTAGAGCCAGATATCCGGCAGGTATAATTCAGCGTTACTCTGCTGCAGCAGGTTCACATCGCCAAAGATCTGCTCACCACCAGGACTGCCAGGAAAACTATTGCCAGAAAATATAGTCCTGTCTGCCCCAGACAAGAGCAGGGATGTGTGCCCTGAAATTAGTAAGCAGCGTGAACTCAGACATGGATGCGAGGAAATTCTGGTGTGCCAGCGGGCTCTTAATATACTGTCTCTCAAAGTTGCAGAACTTTGCGATGAGGGAATGAGGGCTCGAAGCTGATTTTTTTTGACCCAAGCAGAGCCCCTGGTATAATGTGTTGTTTTGGGGTAAGCTGTGAATGCATTTCAGGTGCAGATTTCACTTTCCCCTCAGCGAGAGCACTAGGAATGTCCTTTGCTGTGGACATGGGCTCAGGCACAAGGTGCTGCATGGTGCGTTGGTGTGGTGTTGGTGTGCGCGATGCTTTGCAATTAGGTTGATTTTGTGAACTAAAGCCTAAGTAGAAAGAAATCAGTATTGTTTTTTATCAAACTTTCACATGGCTCTTCATTTTATTTTTTGTTCCCAAACCAAGTTACCCTCAATGATCCTTAATCACCCTCTATTCTCCAGATAAAATAAAGTTTGAATTCAGGTTCTTCCAAATTCCTTAATGCTTCCTTCTCTCCCTCCTGCCTCTGCATCTCTTGCAGTTCATTTATATTTTGTCATATAATATCATGGTGACTTCCAATTTTTTGAGTCCCTAAAAAGCACTGTTGATGCCCATTTCTTGCCAAAGCAATGACACTTGTCAATGTACAAGTGCATGTCTGCATATGTGTGTTACCTCTTTAGGGGACCTGAATTCTCCTTCCTTGTGTACAACCCTGCTCATAATCCATTTGGCATTAGCGAGTCTTTTATCAAGGCTGAATTCAGCAGATTATTCAATCTAAACTAAGTACACCGCTAAAATAGTGAAATTAATCCCTAATATTATTCCTCCCCGTAAGGATCTGCCTATATCAGATATTAAGGATTTTTGGGGAAAAGGAGTCTTTCTGATCTAACGATGTGAGTTGTTTAAGAAATGAGTGGTCTCAAGTTTCTCTCTTTAAGAATTTCAATTAACCTCAGGAAAAAAAAACTTACCTAGGGAGGCTGTGACTTTTCCATTGGTAAGACTAGGCTGGACAATCACCTGTAACAACATAACCAGAATTTATCCCGCCTTGAAATCAGGTAAAGGAGTGTTTGCTTGATGTCCTCTTCAGCCCGTTTTTCAGCCGTAAGGGCTGTAATGATCGTATGCCGCAATTGCGTTTCTCAGTGTCTGCCTTCTGCAGGGTGTAAAGCCCCAGTCACCACTCAGCTGAGTCTCTTGGAAATACCACCCAATCTTCCAGAATTATCCCTGAGCATCGTGGTTCTGGCCTCTTGGAAACCACACACAGGGGGGTTTATTAGCGGCCAGAGTGAATAGTTGAGAGATTTATCTTCCTAATCATAAGTGACTGTTGTGAAGGCTGCTGCTTTACCCATCTTCCTCAAATATATTGCTGTTTTCAGAAGAAGAAAATTTTCCATGATCTGCATGCCCCAGCACCTTCAGATTCTGCTCCTGGACACAAACATATATCTGGCTGCTGTCAGGGATATTAGCAGGCGTTACACCACAGAGAGCATTATTTGTTGTTTTGTTGAGCTAAAGTAAAACAAACGCACAAATAAATTGTAAAATTCAGATGACTTCAGCCTTGTGGGTGTTGTTATGTGCCCTTTGGATACTGAGGACTAGCTGTATAAATGCAGCACTTTGAAAACATAATGCTTGTGATTTTTCACATCAAAAACTGAAAACATAACAGGCTGCAGAGGTGAATCTGAAATTTCAGTTTTGATCTCCTTATTGTAAATAAATCAGTTGTCTTTCAAAGCTGCAATCCTGGGGAAAAAAAACAGCTTCAGGTCTCCGAGTATGACATCACCTGCAAAATTATAGTCTGTTGTTACTGCAGCTAATAAGTTCATTGTTACTTCATAAAAGCATTGCGTGCCTTTACATCTCTTAGGACAGCTTGTGGTTTATAATAATTTTCCAAAACAGCAGAACACATTATTCTTGCTCGTATCACTGACTTGAGAGCCATCACACCCACACACATTGGCCCACCTCCACCGGAGATACAAATTCACTCTGTTCTCCTTCTGGGGGAAGAGGTTCAGTGATTTGCTGAAAATCGCCCATCAAGTAGAAGAAGGGATGAGACCCTGCAGGACCCAGGGGGTTGCTCTGTGCTTGGTCTTCCACACCTTTCTGCTCCCTTGGGACGACAGGGAACGATAAGAATCTCCTTCAGAAGATGGGAAGACAGGTGGACTAGGATGGAAAAGGTGGACTAGGATGGAAAAGATGGACAGTGACAAAGTCATGGTGTGTGATGAAATATAAAGGGACAAAACCACAGCCTGGACAGAGTGTGTCAGTGGTTTGCAGCTGCTGAGGTCACAGTTACCATGAAGTTCCTGTCTTCTCCAGATGACGTTGTAGGGGCAGATGTGACTTTAAGCTCCCAGGCTGGCGTTCGCTTGGAGTATGGAAAGTCCCATGCTCTGTTTGCAGGGTGCACTGAGGGGTCTGCAAAACCATGAAACCAGATGTCAGTGTCTGATAAACAACAGATAGCTGTCAGGACCATTCAGGTTGCTGTAAGTCACCTCCTGTGAAACATCCTGAAGATGAAAATTCCCTGGATTTGTCCAAACCTTAGGAAAAGCATCAGGAGGTCGGTGCTCTGCCGGAGAACCCAGGATTTTTCTCCGCATTCCTTCGGTGTCCTCCCTGTAGGAGGAAGGGTCAGGAAGGTTGCTGCTATTCTGTGGTCTGCTCCTTTCCTGCGAGAGGTAGGGATGGCATGCCCTTACCTTCCTCAGCATAAGAAGAGCCTGACTAAGCCACAAAGGACATGGTGAAACACTCCAGTGGGAGATGAGGAGAGAGCAGGGAGCAAAAGTGATGTAGGGCTGGTAAAATGGCATTGATTAAATCAAACATAAAACCTCAAATCACTTTTTTTTTTTCCTCCCAGTCTTAGAAGTTTTGAGGCTTGATATGGCCTTTTTATAGTGTCTGAGTCAGGATTTTGGATCTCCTGAGGTTGGCTACAGTGGAACAGTTCCATTTTAAAGAATATATTATTTAGAAGTGGAATTGTTTGTATTAATTAAATATGAATGTCTGCAGCACAGGAATAAGCATGAGTCCATTTCTAATAGGAAGCAGCAGATTGGTTTCTTTTGTTATGGTTTTAAATCTGTTTTCACAGACACTTGGAACCTCTCAGCACGGGATGTGCCGGAAAGACGGTCTGTAGATGAGCTGTGGTGTAGCACTCTCTGTTCCCATGCTTTGGTGATTGGAGACCTACTGCAAAGTGGAATCATTTGGTCCTGCAAGGGAGCGAGAAGAAACCAGTCCTTGATAACTGCTTTATTTTCCAGTGCCCGCCCAAGTGTGCCTGCCACGCTAGGTGAAGCACTTGTGTTGCAAAACATCTTTTGAAAGGTTGGGTTTTAATCTATGCTTATTAATCAGCACCAAGGACTCAATTAAAAAAAGGCTTGTTTTATCATAGAATCATAGAATGCTAGAATCGTCTAGGTTGGAAGGGACCTTTAAGATCATCGAGTCCAACCATTAACCTGGCAGGGCCAAGTCCACCACTAAACCATGTCCCCCAGCACCACGTCTACCTGTCTTTTAAATACCTCCAGGGATGGCTATTCTACCACTTCCCTGGGCAGCCTGTTCCAATGTTTGATAACCCTTTCGGTGAGGAAAATTTTCCTAATAGCGATCATTCATTTTTTTTTTTTTTTCATGTTTTTGCTTTTTTTTTTTTTTTTTTGAGCATTAGCGCTTGGAAAAATGAATGTCCTCAGCAGGACTTCAGCAGCAACTGTTTTGCTCTACAGATCCACTGCTGTACGTCTGCACTGCTTACTAATGTAAAAGTAGCTGCAGACATCTATATAACCACTTGTGAATGTATTATCTTCCCATTCTTTATAATTATTGCATTGTTTTAAAACTCAGTAATAAGTCTCTGCATACTTTTAAGACCTAAAGGAAACAGAAGCACCTAACCAAGGCTTTAATCACCTCTCAGCAGGTTGTTTAGCCTGAGATGGGGGACTCATAAATCTGTGTAGCTTTTATCCTAACCATGCCCTTCCAGTGTTGTGATATTATGTTGGTTGGGCAGATCTTCTGTGACAGGTAGGTATAAAGTATTTTCCTAGTATCAGCATCCAAAAAGTTGATGTTCCAAAAGGTCTCTGATTCTTTCTTATAGGAGAAATATGGGACATTGCAATTTTACTGACTTCTGTTGTGAGTAGCACAAAAGCAGCAGTCTGATGTGATGAAGCAGGAAATGTTAGTCTAAACTTTTAACTTAGTGAATTCAAAGTGATGAATCATCTTCAACAGGTGTGAGAGAATCTACCTGAGCATAATCAGCATCCCGGTGGTTAAACAAGTCTACTAAGGAGAAAAGAAAGGTTCTCACTCCATAGCTTAAATCTTCAGACTTTTGCCCTAAACTGAGATTAAATCAGCCTTTCCTTCTTTCTTAAGGAAATCTCTTCTACTGCATTAGGAGGTCAAAAAAAAAAAAGAAAGAAAAGGATGGGGCTCTGTGGTTGTTTTGAGATAAGTTTTCTGGTCACTGTTATATACATTCCTGAACAGAGCAGCTGGTTGGACTGTTGGGAAATACTTGACTAAGGATGTGTGTCACAGAAATGAGTTTTGACAGTCATCATCAAACCGGAGAAAAGCGGGTTTCTAAACAGTGAAGCAGTGTTTGTCACCAGGTGTGTTGGACTCGTGGTCTGTGTTAACGACGCAGCAGCCAGGATGGGCAGCAGAGGACAAGGCGATGCCTGCTGGGAACCTGTGCCCGGACCTTCCACAGCCCATGCTGGTGAGACGGGCTCCGCAAAATACACAGGGGAAGTTTAGAATAAGAATGACACTTGGCAGTGTGAACTGGGATCCAGCAGACACTGAGAGCTGACTAACTTTGCTATGGAGACTCTGAGAAATAGTTGTCACTGGACAAATTAAAGAAAAAGTTCATTCCTTTTTTTCCTCTTAAAAAGACAATACCCTCTGGCACTAATGTATCCTTTTAACTTTTGTATTTTACTGACTCAGATAAAATTATTCATATTTTTATTGTTTTTAACATATCGTGAGAGGCCAGAAAGATATTTTCTTAACACAATTGATAATGTTATCACTTTAGCTGTGTTAATTCTTTTAAAATGATCTCTACTAATTCTTTCTATGAGGTGGCGCTGGGTCCACAGACGTCTTCTATTTCACTCTACCATTTATCCCTTGGTAAATTCAGCTGCTTCTACAAATGATTGCAACATTTATATGTGAACCAAGACTTTGAATATAGTATTTAATTCCTTGTGCTCTCTTGTCAAGCACATAAAAGCATCACTGCTTTCACAGAGGATTCTTTTTGCTGGATCTGATTGTAGCTCAGTCTGGGATTCTTATGGCACATACTACATACTGTTCTTTTTCATACTACGTAACTTTTGTCTCTAAGCTACAACACACTTTTAGTTTTTTTCAGTTTTTTTTTTTTTTTTTTTTTTAAATGGTTGTTATTAATATTTCCTTCATTTGCCTGCAAAGTTACAAAAATACCTTCCCCACTTCCTCCCACTTTGGCCGTTCTCCATGAACTGAATGCATCCCTTTTTGGCAGGCTAACATAAGTATAATGATTCTTTTCTTACTGATTTAGATTAGGGACTTCAGTTTTGCCAATACCTGCCAATATTTAGCTGAGCCACGTGGAAGAAGGCACAATTTGCATCTGGGTTAGTACAGCTCACCTCTGCAGCTTCCCAATATGTTTTAGGAGTTCACAGGAACGTGAGAGGAAAGATTTGTACAAGTATGGATCAGTTATACCACTGAAGCTTATATTAAAATAACATTTTATAGTCCCTGCCCCTGTCTCATTAAATTTTAGGGGCTCTGATTCAGAACCTCTATGACCTTTATCAGGCATTCAACACTGTGGTATCTTAGAAAGTTCACATATAAACAAAACCAACAGGGTTAGCAGTTCAAATCTCGGTTCCTGAAATAATTCATCTGGGAAAATACGCATCCCCTACATTTGCTACACTTTACTTAATAGTTTAAAGGTTATCCCTCTCCCTGTCTTTTTACCCAACATTTACACACTAAATGCTGATCAGGATTATGGCTTTCCTTGACTTGGAATTATGAGCGGAATAATTATTCTGCCTTGTTAATTACATCCCTTTCTGTTTCTTAAACTCTAAAAGTGAGATTTGATTCTTCTTCATTTGGGAAGCACAATTAATTCCTGCCTAATTAAGATGATGAAAATCTTTTAAAGTCATCATCTGTTATTAAAATCCTGTATTATATCTTGCTGGAACACATTTTGTGTAAATCAAGCAAAATTATTTTTTTATCTTATTATAACTGAAATGTATTTTACTCTTAATTTGCTGGACATGATTTAAAAAAATGAGGAAAGTTGGTGTGTCTTTTTGGAAGTTAGACATTAATCTCCCTTCTTTTTGTTGAAAAATTTCAAGAAATAATGTGCTCTCTCTGTTTAAAGCCAAGATAAGGGTTTTTCTTCCTTTTCAGCAGCCAGACAGGACTAGTCTGTCATAACATTAACATTTGCAAGCACGTAACAACTGATACTGAGCAAAGCAGCAAAATCTGCCATGTTGTAGCAGTCCAGTTTGATCTAAGAAGGCTTCCTCCTGCCCCCCGGCTGTGATTTGTCTGGGAAACCTGCACCTTTCCTTCTAAGGCAGGTTAAAAAAACCCCATAACTGGGATTCTGTCTGGGCTTAACGTATACCGAAGTTGAAATTTCCTCTTTAATGCTACCTTTTTTTCACGTGCTTGTAATTTGGACAATACTGTCCTTGTGAGCCATCTAATATTGACTTGAGCGGGAGATTTTGGTGTGTCTCAAGAAAGCAACATGCCCTTAAACACTTTGATACTTATTTATATCAAGTCCAAATTGTGCTGACAGGTCCCAGATGTGCTTTTCCATTTGCGTCACTTCAGCCACCCACATCGTTCAAATCCTGCAGCAATATGAGAGTTGTGGGATCATGCAAGCTTGGGGACAGAAAACCGTCAGGATCCTTTTAAAGGTGGAATTTGGATCAGGACCTGTGGCTGTGTTTGGATGGAAAGGATGATCTGTCTGATTATTTTGTTTCCCAGATTCATGACTTAGTCTGCCCTTTTGTACAAGACAGTCGCTTTAGACTGTATCCAGGCTGCTGTACCATAGTACCTAATCCAAAACTAAATGGTTGCTCTGCCATCTGGAGCTGTGATTAATTTGGAGTGCATATTCTCCATGGCTGTGAAAGGAGAAAGTGCTCATGGGGTCACCTAAGGTATTTCTTTTTAATTAATCAGCCTTTGCTTACTTTTCCTTTACCAAGGAAAAAAAGAAAAGCAATGAAGCTGCTGAACTTTAAAGTCTTAGAGCTACTTGGAGTCACATGCCTGGGACACCTTTTGGCTTCTCCCATGTCTAGAGTGGCAATGTGCCCCCATGACCTGATTGTCTTAAATGAGGTTTTTCTTCCAAAGCTAAAGGGACAGCAGGGAGGGGGTTGGGGATGTTTTAGGTGTAGGTAGGTGTCATCTGCTACATTTCTGGTCATACAGGGCTGTTATTGAGCAGATCGTCTGCCTTCAAGATGCAGAAGAGATAGCAAATGGGTAAAATAATGAAACATTTTCTCTCCTTAGTTTCCCTGCAAGCTCGGACCACTGAGGGGTGACATTTAGAGCTTCACAACTTGCCCCAGCAAAAAGTATGGAAGCCCTGGGAGTCAAGTGTTAAGCTCTTGCACGCCACTCCTGCCCCACCAAGCACTGGCAAGAAGAACTGGGAAGACTGAACATTCTTAACAGCTCTTGGTTGGGTGGTTTCAAACACTGCAGAAATGTTTTTGTCTTATGCTAGAGTTCCTTACTTTACCTCTTCAGTTGTCCTGGAGGAGCAGCCTTCACGGATGTCCGCCAGATTCTAGTTTTCCCATATCAGGGTTCACTTTACTGATCTTAGCACATCTGACCTCAATAGCTCAGTTCCACACAAAAGGAAATGGAAAGAAAACTTCTTCGTAACTGTAATAGCCAATTACTGTTTATGACCATAACCATGTAAAGTTATTTACATTAGAACCCACCACCTAAATAACTCTAAGGAATATTTATGGAAGTAACTTTTCACCTAACCATAAAATTTGCAGAGCTACCATCTGTAGATATAGTGCCCCTCAGGATATGAAGAAATTGCTGGGACTGTCTTACTGATAATTCCCAGTTTCTTGGGATTATGAGAACAGTACGTGTAGATAAAGACAACAAGTTCAGTATGCATTAAACACATTGGGCAATGCAGCTATTCAGACGCAAACAATTGCCCTGCTTGATTTTTCCGTATTGTTGGTCTTGGGTCACACTTATACCCCACTGGAAACATGAAGCTCCTTAAGGTATTCTCAGGGGAGGTGCTTCAGAGACTCTGTCTTGAATGCTACAACACACTGGTACCTAGATACTGCTCGGATGGGTTACTGTGATGAGTGCCATATGAATAGTGACATTCTTGGATAAAGTAAGCCATGAAATAAATCGCGGCAGGATGCTTTATGCAATTTTGAATTGGATCCTGAAATGCCCTGGGAGGTGGCAGAGCAGAAATGAAGGCAGGAGGATGCATCTTGTGCATGAAAAAAATATCTTTGCATTCTCTGGTGGCAGACGTGATCTATTGCAAACTCTGTTCTTTTGTTTTTCAGACGCTGAGCTGGACATGAATGGGATGGCATCAGATCACAACACTTCCTCCCGGGAAGAATACCTCCCTCACTATCTCCAGGAGGAAGACCCCTTTGCATCAAAGCTTTCTAGAGAGGCTGACATTGTAGCTGGTTTTTATTTGACAGTAATTGGTAATGAACTTTTAATTTGTCTTTGAAATATGACTATGTCACTGCGTCCTTGCAGACACTCACAAAGACGGCAGAAGCTGGTGTGCATTAGATGTGTAATTACATATTTCTTCATACTAGAAAGAAAAACCTAGAAGGGAGAGGAGAAATGTGTTAGAAATACGGTGTCAACTGTTAATGTCAACAGACAGTGCTGCTCCAGGTAGCCAAAAGTGACTAGTGGGGACCTTCCAGCAAAAAGTAAAGAAATACCCATTTTTTTTCTACTGATCGGTTACAAGCTTGCAGTTTAATCGTTCCCGACCAGAACTAACTTTTGCCCTTATGCCACGTGGGTTTTATGGCCTGTTTTCAAAGCCTTTCTCATGTGCCTGCGCAGCAAAGAGAACAGACGTGCTCATTTGGATCTTGCTCAGCTCCTGGCATCAGCTGTCCTGTTACATACCATATTGAACAACATTTTCTGCCTAACACCCTTCCCTCCCTTTTGTTTTGGAGTCTTTTACCGTGTGCAGAATGACTTTGCAAGCAGAATAACTGCAATTACTTATCGGTTAGTGCACACAGATGATAGCTGGGACTGATTTCTACGCTAAGTTTTCACACGCCGAGGAGCTGTCATTCACCTGGGAAATAGTGGTCTCTTGTTGCTTCTAGGAATAAACTGGTCCTTGGTCCTTGGTGATTTACCATCTTTGCTTTGGGGATGGGGCCAAGGTTATATCTTTTTGTGTCAATATTTTTGCTCTCAAGTACTTGAGCTTCTAACTGTTTCCTCAACACTCACACTTCTTTCCACGGTTTAGGTTTCCTTATGTTTTTCGACTTTATTTAATGCAGTTTCTCACAGCTCAGCAGCTATTTTCTCAGTAAAGCTGAGCCAAGGTCATGTAACTGTGCTACGCCGAATGGGGCTCCGTGTGTCAGACGGCTGAACACCAGCCTGAACACAGGGTACACACAGTGTACTCCTTGCCATTTATTTTTGGTTTTCATTCATTCTCTTGTTCTGCCAGTTCTGCACAAAACACAAAGCTCTTTCACTCCTACCTTCATGTTTCTCATTCACTGTTTTACAACCCTCCTTCCTACTCTCTCTGATTGCCTTTTCCCCAACTGCTCTAAGTAATCTAATCTTTTCTGCGGCAGCGGTCTCACAAAGGCTTGGATAACACTTATTTCTCATTTGTCTTCTGCTTATACCTATATGGAAAAAGAAATCCAGAGCAGCAGAGGTGGCAGGTGAAGCAATATCTCTGTGCTGTTCACGGTATTCATGCACCTTTTTGTATGTATCCTATCTTTTCACGTGTATATATTTCTTTCTGCTGCTATGCAGACAGATGTCTTCACTGAACTGTCCGAAACAACCCTCCTCGGTTCTTTTTTTCGCTCAGTTAAGCAAACTTAGTTTTAATCCCAGGAAATATGTCAGAGTAGTTGAAATGAATCCTTCCAATGTACACGGTGTTGCCTTGTTATATTGTCTGCATTTAGTGTATATTTATTCAGTTCCAAAGAAATACCTCTGCCAGGTTTGAAACATCTTGAAAAAAAGGAGATATAATCAAGTTAAAACAAGGAACAAAATCATGAATTTCCAGTGAAAAATCAAAATCTAACCATGAAGACACAGACTTACATAAGCAGGGTGAGGAGACTGAAATTATAGTTTAAAAAAGGGCTCATAATCACTTTGATATTAGACTTACCAGTAAGATTCCCACCTTCTCGGTGTCGTGGACTGAACATCAAACAACCTGCGGGGGACTCATTATGCCCAGATGCCCAAGCCAGGAAAGTTCAAGCCATAGCTCTGCTGTATACGTGGATAACTCTGCTTCAGACATCATATCCTACGTTTTGCTTGGGGTTTAACTTTTTTTTTCATGTGTTTCTTTTGCCTTGCATTTTACCTGGTCAGTTACTTTACCCTTATGGTAATGCAGCATGGAAATGCTGCATTCGCATCTTGCTTGGACGTGCACCTGTAGCGTAAAATACCACTGGTATCCCCCCCAGATATTTTTAATTCATTTTCACAATCATCTCAATGATTTTAAGCAGTCATTACTTAACTGGTCAGTCTTGACCTCAGCCATGAAAAAGCAACCAGTTTCATGTTTTCTAGACCAACGCAGCAGTGTTTTAGTCACTGTGTGCAATACAGTAATGGATATTAATTTGCCAGAGGCCAAGAGAAGTACAGAACCCCCCCCTTTTATAGGGGTTTGTGTGAAGGAGGAGGGTGTTATGCTTTTTACCAATAAAGCTGAATTACACCTCAAAGCTCCGCCACTAAGAGAGGGAATAAAACAAAACTGACAGAAGGAACAGTGTCAGGTCCTCTTCTGTGCTTGTGAATAGATGAGGTAAAGCAGTCTTTAAACACATTTTTCTTACCATGAGAAAAAAAGGCTTTGCTTGAGCTAATGCTTACAAGATCCGTTCAGCTTAGCGCCTTGGGGATACCACCATTAACTCCTGTTGATGTCCAGATCCGTATTTTATTACCCATTGTCCCGGTTGTCCCACCCATTCATGTCTAGGTGGATGGCAACATTTATTAATAGCTTGGGCCTGCAAAAATATGAGAACTTAGAAGGAAATTAACCTTTGTTTTTCCCAGGTAAATCTCCGAGTGGCTTTTTTTACTTTCAAAAATTTTATTTTACAAAAATAATCCTAAATTTCCTTTTCCACTATGCTGATTTCAGACAGTTCAAAGCATCCACATTTCTGTTGGGACATGAAGCACTGCTGTGCAGAGATTTTTGGTGGTGGATCGTGGATCTTGAGGTAGTGGAGGAAGTCCCACTCTGTGAAACTATTCACTGACATAAAATTCCACACCAGAGGCTTGCTGAGGCTGTAAATTTGCTTTAATTGACAGCTTTATAGTTAAACACAGCTCCCAAGTATCCAAAATAATAAGCAAAACTTATGTGTTAGTGGTGTCTTGGGGTAACTGCAGTATTGCGGATTTACTTTATAAACTGGGTAGTCTGCAGAAAACAGACCCAGAGCATTCATCTCCCATCCCCAGTGAGGGTATATCTGTGTTTTTTTGTTGTAACTTGTGTTTCAGGCCAAACCTGTCCATTGTCACCTTCTGCCACTGAAGCGTGTCCCCTATTCCTTTGCAGGTCCCTTCCAAGACACGGTGGCCCCTCCTGAGGATGTCCTGCGTGGACATCCTGATAGCAGAGAGAGGCACTAGCTGCGGAAAGGTGGGAAGCCGGGCGGTGGGAATCGCTATTGGGCATCTTTTTGTGCTTGAGGCATGTAAGGTGCAAGCAAGTTTAAAATTTATTTCAAAAAGGGGAAGAAGCTGCATGGTGAGTGAAGAAAGCTGGGATCCTATGAGGAAACCTGGCAGAGCTTTTAGGGTCAGGCTGGTTGTACAACTGAAGCGTTGCAGTTTGAAAATACAAAAATACCTTTTTTTTTTTTGTCTTTAAAGAAAATCACAGGTCTTGACCAGTCTGTGATAAATCCTCTGCAAATGTGTGATTTTTTGTCCAAACTAGTTCATTTCCACATGTAGTTTTTTAATTGTCTGGAGGAAAAAAAAAACAATCAACAGTACACATGGTTATAAGAATCTGGTTCTTTTTACTTTGTTGCTTCCCCCACTAGCTTTTTTATCACTGACTTGATTGATTTACTATACGGCCGTGTAGGGTGGCTAACTACTGAGCGGACACCCGCTGGCTGTCAGCTCCTTTGAAAGCCCGTGGCAAGTAACTATTGATTTGCAAACTGTTGCTGCACGCTTCCTCAGCGTGTTATGAAACAGCTTAATTGNACATTGCTGCTTTTATACATTTTCACCTTTTGCTGCAGGTTGGCTCTTCTTCTGCAGGTGTCACTTTTTTGGGTATCGCATCCTTGGCTCTTTGTGTGTATACATGTAATAGTGTTATGGTGCCATAGACTGTTGTGCCCTGAACTGTTCAGTCCTAAAAAACAGCCTTTATTTTATATCTGAATAGTCTTTTTTTCCCCTGTTTCCAAGCCCGGGCTCTGCCCAGGCACCAGTCTGCCAGCACCTACCGGAGCTGGCAGCCCGCACCAGCAAGGACTTCAGTCAGCTGTTCGAAAATCTTTTTAATGGTAGTAAAAATGAAGCATTAGATGGCTCACCTGAGGAGATTATGACGTTTCTATGACCAACGTGTTAAAAAAGAGTTCAGACAAACAGTTGTCAGTTGCAGGTATAGACAAAAGGCAACTTAAATTATTGCTGGACGCCTTCCAGCTGTAGGATTAGGAGGTCAGTGGGCTGGGGGGCTCTGAATAATTGTCATTAATAATGAGCAGCTGCTTCAGAGATTTGGCTGATGAAGATATCTCTCTGGACTATCTGTCAGTTGAAAAAGATTCGGGGAAAATGTCAGAGTATTTCAAAGTAAACGCTGACACATTAGATATCCTAAATATCACTAGAGAGAAAATGGCATTAAGAGAGAAAAGGGTTAAGATATATGAAAAATGCTCAGCAACACTGAGATTTGCTCCCTTAGCTGCAAGGGAGAATATGATCCGTATACCTGTGCCTACTTAAAATTCAGATTAAATTTTCAGAGCCATAAGAATAGGATATTCTTTAAATTCAATTCACCAAGGATAAATCAAATTTTCTGAGAAAATCTAAGATTCAATGATAAGCCAGCTTCCGTCCTGTTTATTTTTAAAAATAATATAGAAAGCAATACTGTCAGTATAAGAATAAGAAGTGTTTCCAATTAGACGAGTGTTGCATTTATTACTGAAAAGTTCAAAATCAAAGTATTTTTCTCCTGAGTTTGGGAAACATTGTTTCCACAGTTGCTCATATTTCTTGAGAAGTAGTCTGATTTTAGCCTCTGTGAAACACTTTTTTCTCTGCCTCATGGATGTCCCCAGGTTGGGTTTCTTGGTTCTGTGCGAACAGGGCCCCCTTGCAAGGGAATCGTTCCACTGATGGGCCAGGGGAAATACCCGTTTAATTGCCGAGGTGTAATTCCTGAGGTCTGGCCTCCCAGCAGGCTCTGATGAAAATCATGTGGTGTTCACAGGTACAATATTTGGGGAAGGCGGCATTGTTGAGTGGATGGGGGGCTGCTGGGGTCTTTCTGAAACACAGAATAAGTTTGCACCACCAGAGCCATGCGTAGGAAGGCACCACAAAGAGTGACTTTTCTGCCTCATCAATAGAGGAAAGTTGGGTTCTTTATGACTTTTTTAATAGTATTGTGGAGGGTTGGCCTCAGCCAGCAGCCAAGCACCCAGGGCAGTGCGGTGGGACAGGGAGTAAATAAGAAGAGCAAAAGCAGTGGAGATAAAGACGGTGGAGGTAGAGACGGGGAGATCACTCACCACTTACTGTTGTGGGCAAAACCGACTCATTGTGGAGAATGTAACTTAAATGGAAACAGTACTTGGGTAGTGAGAAACAAAGATGACAAACATAAAATACTGAAGGAAAACACTTTTCCTCCCCCTCTCCCAGGCTGAACTTTACTCCAACATCTATCCTTCTCCCTCATCGCTGTTGTAGGTCCCTTTGGTGAGTCAACGGTGGCAGAGGATGTTGGGGTGTCTGGCACTCTTTGCTCTTCACTCTTTTCTTCTGCGTCTCCTTCCTTCTTACTTACTGTCGTCTCTGCTCCTGTGTGAGGCCTCTGTGGGCCATGGTCCCTTCGGCGTGCTCACCTTTGGGGGTGACTCTTGCTTCCCGAGGGGGATGTTGTGTGCTGTCCTGTGTTTCCACTGCAAAATGCTCTCTCCGGACTCAAACCCTTTTAAACGTGACTTAGTGAGGAAACAGTTTTCTTTAAGGAAACTGGAAACCCTGCAATTTGTGATACCAGTGTGACTAGCTCCATGGCTGATTAACCACTTGCAGGGTTGGTCCCTGTGGGTTCTTGGGTGGTGATAAGGCAAAAAAGATGTTAGCCAACATGAACAAGATCCCTCCTCATGCACTGAATTCCAGCAGGAAGTTAAAATCAGATATATTTATCATTTTTCTTCCTCATGATAGAAATAATTTTTTATTGTAAAATTTAAGATGTGATGTTAATATCTTAATTTACATTATTTTAGAAAGTTATCCCTCAAACTCTGATTATAGTATTTAATAAAATTAAGGTTGGTCAGAGATTGGGGTTTTCATTCTTGTGGCTGCATAAATGTTTGAGAGACAAAAGGGTTTGGTGAGAACAGAGGAATTATGGGATTTCTATTACTTTTATTCAGTCAACAGTTGTGCAGGCTCAGGGGTTGAAGGCAATGCCCTGCTGCAGAGGGGAAATTATCATTTGTTGTGGGAGGGAGATGTCTGCAGTGGATGTCTCTATGAGCTGCATAATGAGGATGTGATGGTCATGTTTCAGAATAAAATGTCTAGCCTTGGGACACCAGGTTCAGGCTGAAAATATCAGAGAACTTCACAAGGAAGGTTGGGATTGGGTTAATGCTGGTTTTGAGACGAATTCTAATTTGATTGTTTTTCTTTTTTTTTCATTATTATAGGGATTCTTTCAACTCTGGGAAATGGGTATGTTATTTTTATGTCCTCAAAGAGAAAAAAGAAGTTGAGACCTGCTGAGATAATGACTGTTAATTTAGCAGTGTGTGATCTGGGCATTTCAGGTAATTTCATGTCTTATTTTCACTCATTTTTACTATCGCACCATTCTTTCTGGCAGCAGTAAGAGACAGTCCTCTGGAAGTCATGGGGAGCCCAAAATGCCTTTTGCTCTATTATTTGCATATAAATAAGAGAGAAGGATAGAAAACAACATTGCTGAACAACTTAATGGAAAGAAATGTAAAGCACAGAGGAAAAAATAGAGTTGGATTTATCAATCAGGCAAAACTCCTGTTCACCCTAGGACCAGGCAGGCCTTCGAAGATGGCTCCCATGTGTGTCCTGGCACAATAACCACAAAATAACTCAGGATTACAGTTGAAGAAAATTATATTTTCCCGATGTAGGGTGCAACAGGTGGGATCCAGGCACCTCAAGAATACATATTTAGCCAAATATGACTGCGGAGGGGCATGAAGGGAGAGAATTGGAAAATCCCAGGGGCCATCAGCCTATCAAAGCTAATAATTTTCTCTTTAGTGTCCATCCTCTTTTATCTCTGGATCAGGAAAATAAGCATTTGTGTCAATCTGTAGAGTAAAAGCAACATCAGCCAACTGGAGGGATTTTTATTTCAACCTCACAGCCTGGATGCCCTGGCAAGAGAGGAAGGAGCTTTGGAAAGCTTTGCACAAAGTTGCAGAGTCAGAAGCCTTTGGAGATCATTCCTTTGGCTCTTGACGTGAGTCTCATTTGGCTGCTTACGGCTACACGCAAATGCAGGGGGAGGACTGGGCGTCCTTTAGAAAAGGGTGTTTTGGATGGCAGACAATCTGAGGGGTATAAAGTCCTGATGGGACCCAGCTGACCATGGGATCTCCCCAGTGCAATATAAATGACAGTATGTTCCCATGCTCCCAAAGTTGTTTGTCCCCTATGTGTTGCATACACCGGGACCTCTGCCCCCAGCTCCAGTGTACCCATTTCCTTCCCTTGCCTCTGCCAAATGCTTTTGCCTTCATCCAAATGCCTAAAATAGTGCTGAATAACATAAGACGATGGCTCCCAGCCTCCCAAAACTGAAGCTCATGGTGCTGTCACTGCACACGGCCAAGGATCTGCTCACTCCCTCAACCTCCAGTAATTTTTATGCCTCTTGGTGATCAGTAAACATGGTTTTCTGAAGGACATACTTATGAATTCAGCAGAAGAAAGGTGTTACCATAAATATCTCTGCTCTACTACCACAGAAAGTAAACCCAGTAATTTCTTTGGCATATTTGCCATGGAGACACTATTTCCATCTTGCAGCACTTAGAGGTTAAGGAATAAAAATAAGACCAGTTTTTTCCTCTTCTGTGGTGCTCCCATCTCCTTGTGTCCTAAGAGCCTGTCCTGTTTTATAAGGTTCATATCTGACTCCAATGGAAGTCACTTCAATGAGACAGCGTTTCACGAGAATTTCCATAGCTATATACAGAATACATACATATGTTATACATATGTAGCTATACACATTTGGGATGTAAACAGATATCTCCTAACCATATAAGCTGTATGTCCCAACCATACAAGCTACAGCTGGTTTGGGAGCCCTCTTTGCATGAGGGCTGGAGGGCTGCGAGGTTCTCTGTTAAGGTCTGTCACTGATGTACCTCTTGTTCACCTTGTCTTCCATAGGGATCTTAATCTATCTGTGTGTTTAAGTTTTGCAATTAAAAATAATAGTTATTGGAACAGCCATGCATGCTTTTTCTCCCTTCTCTCTTTTTTTTTTTTTTAATGGAAGATGTTGACTCGAGAAATGTGATGTGTTCTGTCTGCTGGACTGATTGGAGTGAAGATGGGACTTTTTCCAAATTCTTCATATTTCACACACTTCCCTTGGCACCTTGTTCAAGAAACGGGTTCTATAACGGCTTCCTGCAGATTTCCACAGGGTGGCACCAGCCGCTTGTTCAAAACTGCATCAGGCTCATTTTTGCACTGATACCGTGCTCTGAGCCCTCTGCCGCTGAAGAGAAATTCGGTTTTGTGCAAATAAATGTGTTGACCTTTATAGCTGCCAATGATTTATATGAGTAAAGTTGCTGACTCTTATCATATATCCTAGACCTTGCCATATTTCATATTTTTCTTGAAACCTTAATCACTGGGTCAGCTTTCATTTGAAAAATTAAAGTAAATTTATTCTGCTCAGAGAAAAGCACTTAATATATTGACCTGAGCACAACCTTCAGGCTCAGACAGAATTTTCCTTATAGGCTTAGGCTAAAGGAAAAGAATCCCAAAATACCTTGTTTAAAAATAAGTCTCATTTTGAAGGGTTTTCAGTCATGATGCTTTTGGCACAGAAAACAGAGCAAAGGCCATTTTCTGCAAGATTTTGTTTTGGTAGAAATATTTTAAATTTCTGTTAAGAATGAAAACAGAATGTTTAGTTTTGCGTCAGTTTGATCTGAAATGGAATATTTTTGGGAACAATCCAAAACATTTTTCTACAGATCGCTTCAACAAAATTGAGACTTTTGTCTTGACTTCTGTGAATAGGTTACCTTGTGGGAATTACAGTTTGCAAGACCATTTTTGCCTTCTTTATAAACCAATTCACTGAGCTGCCATGGAACCAGTGCGGTTCAGCCAGGGAAACTAGCCCCGGGGCAGCTGAGATGCTTTCAGCTCTTTTGAGGTGCTCTGGCAACTTCTGTGCAGGAATACAGTCACAGGAAGGTGCAGTTAAATATTTAATGTTGTTTGAATGGTGCAGTTGAGCTGCTCAGGCCAGGAGCATTTCAGGTCAGTCTGGTAAGTAAAAATGAAGGTTTTGGAAAACATGCTGATATTCCTAGACTGTAAATTTCTGAGTTTTCTGTTACATTAAAGTAGATTTTTTTTTTTTGTTTGTACAGTTTGAGACAAAATACCTTAAAATCAGGAAGTGGAGATTTCCAACTAGAAAATTACGATTTCCAAACATTCTTTTTTTCTGATACTTACAAAGAATATGAATAATATCAATCTGTTTTAAGGCGAGAATGGAACAACATATGACCTAAATTTACATCTTCCATAATGCACCCCCGACTTTTACAAATGGAGAAATGAGCTAAGGTGCCACTAGGACAGAGTCTCCAAAATATTTAGGTATTCTCCTTCTGTTTGGGGATGCTTAAAACATTTTAATGTCTGTGGCCAGGTGACTTTCTGAGAGTCACGAAGGAAGAGTGTGCTAGGGACAGGAGCTGGAACCGCTTCTGCAGCTCACGTCCCTGCTGCAACCATAGCACCATCTGCCTTTCTAATCTAACACTTTACCATAGTCTGCACACTACTGGTGTGCCTTGGTAGGTTTGCAGAAGTCCTCTTAGAAGGCAAATTTCTTTATCCTGCATCTGAAGATGCTCAGTTGATTACAGGGATGTAGCCTAACTAGATCTGTGCCCGTTTCAGACCCCGACTCACCCATCAGCTGTACTGTTTACATGTGTTTGCATGTGGACTTATCACATTCTCTGAAGTTTTCATAATGGGAGGAGCTTTCACATGCTCAGTACCAGATTTGCTTCTGGTTCATGTGGTCTGCAGTAAAGCACCTGTTTCCAGTCATTCTGCGGGCTCAGCTCATGCTACCACTGCACAGATGCTATGGGATCTAACTACAGCTGTCTCAGTCTTAGTCCTGTGGATGGAAGGCGCACAAGTCATCACACCTGTTGTGCCTGAAGCTCTCTCTGCACCTTGCAGAGCATTTTCACTGTTATTAGCTTTAGACAACAGGGAGGGTTTGCTTTTCTGAAAAAGGGTGGTTTTATCAGTGATGGATTTTATCAGTCACCTGACATTCTCTTCTCCTTCCGCAGTTGTAGGAAAACCCTTTAGTATCATTTCCTTCTTTTCTCACCGCTGGGTGTTTGGATGGATGGGCTGCCGCTGGTATGGATGGGCTGGTTTCTTCTTTGGCTGTGGAAGCCTTATTACTATGACAGCTGTCAGCCTGGATAGATACCTAAAAATCTGCCACCTGTCTTATGGTAAGAAAGAAAACTATATTAAGTGACTACAGAAAAACTGTATTAAGTGATATAGTTTTCTAGACTGAAATCATACTTAAGCTCTTCAGAATGTTTTCGTTGAATATAGAGGGGAATACACAGATGAGAGAAATACATTTGCATGATCCAAGTAATCCCAGCTAAATTTGTATTGCTGTACATATCACCTTTGCTGTTGTCTCTCTGTTGCTTGCTTAGAGCCATGAGTTTTAGTAATTGCTCGTAGATAAATTGCCTCATGTCTATCAACATTAACGGATGCAAGTATTGCACATAGTGCAAGCTCTTGGTGGTAAATGGAGTTAAATCCAATTGGTGGCTGGTCACAAGTGGTGTGCCCCAGGGCTCAGTATGGGGGCCGGTTCTTTTTAACATCTTTATCAATGTCCTGGACGAGGGGATCGAGTGCACCCTCAGTAAATTTGCAGATGACACCAAGTTGGGCGGGCGTGTTGATCTGCTTGAGGGTAGGATGGCTCTACAGAGGGATCTGGACAGGCTGGACCAATGGGCCGAGGCCAACGGTATGAGGTTCAACAAGGCCAAGTGCCGGGTGCTGCACTTGGGTGACAGCAACCCCATGCGACGCTACAGGCTTGGGGAAGAGTGGCTGGAAAGCTGTCTGGTGGAAAAGTACCTGGGGGTGTTGGTGGACAGCCGGCTGAATATGAGCCGACAGTGTGCCCAGGTGGCCAAGAAGGCCAACGGCATCCTTGTTTGTAGTAGGAGTAGTGTGGCCAGCAGGACTAGGGCAGTGATCATTCCTGTGTGCTCGGCACTGGTGAGGCTGCACCTTGAACACTGCGTTCAGTTTTGGGCCCCTCAGTACAAGAAAGACACTGAGGTGCTGGAGTGTGTCCAGAGAAGGGCAACGAAGCTGGTGAGTGGTCTGGGGGACAAGTCTTATGAGGAGCGGCTGAGGGAACTGGGGTTGTTTAGCCTGGAGAAAAGGAGTGACCTTATCACTGTCTACAACTACCTGAAAGGAGATTGTAGCGAGGCGGGGGATGTCAGTCTCTTCTCCCAAGTAACAAGCTGTAGGAAGACAGAAAATGTCCTCAAGTTACACCAGGGGAGGTTTTGATTGGATATTAGGAAAATCTTCTTCACCAAAAGGGTTGTCAAGCGTTGGAACAGGCTGCCCAGGAAAGTGGTAGAATTGCCATCCCTGGAGGTATTTAAAAGACGTGTAGATGTGGTGCTGAGGGACATGGTTTAGTGGTGGACTTGGCAGTGTTAGGCTGATGGTTGGACTCGATGATCTTAAAGGTCCCTTCCAACCTAGATGATTCTCTGATTCTCTGATTCTCTTATGGACCAACACACAAAAGTATTCCTTATTAGATGCCTAAATTCATTAAAGATATGTAGTAAGCTATTGCTAAAAGATTTGGATATAATGTGGTATCATCCCTCTAATATGGAGATGGAACCTGAGAGGATGAAATGAATTTGGGAATGAAAGCTGTTATCACCATATCCATCAATATCTTATATCTCTTGTATATGATGTATTATATGCTTCACTCTTTCCAGTTAAAAGGTGGTGTCACAGTTTAGAAAAGATTTTTTTCTTGCACTGAAGGGGATAAACTCCCAACAAAATACAGGGAATATTCAAGGTGACTTCACATATAAGAAACACCTTGCCCATGTGACTTGACATACCACATATTTCTTTATAATGACATATAATATCAATCATGTAATGTTAAGTTATAAGAAATGTTTGCAGCTAGGAAATATAAGTATGCTGGTCTGTCCCATAACAGAGGGTGCTGCCAATTAAAAGCTGTGGTACTGCGCTAAGGTCTGCTATCATAAATCTTGGCATGCCTATACTTTTTCCTTAAAAGTGAATGCAGGGAAGGTCTCCTTAACTGAGTTTTAAATACATCATCCAGATTTAGCAGGATTTCAGTTCTTTCTATAAAAGTCTTATCAAAATAATTCAGTGGCAACTCAAATCATAAACAAATTTTCCCAGACTTGGGGAGCTGAAGTAAATATTTCACGGCTGGCTGCATTCATGCCGTGAGCTCTGGTATTTGGTATGACATCTTTGTTCCAGGCATACAGAACATTTCAATATCTTTTTTTCTCACGGACTGTCTCATCGTGGTTGTCCATACAAAATGATGGAGAGCAATAAACATATTTAGCGCGTTCAGTCTAGGTGGTTAACTTAGCCATTTTCTGTATTAGGCCAAAATCAATCATCAGGAACCTGGAGCACCTGAGTATATACCTATATCTTCATTTTCCTCCAAAAGCAGCAAGTGTTTTTTTGGTTTTGAATTTAGTAGCTTGGGGTTTTTTTTGGTAATAGGTTGCTATGGTTTGACAATAGCAGTGAAAATAATGTCGCTCTTTTAGTATTCATGCCACCGTTGCTTTGTTTTTCCACACCTGAACACAACAAACAACCTTTATGTCTCTCAGCCACTGTGCTCGAATACATCATTTGTCAGTCAGTGTTCAGTTTCCTTCCGGTAATCTGGAAATGTAAAATCAGTTGGGGAAGGGGCACGGGCCACATCCAACAGTTATTTCTTTGTTTTGGTTTTGTTTTAAGTCATTCTCAAACCCTGAAGAAAGCTCCTCAATGTCAGTGGATGAGGAGTGAAAACACATTAGAGCTTCCAAGGTGGAAGGAGTTGTTATAATACCATAGTCTGAGTTTCTGCATAAATCATAGGTTTTAACTTGTTAGTCCTAAGTGAATTCAACATGTTGAACATAGGTGATGATGGAAAGCTTGTAAACTGAAGCATTTTCTAGATGAATTAGAGTTGTATGCAAGATGAGCAGAGAGACAATATTCCACTCCATAACTGCAGGCATGCCATTAGCATTTAATAAGAAAAATGGGCAAGGATACATGAAAACACCTAGTTCAAATACTTCTGACACTACGGGCATGGTGATTTACTGTACTGGAAAAGAATGACAAGGTAAAAATAAATCTTGAATATGTTATTTGCTCTGCAAAGCCTTGTCTTTCAGTCACTTGGGTTAATAATTTATGTTGAGAAGTGTCCTGAGATCAAACTTCAGCCAGTTAATATATGACAGGAGGAATAAGAAATAACAGTTCCATTATACAGTTGCAGGTAGGGAGCCATCGTACTGAAAGGATGAATTAAACACTTAGTCATGGAACCATGGAATCACAAAATAGTTTGAGTTGGAAAGGACCTTAAAGATCATTGAGTTCCAAACCCCCTGCCATGGGCAGGGACACCTCCCACTAGACCAGGTTGTTCAAAGCCCCATCCAGCCTGATGGAACACTTCCAGGGATGCGGCATCCACAGCTTCTCTGGGCAGTCTGTTCCAGGTTCTCATCACTCTTAGACTAAAGAGTTTTTTCCTAATATCTAATCTAAATCTACCCTTTTTCAGTTTAAAACTCTTACCCCTCGTCCTATCGCTACATGCCCTGATAAAGAGTCCCTCCCCACCTTCCCTGTACGCCCCCTTTAGGTACTGGAAGGGTCTATAAGGTCTCCCCGGAGCCTTCTCTTCTCCAGGCTGAACAACCCCAACTCTCTCAGCCTGTCCTCGTAGCAGAGGTGCTCCAGCCCTCTGAATGGCTGACCTACAGACTTGTCGTCAAACAGCCAAGCAGATTCCTACTGCGTGTGTAGAATGACATGTTCAATTGTGCCAAATATGTACGGACCCAAGGTTGTAACTCTTGAATTGTCTTCTAGGTACCTGGCTTAAGAGACATCATGCATTTATCTGTCTGGCAATAATCTGGGCCTATGCTACGTTCTGGGCTACGGTGCCTTTTGCTGGTGTGGGGAGCTATGCCCCTGAGCCCTTTGGGACCTCCTGCACTCTGGACTGGTGGCTGGCACAGGCTTCAGTGGCTGGACAGGCTTTTATTCTGAGTATTCTCTTCTTTTGCCTCCTGTTCCCAACTGCAGTGATCGTGTTTTCATATGTCAAAATAATTTTAAAAGTCAAATCATCCACCAAAGAGGTTGCTCACTATGATACCAGGATTCAGAACAGCCACATACTTGAAATGAAGCTGACCAAGGTAGGTAGGAGGATTTAACTCAGTTTGCTTTGTTGGGCTATGAAAGCAGGCTTGGAGAACTTCAACCATGTGCTCTCCTGTGTTGAGCGATAGTACAATGCTTTGAAAGTTCTTTTAGCTTTCTTCTCCGTTACTATCAAGATGGGAAATGACAGGAGCTGAAACATAATTTTGTGATTAGGGCACTTGAGTCCTTGAGATTGTGATTCACTGTGACCTTACACAAGTCACATCATCTCCCTGTGGCCCAGCATAAAGATCCCTTTCCTTTCAGAAGCAGTTGTGAAGAATTATTTTAAGGCATTTGAGGTGCCCAGGAATTGTAACAGAAAAACAGATAAAAAGCAGATTATTGTAGCAGGGAAATAAAACTTTCAGACAGCTTACGTTCCCCTATTAATGAAGATATAAACCAAAGTCACTCCTGTGACATTGCAATTGTTTTTATGCAAATAATTTATCATTTAGGTTTAGCCATGAGCTGCTGATAAAAACGCACTCAAGTGATAAGATTAATTTTCCATCTCAGACCATACCCTATTTTCCCTTTCTGATTGAATCTTTTTTTCTACTTGGCAGTGGTGACAGCCATGATCCTTACTGATACTGGCTATTGTGCCAGGAAATCTCTCAAAATAAGAACTTGTACTGAACAAAACCAGATTCCTTAGCTGTAGAATATTCATCAGCCTCTGTAAGCCATGCCAATAGGGAGACAAGCGTCATCCTTTGCTTGGCTGATTGAATCTTATTACATTTTTGGGGAGTTGAAGTGAGAGTTACATAATACACAGCAATAAATGACATCATTATGTCTAAACATATCAGAGAATCTCAGCTAGCTACCTGTATGGTCAGTGCTGCCAATACAGCTGGTAAAACTGTACTTGCCTTTAAAAAGGGTTGCTTTGATGCAGTACTGTTTTGCAGTTATTCAGGACCTTTCCTTTGAACACCTTTGATTTGAGGTTGCATACTTATTTTTGCCATACTGGAGGGGTCATGTAAAACTTTAATGTGATCTGAGTTGAAACACTAGCAGTTGTCCCTTCTGTCTCAGATCTACAGCAGAGAACATAATGTTGGGATAGATATAAATACAGAAAAATGGGTCTCCATCATAACCCGTTTAACTTCACAGCACAATTTATAACAAACAGGGTGTGCTTGAGATCCTTGGCTCACATGCACTGTGTCTTCAGTGACTGACAACAAAATAGCATAAAAGAGAGAAGTTTTCCTGAAAATAATATTTTATCAAGATGTGAAACCAAAGCCTCCACAAAAGGTTATGCAATATCCAAAACCCTTGTCTTTTCTGATGATTTTTTTGCTGTAATACTGCCTTGTTCCGAATGAGCACACACGTACTACTATCAGATGCAGAATAATAATCTGTCAAGGGCAGCAGCATAACGGCACACGTTCTTCAGTATGTCATGATGTCATGTGAAGCTATATCAGGCTGTGACTGAGTGTAGTCAGTCTGGTTTAGGTAAAGTATAGAAATCACAAATTTTGGCCCAAACCAGTTTTTCTTTAATATTTATACTAAACATTCCTATGGCTGCATTTCCTCGTGTTATAAGGAAGTCCTTTTCTCCTTTACCAGGAATGCAACCTAAATGTTTGGTAGAAATTTGCTTTTTAAAACATCTTCAGATTCTAACAGAGCACAAATCCATGCTATGGGTTAAGAGAAAGAAAACCAGACATTGTGCTAGTGTTCTTACTCTCAATTAAATTCCCAGTAGTTTCAATTCTGGCTTACCCAGGTAAATACAGTCATATTTTATCTGCTGGTGTGGGTCTACCCAGAGACTTGACAGCTCATGCCTTATTGAATGAATTTATGTTCACTTTTTCCATATTTGTCTTGAAAGGGATTCAGTTGGTTGGCATCTTTCCAGTGGAAGATAGGCCATAGACCCCCTCCTGGCTGCAGGCAGAAGATAGATCTAGTTTATCAAAACTGTTCTTCCTCGTGGTCCTCCTCGTGGCATGTTATTGGTCCCACTGTGTTTTGACACCTGCTCTGTGGGACATCAGCACAGCTGACAAAATAGGAAGAAGCCCTGCATTACATGTTTTCTCTTTTCTTCTTTCCCTCATTTCCATTGTTTTTTGCCTCGGTGGCTGATTCTGAGTGATTCAGAAAAAGGAACTATAGTAGATATAGACAGGAATACACCCTCCTAAACAAACTCACCTACAGAGACACTCAGGGGTGAGTGTCTTCCACAATCCTTCCACAATCCATCAGGACCTAATTCAATCCCCGAGACTTCTTCAAAGACTTTGATTTTATGAACTGTGGAATTCGATTTCAAAGGACCCAGAATCTGGAAGACTTGGGCGTAATAATTTTTTTGTTTTTGTTTTCCCAGTGCATGCTTGTTTCACTCTGGAATGGAAAAGAGACTGGGTTTCTTTTTGACAATCTGAGGAATATTTCATTGGAAGAGACTATAGAAGTGAGAGGCTCCTCAAATAAGCAAGAAAAAGAAAATAACCCAAGGAGAAGCCCTGTGGGAAATGTTTCCAGTTTAACCTGTGTTCATCTTAAAGATTTTGCTAAGATTTTCAAAAACTTTCACAGCTCTATGTTATATATTAACTTAAAAAAGAGAGTCTGTGTGCTTTGAAAAGTCTCCTCCTTAAAAAAATAATAATTTTAATATCAAAGAATTATTGTTTTCTGAGATCTCATTTAGTTTCCTCATGTTTAGCCAGACCTTACAGCATTTTTAAAGATCTATGGTGAAGGACTCGTTAACTGCTCTATGTCAGGTGAAAGAAAAACAGGCACTAGAAAAAGAGAAATGTGTGACAGCTTTTGTTCATATTGTAAATTCATCTGAAGCGAGTTATTATTTTTCTTTTCCATTCTGTGGCATGTTCCCTTGCATTCTGCCGAGGCCTGTGCTATGCTGTTAGTGTCTAACTCTGCTAGATTAACCTCTTTCTCTCTTTTTTCTGTTCCGCTCACAAGGTGGCAATGTTGATCTGTGCAGGGTTCCTCATTGCCTGGATCCCTTACGCTGTGGTCTCTGTGTGGTCAGCCTTTGGACAGCCGGATTCCGTTCCCATTCAGTTTTCAGTGGTACCAACTTTGCTTGCCAAGTCAGCAGCCATGTACAACCCAATTATTTACCAGGTCATTGATTGCAAGTTTGCCTGTTGCCGGTCAGGTGGTTTGAAGACACTGAAAAAGAAGAGCTCTTTGAAGAAATCAAGGTAATTTCTTCTTTCAGAAGTCAGATATCTTTAAGTACATGATGTTCTAAAAATGTACCAAAATAAGATCTACCATGAGTCACAGCTCTTTGAATCTTATTTCTTGTTTTTGACCATGACTTATTCGGGGTCTTTTTTGCCATGGAAATTTGTAAAGTGATTCTAGGTTTAAAAAGAGAAGCAAGGAGATGGTTCTTTTAGATAGTGCTGCAACTCCGTTGATATAGTTGGAAAAAGTCCCATTGGTTTTAGTGGTTTTTGGATCAGTCCCGCCCTCCTGCTCCTTTTCTTTCATGTCATCATATGGGTCACCTTCAGAATGTGTTGATGACCTCCATTGCCAGTGAAATAAATGGGACAGAGTTGTGTTAATTCTTTACATAATTAACCTGTTAATACTGCGCCTTTCAGCCACAGAATTAGCAGGGAGAGACAATGGTTCCTTAATCACCCTGTAGGTACTGCTCACACACACAAAAAAACCCAACCCAAACCAAACAAATCGAAGTGTAATAAGGTCTCATAAAAAGGCCTCTCTTCTATTTACAAATTTCTGGCAAAATCTGTGCTGACCACTAGTGGAGTTTCTGGAAACACTAATTGTGCACTTGGAGGAAAAATGCTTCTGGTTCTGTTATGCCAGACAAGTCTCTTAGTTTGATGACTGAGCAACAATGAGATAATGATGAATATCAATCTGACAGTGTAGGCTGATATGAAGGCAATAAATGCCCTACCACATATAAGTGACTCTGAATCCATAGAATTGCAGTAGAGTAATTTGCTTCAAAAGCCTCGTATGAACTTATCAGAGGCATGAAGACCCATTTCATCATTCATATTATTCCCTTACCAATTCCAGCATTTTTTGATGTATTGTTCAAAGAGTAAGTCAATATCTTGAACTTCCACAGCTTCCTGTAGCAGATTATTCTGTAATCATATGCTCAGATTTATCTCATTTGCAGAACATACAGCATTTATATATGTTGTAAGTGTTTGAGGTGCTGAATTTATAGTTTATCAAAAACACATCTGCAGTTTTAGGCAAATGGCAGACAAATCTGAAGTAGCCTTCAGCGAAACTTTGGAGGCTGGATTTGTGTTTACCCTCCAGGTTATCACTCCAAAGGAGGAAGGAGGTTTTACCTAGTCCCTCACGCTGAACGCAAGTTGGCTTTCCTAGACCTGTGCAGTGAAGAAAATGATCTGGAAAAATCACTTCCCAAAATTAGGAACTTAACTGTCAGCTTGGTACGAACAAAATGATTGTTATGCTTTCTCCTTCCCACAGGATGTATACCATATCTGCACACAGAGACTCAACGGCAATGAACGAAACCCAACTGGAAGTATGAAGGCTCATTTCACATACAGCAGATGAAAACCTGATGACAATCAATCATACTGCCTCAAGTTCCTCTTTCTGTAAATAAATGAAAACATGATGATAGTTTTATTTTACTCCCTAGTCCTATGTACAGTGTAGTTCTTTCCATCCTGACCGAAATAGTGCAATTAGAGATGGGCAAATACTTTAAGTACTCAGAAGAAGAAGGAACAGAGAAGACTCATATGTATAAAAAATTTTTATTCACTTCAGAGCCTTTAAAATACTTTTTAAATTTTTTTTAGCTCTAACAGAAGTGGTAGTTTGGATGATATTTTCCTTCATGGAAAGGGAAATATTCACAAAGGCCATTTTTAGTTTGCTAAAGCTAATCTCCCTGGATTCCTACTGCAGTCACTGGAGAACTGGAGCATGAGAGAAAGGATTCCTTAGAGGACAAATCAGAGTCAGAGCTCCACTTATCAGGTCTCTGAATCACCCATTGGAGAAACATTAGCCCACTAATTATCCCTTGTGAATATCTCCCCAACTTACGTGGCTACAAGCTATCTTAAAAGTACTTTGACTTCAGTTCTTCAGTATTCAAAAATATTTTGCTTTTAGTCATGGCACACACACCCCGCAGATGGTCAGTATTTGTGAATGAGAGGGGAAAGAGTTCTTGTTCAAATGCTAGTTTCATTTAAACAATTTGGAATCATGAATGACTTTTTAATAAATAAGAAGGACTTAAATCAAGTCAGCCCCATGCAAGGCAAATGGAGCACACCCAGAGTCTGCACATCTTTTTACCTTTCTCTGGCCAAAAATACACTGAAATGTGATGGCAATAAGCAGACAGGTTTGACTTGAATGGTAACTGACTTTTTGCAGCTTATAATGTACTCTTCACTGTCTTTATGAGATCATTATTAAATATAAAATGACAAATCCTCCATTGATCCTAAGCATGAAACCAGAGTCAAAACTAATGAATTAGTGAGAAAGGTTACAGCACAGGTAATAGAGAAGTCTTTTTCAGGTGCAGTTGTTTCTAATTTTTAAACACTAAGTCCTGGAACAGTGAGGATTAGGAACAATTTAGGAGAACAACAGTCCTACCAAAACAAAGCTTGTAAGTTCCTAATGCACTGAATAGAAAACTATGTGTCTTGAAAAGTTCTGCAGAGTAAGGAAGCCAAAATAGTTGCACTGGATCTGAATCATAATTATTCCTATTATCTTCTTTTTTTTCTTTTTTTTTTTTTTTTTTAATTTACCTTAAGGTAGAGTCATCACTACAGAATGAAAATTAGCAGTCCAATATAAGCAGATTATTAATGCTTAAAATAATGATTTTGATGTTTGTATGTAATTTCTTTGGGAAGAATATGATACCATAAAAATAAGTTAATTGTAAATCAAAGATTCCTCCACACGGATTTGTGCTTTTTATAAAAAAAAAAAAACGAACCAAAAGGAAATTACAGGGGTTAAAGTTTTCTTCTAAATTTTTCCTTTAAGGAATAAAAAGCATTTATGAAAGAGTTTCAGTTGTTTTTCTGTTTAACATTTAATGGTGCTTTTTACCATACTGTTATTTCACAATTATGTTTAACATATATTCCCTGCCATACTGAACTGAACTTCCTTTGTAGCTGATCTGTAGTGATGTTAATCTTGTTTTATACAATAATATCATAAAGGTTTAAAGTAATCTGGTGTTTATTGGCATGTCCCAGCACTCCCATTCTGCAGTGCAAACAGTTGCTCTTTTCTCAAATGATATTCAGACAATGTAGCAGGATTTGAATTTTGTTGAATTTCCTAAGCGGAGCAGATGAAATCATTGTTTCCTCCTCCGCAATATTTGAGCAAAAGAAGTTTGAATAAACACTAGGAGAACTCACAGAGGTACAAGGGGCTGCCGTGTCACCTATACAATATTTTATGATAAATTTTTCCAGGAAGTTGAGTTCTTTTACCTCTGTAGACCTTTTAGTATATGGCAAGTTTATTTCTTGACTGTGGTTGCAAGTTATATCCAAGAATTGATCTAGAGCAGAAGGCCTCCTTCACAATGTTGCCAGATGTGGGTATGAAGCCATTACCAATCTTCCCTCTATATTCCTGCAGCTTTTATTCCTTTCTTTTTCCAGGCGAACTTTGGTTGATATCTATAGATGTTTATCGTAACGAAGGTCTGATGTGAGGCAGACATGCTATGGCCCTACAAATGCAGATTAGTTGGAGCAGAGCTGTTGGGAAGACTGAGGGGGTTACCCACTGGTCTGGCTGGATTTCAGGGTAGATCACAGTTTGTGCACGAACCCCTTCTGCAGTTTCAATTGGGGCAGCTTTTCTCTTTACCTTTTAAAATCATGTACTTTCTTCAAAATTGCTGCTGGGTCATCCCAGAAAGGGATACATACTTGTGGCTGGGCTGAATTTCATATTCTTAAAGACTATAAAATATTTTTGGATTCCACTATAGGGAATATACTAGATACAGGTTTAGCAAACTTTAAATATGAACTTCTAGAATCATGGTAAAGATGTTTCATATGATTTATTTAAATATATATATATTTATTCAGTGCCATAATTATATTTGTTTGAAGACACTGTTTTACCGCTACTGAATAGTATATTGCTCTGTAAGAAACACTAGGACTCCAGTTTGAGCAGGAGTTAGAGACATGTTTATACTGAGCATGTGTTCAAGTGAAAGATGTTTTTCTGAATCAAGCAAGACATAGACATTCAAGCATGCAGTACTGTAATTTAAATGCAGAATCTGAACCTAAGAACTCATGGATCCCATCCGATTTGATGATAAAAGAGAACTGAAACACCTTCTTTGTCCACCTGTATAACACAGATCATACAATGACCTCGTGCTCTGTTAGGGATCACAGTGGTAGAGGAATAAGGGGCCTTATTATGGATTCAAATTTTCAAGGTCAGCCCTGGATTGAACTGAAGAGACAAAGTTTTGTCCTCTCCAAGTGTTCAGTCTAATAATTAATGATTATATAAAACTGAAACATGTAACCTTGGTCTGAGGTCATCAAAAGGCAGTGAATGTCTCACTTTCTGGTCAAGAAATGTTCTAAATATTTTGCAAGATATGAACTTCTGTTGTTTTGTGACCTGAGCTTAGTCAAAGCACCAACAAAGTAAAATCTACACAGTGTGATCAATGAGTAAGGAATATGACTCTGGAGGAAGATATCTTTATTGCATTTTCAATATTTCAGCCTCCTTGTCACATTACGAAAGTTCACCATTTTATGTATTAACATTAAACCAAATGTTTTTCAATGAAAATAATGCCATCAAGAATAATAGCTATGAATGAGAATCTTTTGTTATGTATCCTATGTGCACATTCAGATTGAGCTGCCAAGAAGCAAAATATTATCTGAATTCACTGTCAGTGTCTTGAAGGAAATAATTGACACAGGTTAAGACTCAATTTAGATAATGAGCTGACCTGAACAGTAAGATATTCCCAGTGAGATTAAGCCACTACTCTGTATTTCAAGGTTACAGACAGTGAAATTATGCGAAGCATGTGGATATTGAGACTTTTAATTTGGTCATTTTCAGTAGTAGATGAGGAATGCCTATAAACCTTCTTCCACAGACTTAGAAATCTGTTAACGATGTAGAACTATCAAGATTTACAATGCCTGAAGAGACACTTGAAATAGGAGAAGCAAACTTCTATGGTGGAAAAAGTTGAAATAAGTTAAGCAATAAAAATGAAAGTTGTGGTTGTGAGCTTTTGGAAGATCATAGAGACTGTTTGTCCATGCAGGTGAATGCAGTTGTAGCAAAATTTATTTCTACAGCTGTAACAATAATGAAAAAAACTCAACCCAACAAGTGGTTTGTTAAAAATATTTATGGCCTACAGTGCAAGATCACAGCCAGAAGATTTTTGGCTTTGCGGCATCCAGAGGGAGAGAAAATTGATGCGCCTTCATATGAAGAGATTATGATTAATGAATTGACAGGCACAGTGATAGTGATTTAGATTCTTTAGTGGAACTTTTCTCTTGGGTGACTGTGTATGGACAGTGGCTTTTGGAGGATGACCCACCTCCAGTGTGCAGGGTGGTCTTGGTCATGAAAAAAAATCTGAACTGCTTTTAACTGACTAGGCACTTAGTTCTTCTATAATTCTACATTATTGATTTTATGATTGTACTTCTACCTCTTCTTACCACTAGGGAACTTTCAGATGCGTCAGTCTGCATCCCCCAGGAAAGCTCCTTTGACATCTTTTTAGTTACATTTCCCAGCTCAGGATGTTCCCAGATGAGCCTTGCCCTGGGTAAGAAGCTCTTAATAATGTTCGCTGCAACACCCATTTCTCTCCCTCCCCTCGCCCAAGACAGATGGATGATTGGCTGGTTTCCTCAACATCTGCATCTTTCCAAGTTTCACAAGCCTCTGTAGTTCTCCATTGCTGAAGAAGAACATTTAGCCACTTGAAACTAGTTTTTCTGGAAAGCTGTCACTGAGCTTAGAGCTTTGCAATGAAGGGAAGAAGCCTTTATTATCATCACCTTGTTTACATATGTTCTTGAGCCATTGTGCATCCCATACTGACCTTTCTCTTATTTACATGCTTGTATTCCCTTTTACTTGGCACATGGCGTGTACAGCGATAGGGTTAGTTTTGTAATTGCCCAGCATCATCCGCACTTCCCAAGATATGCCTCTGTTTCACTTTGTAGCTGGTGAGGCGGGTCTTGGGCCTACAGGTCAGAACCAAATCTTCTGAAATACAAAGCTTAGTTACAGGGTTTCATGCTTTCATTACTTCTGAACTTAAAGGATTCTTCGCTGATTATGTATAATGAGGTCTTATCAGTCACTGACTGTAGTTTTGTGCCTCAAATGGATAGAGAAGAAAACCTGAGAAAATTACCACCTAGTTTGTTAGAGATCTATTCTAAGAGAGACACTCAGTATCAAATCAGGTAACTGAAAAATCTGGATGAAAGATACTAATAAATAGGAAAGTTTTAGTAGATTTTCTGAGTCAGTAAGACAGACTGTTGGTCTGTATTTTGGACCTAGCACCTAAAGGGAATTTTGGGAATGGTTCTCTTACTCTTTGTAAAATGATGACGAAATTTGTGAAATATCAAGTGGACAGTGCACTGAGCAAAACCTGACTGTTGCACAGAACATATTTCAGTCATAGGCGGTGGATATGAAGTGTGGTATAGTACATATTTCAAGTGATGAATAATGTTTACATTGCATCAAGCATAATCATACATTAGTGAAAAAACTAAATGTTTAGAAAATAGATATGTGTAGAAAATAGATCTGAAAATAGAGATGTGAACATCTTTTCAGTTTTTAAAAGAGGCTACACAGAGGCTTAGCATCCTAAAATCAGAGGCTGGTGTGAAAGTCTTGCTCTTTCTGCACCAGTCACAAAATATATCAAGAACTAGACCTTACCTTAGGTTTTTGCATTCATGGAGTCAATTTGCAACACCTAAAAGTGTTCCTCTGGAGCATCTGAATATCCTTTATCCTGAATTACAAGCCATTATCTTAGATTTATCAGTGTGTGGAGAACCTGCCTGTCTACCTGCAGTTCTGGTCCTCAAAGCTAAGGAAAGCTTTAGACAAACTCAGGGAAACTGTAACAGGGAATAAAAAAAGTGATCATGTATAAGAAATGGAAGGTAAGAGAAGAAAATGACAGGGTTAAGTTAAGTAGTCTAGAAGCTGAAAGGTGTGAGAGTAAATCATAGCAGTCTATAAATAGTTTTGAGGCAATAATAATGTAAATAAAGGAAGGGAATTATTCACAGTCTCATAAGGTGATAGAATACGAAATCAAAGCTGGAAGCTAAGGCAGAAAAAGCTGAGACTTTCTGAAGTAGAGCAACAACCAAGTTTTGAAGGCATCTGAAGGGGAGAAGTTAGGGCATGACTTGTCAGATATTCAAGAACAGATTAGCTAATCCATTGGCAGAAATTACTTACAACTGGAAATACTTCTAAATGGTCATTTTTAGTACCGATATCTGATTTTCTGAAAAATTTCCAAACTTAAATGTTGGTAGTATCTCACCTTAGGACGTATTTTTATTGCTGGGGAAATGAGTGCTGACCTCTACGGACAACTAGACTGTATACACTAAAACCTGCTTCAAGAGACATATCATACAGTGAAACTGCACTTCCAAGGAAGTTGTTTCAAAATTCAAAGATGGTGCAATGCAGTGACATGTGTAGATGCCAAGTTAAACTTTGGTATGAAAGAAATAGCTTTGCTTTCTCAGTTATTACATGAGATTTTCGGAGAGGTATTGTTTTGCAACACTTGCAGTTCAAGCTGAAATAAAGTGCTGTAATTTCTGTCATAGACAATTTATTGGAATAAAATATTTTCAGTTACGCTATTGAGCTTTTGAGAATATGATAGTAAATCTGGAATCTCAAAGTGATTAAAATAAAATATTCCAAATAATCACAGGGAAATTACATGAGAAAATTACCTTTAGAAAAACATTTGTTAGTGGTTTGCGATCTACATTTTCAGTCTTAGGAATTATATTTCTAATAGACTTAAATTTATGAAGTTATTAATAGATTTTTAGTGATACTGACCCAAAATAACTGAAATATGGTTGTCATCTCAAAGCTTAGGTGTATTCATTGTATAGAAAGACATTCTTACTACTGAAGGTCTGTCTTATTAAGAAGATAATTCAAGCGTAATTTTTAGTGTATATGCTATATTTATTGTTTCAGTTTGTTGGCAGTAGAATTGTATTCACACTTAATGCCTTGATGCTGATTGATTAGATAGTGCTTAGTATTGTAGAGCAAGAAATCACAGGGACGTATTAGCTCGCTTACTTCTTTGCTTGCAGGGTCAGATTCCTTCCTGCTGAAAATACATGCACACCTCCTTAGAAGTCCATGGTCTACATATATTTCCAGTTTCTAATGTAAAAAAAGGTCTTGTGTTTCCTACTTCTCTCGCACATTTTCCACCACGGCAGCCTTACCAGCCTCACTGGGTTTGCACCTGATTTACAACACCTACAATATAGGGTCTGGGTCCACAGGGACAAGGCAAAGCTGGCAGGGGCCGGGCTTCTCTCTCAGAATGAGATAAATCAGGAGCGACCCCACTGAAATCAGGGGAATGGCCATGCTCTGAATCGATGATAGAAATAAAAGGAGAAAGTGCCTTTTCAGCTTTATGGGAGCATGCAAGACCCTAGAAATGCCAGATGTATTAACCACTTTCTAGAGCCCAGTTCTCCAGCTCTGACTTAGACACCTTGAGCTAAGAAGGTCCCTCTGGCTGGGAGGAGGTACCAACTGCAGTGAGGATTTAAGTTGGACAGTAGTACAAAGGCGAGGAAGGCTGAAGGCCACATTGTTCCTGTCGCTGAGTGATTTCAGCTTCCTCCATGTTCTGCTTCTTTACCTTCTTTTTAAAATGCACTTAACCTTCCCAATGGCCTGCTAGACTACACAGCTGGAGTGTCAGTAATAACATGTTGGTGTTGCAAGCAACGTTCAAAGCGGTATACAGCTGTAAGACATAAATACAGAACTTTCTAGAATACTTACTACTGCATTTTTTTGGTATACTGGAGCTCAAAATGTCATGGAATATCTGAGTATGGTTATTGACGAACCTCAGAGGTCAGAGCAGTGGGAGAGTTCATAAACTGCTACAGTCTTGTAACTCAGTACGAAATTCAATTATTAGTGTCCATAAATGTTTCCAATGCATTGTGTGTCAGTGCAATGTCCTGGAACTGCAATCAACAGTGTAAGAGAAAATTTATGGAGTAAACCTGTAAATAACTGTGTAAGTTCTCAAGTGGTGTTGCTGAGTTAATATGTTGTTAATATATAACACTGTGTTATGAAGCGGTAAAGAACTCAACATACTGGCTGCACTTAACACCAGGGACACTTTGCTGTCACTGTATTGGAACAACAGACTGGTTATTTTCATTTTTCTCTGCCCTTTTGTATTCCTCTAAACACACAACCAGACTGATGGCATCACAGGCAGACTTTATTTTCTGCACTTTGTTATCTGAATGTGCTTTCAAATAAAGCAGGAGAATGGATCAATGCTATTACCTGTTGCTTTGTTTTTGGGTTTTGATTACAAAGTCGTATGTTTTCACAACACAGCTGTTTTGGTGCCATTTCAGTACAAGCCACAACCTGCACATATCTGTAGTCAAGTGCTTTGCTGTGACTTGAGTGGCTGCAGAAAGAAGGTGAGGTCCATTTTGGTGTATTGAGAAGCACCCAAAGCCTAAGGTTAGAAGTTGTTTATCCTTGTCTCTACCACCCTGGTTAAAAAGATTCCCTAAATAAAGAACAAAATACTTTCTCCGCTTCTTTTCCCTTCTGCCCCCACGAACCCAAAAGGGAGGCAGCAGCTCTGGCCAAGGGATCCTGCAAAGCTTCAGGAGGTACCATGTGTTGGGCATCCTGACCCAGTGGAGTGCTACCTGAACGGGTTTTTAATATGTTCTTCCCTAAGGGGACACTAAACTGAGGTGCTCTCCTTCTTATAAGTAGCTTTGCCCCATTCTTCTTTGAAACAACTGAAGGGAGGTGAAAACTGGGGAGAGGGAGACAGTTTCTGCTCTTAACAGACATCGACATTTAGGTTGGGTGTCAGCTTAGATGGGCCGGTAGCTGCTGTCCAGGATGGATTTGTTTATGCAGCTGAATAGTAGCATCACATGGAAAAGGCAAAAGTGAGTGGATTGATTAGAGGGGATGAGCAGCAAGTGTTTGGCCAGGGAGCAGTGGGAAGGCACGCAGGGCTGCTCAGCTTCCCTGCACTCAGTGGTGCTCCTGCTGCCACCTCCACCCACACAGCACATTGCCCCTGGGTGCTGTGCAGGGAGTGATGGTTGCAAGGAAGAGCCCAGAAACTCTGCTTGGAGATGGTCCTCCTGCTCTGGGCTCTGCAGTCAGGCTGCTTTGGCTCAAGGACAGTGTCCACAACACTCTGCAGGGTTTTCAGGAGGGTGGCTCAACCTCCACATGAAAGGAGAGTATGAGAAGAGATAGAGCAGGGTCTGTGCTACAGGAGGTGGACCAAAGGGTGCTATGTTGCTGGTTCATACAGTGCTCTGATTCGCAGTCATGCTGCTGGCTTGGTGGGAAATGAGCTGGAGCCTCTCTGGAGCAACAGCAGCACTGGCGTTGGATTCTCATGGCTTGGAGGGTTTGGTGGCCTGCACATGCGGGCAGTCCAGCTGCGGAGAGCAAGGGAAGGTAGTCAGCAGTCTTCATCTTCCTTTTTCTTTTCATCTGACAAAAGATGCACAGTGGGAAACCTTGCCAGGCAGTCCTGGCAGCAGGTAAAGCCCTCAGGAGCTTTTTCTCCCAGACTCATGCTCCCCCCTTCAGCAATAATCTCTTTGTGAATCTGGCCAGCCAAGGCTCAGAAACTGCGGGGGATTACACCAACGCAAAGCTTTATGCTGGGTGGTATTCACTGGACATGGCAGTGTTTCAATCTTATTTTGCTCCATCCCCACAGTGAGCTCAGCTACAGTCAAAAATGTGACTGGAGGAACTGTAATGGACAGGATTGAGCTGGAATATAGTGCCAAGATGCTGCCTGCACTCCTGGCATGCCACATCTGCACCGTACATGCACAGCTCCAGTGCCCTATCTCAGAAGAAGTAGTGGAAGAGGGAAAGATCTGGTGAGGTGCAGCAAAACCCTGTTATGAGACATGGAACAGCTTCTGCCCAACAACAGGTTAAATGGACTCACCTTGGAAGAGGGAGAAGTCTGATGGGATATGGTACGGATCACAGATAACATGGAAAGGGTGAAAGGAAGTGATTTACAATTTTTTTCACAATGCAGAAGTTGGAAGGCACCAGATGAAAAGTTCCGGTGTAAAACAGCAGGCTTGAGGCAAAGAAAAGGACATTCATTGTCCTGGCAGCACATCATTAAGTGGCAGGGGGGCACTCATCCTGCAGCAGAATTTGGGCTGCTGGCCGATTGTGCAGAGGCACTCAGCGATCATACAAAGGCAAAGGTACAAAGTGACTTTTCTGTAGGAGCCACAGGAGCTCTTCCTGGCAAGGTCTGGTCCCACAGAGGTGACATAAAGCATGTTACCTGACAAAGCATTCAAGGATGCTTGAACATAGTTCCTTTAATGGCCCTGGAGAGGGGTGCTCCTCCCTACATCGCATGGATCTACTGAAACTGAGCACGCTGCGCTTTGATGTCATTCATGCAGGTTTAGATCCAACGACAAGTATTTCAAGGCATTGAAGAAGGTGTTTTGTCTTTCTTTGAAGGTCATGCTTATAAATGGCATAAAAATAGTTCTCTGAGTGAATCGGAGGTTATTTCTATTAGCTTTCTTCAAAGCCAGAATAAAAGAACAGATTTTTTTTGCTTTTATTTCATAGCCGTTACTCTGATATACTGAAAAAGAAACAACAAGTTTTGTAAAAAAAAAAAAAGAGCAAAAAATTTATTTTTAGATCAGTAGAAAAACTATAAGATCAGAGAGAGCACCATAACAGATGCACTCTCCATGGAGATTTGGAGATTAGTGAGGAGCTTTCTGCTTATGGTAAGCTTTTTCTGTAGTGGAAGCTGAAAATAAAAGAATTTAATCAGGATTTAAAAAAAAGAAGAGGTTTTGGTGCATGTAAAACTTATGTGTGAATGTTAAAACAACCAGGGTTTGCATCTAGCAATAAAACAGAGGATTCAATGCCAATATAAGATGTTTCACTGTTGGATTAAACTAAGGCTTGCTCTTTACCTGAGCTTGATTTTCAGGAGTAAAATACTGTGAACTGCAAGTACATCTGTGACGTGGTGCTGGAGCAACCCTAGATCGTACAGAGTCAGTGTTTTGGGCCAATGCTGAGTTTTTAAAACCCTCTCCACGTGAGAGGTGTCCCTGCTTGGCAGTAGCTGGAGTCCCTGAGGCTGCAGTACGTGGGAGTCTGGTCAGGCCAGAAACGGGCTCCTAAAATTGTTGTGTAACAGGAAAACAAGTTTGCATGAACTCGTCTTTAGTTTTACTGTAATTTCTCCAAGGGTTCAATAGGTAAAAAGGTGGATGGAATGGTGAAGGCACTTTTAGGGACCCAGTGTTCAAAAAACATGGATAATCACCTTGTGGAAGACAGTGCCCGTTTAGGATATTTCAGGGTGGTCACCACAATTTAAGTTTTCATTTAGATGTTTTTCCCCCAATTAATTCTCTTTACTTTTAACTGTTAAACAGAACAACAACAAAATCAGAAAGGGACATGACTCAATTGGACAAAGTTTGCAGTGGGTTGCTCACTGATCTCATTCCTCTAGAGCATTCTTTTTTATAATTTGACTCTTTCCTAACTTTGATACAACCTGAAAGGAGGTTGTAGAGAGATGGGGACTGACCTCTTCTCCCCAGTGACAAGTGAGAGGACGAGAGGAAATGGGTTCAAGTTAAGCCAGGTGAGGCTTAGGTTGGATATTAGGAATTTTTTTTTCACAGAAAGGGTTCTCCAGCATTGGAATAGGCTGCCCAGGGAGATGGTGGATTCGCCATCCCTGGAGGTGTTTAAAGAAAGGGCAGACGTGGTACTTGGGGATATGGTTTAGAAGTGGTTTTGTCAGGTTCTGTTAATGGTTGGACTCGATGATTTTAAAGGTTCCTTCCAACCTTAACGATTCTATGATTCTATGATATTGTGCTGATAGATAGGGAGAACTTTTGATTCCAGCTATGCTGGCTATAAATAACTTTTCAGAGATTCTTTCTGCTTAAAATATTGGGAAGTACACTGCTGTACTTCCACTTATCTTGATATTTTGTGGAAAGTTGTGCACACAATTTTTCCACTTGGAATGGTGCATGCTTGATTTAAAAAAAATATTCTAAAACCATGTCAAGCAAATGAAAGATATTTGCTTATCAGTCCACCAGCTCTGGTGGACTTAAAGGCTACATACATCCAGTGGGGGTCAAATATCAGGCTTTCATAAAATTCTGCTCTTTGCCTAAATTCCTCACCTATATACCAACTGTAATCATGATGTTTTTCCCATTTTCTGTTAAGACCTTTGAAAGCTTTTGTTGAGATTCAGAATATCAAGTAGCGTGGGGTGTACGCAGAAAAAGTGGACAATGAAGGTTCAAGTGTCTCTTCCCTCCCACTGGGAAAAGAGATTTTAATCAGGGTCTGCTGTATTTCAAAGACTCTTGACCACATGCCTGTACAGTTAGTTTCTCTATTTTACTCTGGCCCAATTTCTGGCCAAAGTGAGTTGCCCTTCTGAAGAGACTGAGAAGTAGAAATTGAGACTCCTATCCATGTCTTTCCAAGAAATATTCTTACTTTTTCCTCATCAATCTAAAGGTGACCTTCATACAACAAGGATTCTTGTCCAAGGAATCAGACTGTAACCTTGAAAGAGCCACCCCAATACCATGTGCTAACTTCTTTGGTATGGATGTGAGTCTCACTGTCTATGACTGAATGTCTTCTTCACTGTGTTCACTCTCAGTGACCATTATCTTAAACCATGAAATCAGTCTTTGCTAAAATTATTTCTTAGGATGATGTATTCAATACCATGGTGAAAGAAAAGTCTTTTAGCAAGAGATTCATTCATTTAAATAGAGATGAATCTTGAAATACTTAGAATTTATCCTGGAATAATTCTGTGGGTTTTGAAATCCCTTACTGGAGTGCCTGGAAAGGTGTTTAGGGTTTTGTATGAATCAATAGCCATAGGATGTCGTTCTGTGCCTATCTCAGGAACAAACGTGTATTACTGCTATATGAAGAACAAAGTCAGAAGAAAAAAAAAAAGAAGAACAGCGAGGAAAAAAATAAGAAAATGATACTCTAGTTGAAAGCAGTTTGCTGCTCTGTACCCCACTTGCAGTAAGTTGGATCTGGAGATAATGGAAAAAATAAAAGATTTCTTTTTATGCAAAGAAAACAGAATAAATAATGAAGGCATCATGAATGATGCAGAGATAAAACTGCCAGCTTTAAATAAGATAGGGTTTGAAGTTGAAGCTTTGAAGTTTTCTATTCCTGGTCCATTCTCATCCTATGCATAGTCTTCCAGAAGGTGCGAAATATGCACTGAGTTGTAGTCATACGGAGTTTTGCATAGGAATTGGTTAGCACTAATGCTCTAATGCATCACAGGCATCTGAGCAGACAGAAAGCCATGTAGCATTTTGGAAACAGAGTGAGAAAAGGATGATGTCAGCTTCTGTGGTGTACTGAACTGGACTTGAGGCTTAAAAGAGTGAAACGCAGTTGCTTATCCACTGGTCACTCCAAGCTCTCCCTTTTCATGGTCTTCCACTGGGGCACTGGTGCATGAGCAGGACCTGCATACTCACCACCCACCTCCTTTCTGCGGATATACGGTTCCTGTGGCACTACATGAACAGAGAAACCTCAGAGTACGGAACGTATGATTACAAGCATAATATTCAATGTACTTTGACTGAACCCTGCTGAGCAGAAACAGAAGTACAATAAGCTGGCTTTACGTCTGTTTTGTGTTTTCCTTGTGTACAGCTTGAAGGGTGGGACAGCTTCATCACCATGTTAGCTCTTCCAAAGTCACAATGAGTCTCGAAGACAGGCCAGCAAAAACATCTGCAGCACACTAATATTCTGGCTGCACTCCAGCACTCTACTTTTTCTGCAGGCTTCCATGGACTCCATCTTATGAGGGGACCACCTTTATTCCAAAGGCTTCTCTCAGTTTCAGGGTCAGTTTGACTCATTTGTATTGCTAGATTGGGCAATAGTCCATTGGCTATGCCATTGGGTAAGTGCAGTTTCTTGTCACTCATTCTTCTTCCATCTGTACAAAGGGACTGAGTTAAGAAAAACAACCCTCCAGGGACACTTCTGGGATTAATACCAGAAAGGGCTGTATGGCACTAAGGCAAGGTATAGCATAATAAACGTCATGTTGAGTATCTTAAACCTCCCCCACTGTTGGTGCCACAGCCAGAGCCTGTTGCTCCAAGAGCTTTTGCTTCAAGATCTGAAGGAACAGAAGCAAGAAATCAGCCTGCAGTGCTATTTACACAAAAGCTGTATCTCACTGAGGAACGACAGCAAAAGAAAGGTTTTCACCTGAATGGCTGAATAGCAAGAGACATCATCAAGTACCAGACTTGTTTCCGTATAGCTAGGCATACAGGGACTTATATTAAGCACTGTCAAAGTCCTGCTGGGAATATATTGTCAGCCTGCCATGTTTATTACCGCTAACACCAGTGACAGGGATGCTTTCAGGGATGCATTAAGCTCTGCTGTTTGAAACAGGGATACACCATTCTGTGGAAATACAATGGGCACGTAACTGGGGTGAAGACTTTTGAAGAAAAAGAGTTTAGTGGACAGCTGACAAATCATGCGAGTACGGCGTGGGGAATGCCTTCACAGAGGGGCCACTGAGATAAGAAGAGAAGCTATAAATTCTTGTAGTCAAACATGACCTTTTCAAAAGGTTTTGCTTTGTTCTTCTCTAGCTCCACTTTCATTTTTCCTTTCTCTGGAAAATTCTCCCAGTTCTCATTTGTTGCAGTGTTTGATTAATTTTCTTATTCTCTGTGCAGACACAAGCCAGGGTAATGGTTTTATTACGTTCTAGTCTCATTTTGGAAATGTTGCTGTCAACCTGGCTTTTGTTGAATACCTTATATGTTTTTGCTTAAATATTGCAAGCCTGTTTATATCAGTAAGTAGCATTTTTTTTTTTTTTTTTTTTGCTTTGGCTAAATGTTGAAAGTTACACCAATGGGAAAGAAATGCTTCAGACAAATAAGAAGTGACAGCAGATATCTTATGAAGAGCTGTTTATTAGGATTTCAGTCCTGAAGGCTTCCATAAAGTAAAAAAAAAAAAAGAAAGGTGTAATTCATCTTCAGAGAGATCAATTTATTATATTTGCTTACCTCCATGTAGAGCTCCTTTGCTTGTTAAAGGATGACAACTGGCTGAGAAGGAAGCAGTGGGGAAGGTAGGGGGGGACAGGGTATTTTTCTGTTTCCATATACCAAATGAGCCTAGCGCTCCTCCAAGGTCAGGTTCAGCAGAAGGTAGGGGAGTGTGACACCTCCAATAGATTTGTATTAATAAAAGGGTCATACTTGGCAAAGCAGTGTTGCTGGAAGAGAAAAATATAGACTGAGAGTCTATGAAAGTGCTTAAGAATGGAAAGTTATTGTCCAGAGAAAAATCTGTTTGCTAATCACAAATAGATTTTTTTCCTCCTCTGCTGTTAATAGGGACCACGTGTACTCCAGAAGCAAAGGAAACATCAATAAACTTAAAGGCATACCATGGTGAAGACTGTGTTCATTCAAAAAGATTTATATTCAAGGTACTGCCATCTAGATGGCATCAAAAACTGAATTGAAATGCCCACATTTAATGTGCATGTAAATATTAACATTAGCCCCTTTAGGATATCTGCCCTACTATTGCTAGAAATCTGGGGTAAAATCCAAATGAAGTGAGTCAGTTCCCAGTGGATGCTTGCAAGGTTTGCCTAAACTTGCCATTTCTGCTCTCGGAGGATTTTCTGCAATGGCCACAAAGCCAGAGTAAGTCTCTAATGCCTTTTGGGGCTGTGCATCAGCTGCTGCCAGAGCTGGGTCTACTGTTGATAGAAGAGGCTGCTGCCACGTGTCCTGGGGACAGCCAGCCTTCATCAGCAACTCTGAGCCGCCTGCTCTCTGCGGTGTGGGGAGGCATCAAGACACACCAGCAGGTTAAGCAATGGCATCTGGCTGCTAACTTCAATACAGGGTGGCAACGAGCAGGTTTTTCAGCAGCAGCTGAGTGTAAGCCCTCTTCCTCCATCCCAGAGCAAAGTCACTGAAACTACTGCCTCCAGTGACTGAGCCTGGCAGATGTTTCAGAGGAGATTCAGTTTGCAGTGTAAAAATACAGAACATAAAATACTAAATAAATAAATAAAAGAAACCAAGATAATATGTTTTAAGCACTGATCTTGATTGAGAGTTGAAACAGTTTATGGAGGGAAGGGATGGATTCCCCATTCCTTGATGTCTTTAGTTCAAACCTGAGTGCCTTTAAGGAAAATGGTTTAGTTTTCAGTCTCCTCCTTGCGAGAAGCAGGAGTTGGACTCGATGGTACTTATGGGTCCCTTCCAACTTGAGATATTCTATGATACTATGATTCTATGAAAATACAGCTTAGCCATATATGCAAATTACTGCCTGTCACGTAGGGGTAACTGGGTGATGCACAATGGTGGTAATATGCAAGAGGCCAAAGGCAGATGGCCCAACTGTGGTCCTCACCTTAACCTCATGAGCTCCTCCAGGTGTGATTTTGAAGGACAGATGGAGATAGCTGACTGTTTCTTGCAGGGCAACTGGCTGGAGTTTACATAAAGGGAGAGGAGTCTTTTCCTTGCACTTGGGCAAGAAAAACACCATGTTTTTCTGCAAGCAGTATGAGCAAGTGGGAATATGGCTCTGCTGTGCAGTGGCTGATGTGATCTGAGAAGATGACAGGGCACTGCCTGGGTACAGACACACTGCTCCTCGCTGAAAGCATGTCGACAGGGTATTGCACCTGGGGAACAAGATTCCTCGTGGCGTCAAGTCCTCTGTGGTCTATATTCAGCATTTAAAATTCCAGGGGTAACTTGCAAATGCCCTGTGTGTAGGAATCTTTATATGTGGAAATGCTGTTTCTGCTACAGGAGATTGAGAAGGGAAATACATCTTTTAAATGCTTTTTGCTACGAGTAATAACAAGAAAACTTCAAGGTTTCAGAAACTGGGGATTATGATTAGGAACACAAGAGGTTTGCTGCCTTCTCCTGTAACTCGGTATTCAGGAAAACAAAAAAATCTGGAAATTAGTTAAGCAGGAAAAGCCTCTTAAAAATAGCAACAATGAAACTAATGATACAAATAGAGCAAAGTAATTAGCTGGAAAATCCAAATGCATACAGATCAGCCCAGCTGAATGGAATACAACCTAGCATGCAGCAGGAATTAGATAAAGACATTCCTGAGGCCACACGCATTATTTTAGAGAGACGGGGTAGCAGAGAATTTACCACAAAGCTTAAGAGAAGACAAGGGAATAGCATTTTTCAAAGAGTAGGCATGATGATTTCCATAGGGTAACCTTGCTTCTGCCTGTAGCAATATAACAAACAAAATGGAAAATAACCAAAAGCAAAAACTTGGATCTCATTTTTCATGATGTATAATACTTGGTTTCTCAAACAGAAGTGTTGATGGATGGAGACAGTTCAAAATGCTTTTTGTTTTCCAGTTGTTTTCTGCCACTGAGTTTAATAAATCATCATTGTTCATTACCACTTCTTTTGTGCAAATGACAAGTTCTTGACATTAACTTCTTGGTGTGACTATCAAACAGCTAGCATGTTCGTATAGCCTTCCGCTCCAGTTTTACTGATGCAGCAATTGCAAATGTGCAGTTTGTCTGGAATGTCAGGTTGCTGTAAATATTTATTTTCAGTTGCTTCCATTCTCACAAAGGATCTAAGCTTTCTGTCTGAAGCTACCGGATCCTGGGAAGCAACAATTGATCACAGTGTCCAAGCCCGCCTAACATAGGACCTTCTTCCAATCACCTTGTAGGAAACCTGGGTGTGTAAGACATGAAGAACAGGAATTATTTGTTGCTTTCTTGATTTTATATCCAGTAATATAGGCAGTTGGACTAGATGATCATTGTAGGTCCCTTCCAACTGAAATAATCTTTCTCTCCTCTCCTCTCCTCTCCTCTCCTCTCCTCTCCTCTCCTCTCTCCTTCCCTTTTCTGATTAACTTTGTATAATCTTTATAGATGACCAACCTCATTACATTTTTCCAATACTTTGTGGAGAGGGAAATTATGTTTTTAAGTCCTTTGTTTTATCTGGATTGTGTCTGATGCCTCCTTCTCCTGTAAATGTCCCTATGCTGCATCTGTACTTCTGCAGTTTGTTGTGCCCCAGTTTTATGTTACACTCCTTATTGCTTGGGNTCCCTTCCCTTCCCTTTTCTGTCTTCTCATAGTCAAGACGACTTCTAGCAGGCAGTTTGAATATGAAAATTTTACCTAATAACAATTAAAATTATTCTGAGATATTTATTTTACCAGTATAGCTGTGTGATGTTGTTTGATTTTCTAGCATGATAGGATAGACAGGGAATTTGGGGGAGAGAAGTTTGGCAGATCTGAGATAAAAGTAGATAATACCTGGAATATGGCAATGCTGGCTTGGATGGAATGATAATTTAAGACTGAATAAAAAAAAACCCTTTGGTTTTGGTGGGGTTTGCATAGGCAATTTGTAAAACCTTCTGAAATCAGTCGAATTTCTAATGCCAGACACTGATTGCATTGTCAGAGGAAGGTGAATGGTTTTCATCTGTAACCCTGAATTCCAGACAATGTGTACTTTTCAACCTACATATTTAGCATTAAAAAGGAAGACACCCTTTGATTAAATTATGCTTTTAGTAAGAACCTGGAAAGGCCAACTAAAAAGAAAAAGGAAATAAAATAAAATAAAATAAAATAAAATAAAATAAAATAAAATAAAATAAAATAAAATAAAATAAAATAAAATAAAATAAAATAAAATAAAATAACTAATTCTTTCAAGTCACTGAACACACTTTACTTTGTTTCCTTTTCCTTTGTGTCGGTAGTATTCCCTTTAGAAATTCCCAAAGGACAAGTGATTTGAAGGCACACACTCTACCTTTTTGTTGCAAGCTAATACATGGGATACACCCAGACTGACCCAGTGATGGGATAAAAGGAAATTTTCCATTCCATTACCCTTAATCCTGACTCTTTAAAAGGTAGCACTGTTGACAATGTGCCAAACGTAGCACATAATGAACCTTATGAATCACAGTCATTGTTCCTCTGGGGTAAAGGCACAGTACAAAGGTTATTGTATATATTAACTACTTCAGTGATTCAGGTCTTAATTATGAAGAAAAAGACTTAAATAGTCACTTGGATCTGTGTCTTTTCATATCTATATGAAAGAGCTCACTGATCCTTCAAGCATCGAACACACTAAAAACATGGTAGATCCAGCTCTTTTCCTATCTTCCCCGTAAAGCCGATGAGAATTGAGAACCAATCTCAGTAAAAGCAGAGAGGAACATAGGAGCACCCTACCAGGCCTATCTCCAAAGATGATTCAGTTGAAAAGAAATAGATAGCTGCATATGGCTTGTGTATTAACCTACACTGATGCTTTATTAATTTTCTCCTCAGTTGATTGTGCCATGAAGGAGATGACTTCTCTGGTATGGTCTTTGGAGCTCTGTTTTCCTTACCACATGGTCTGTGTGCCAACGGATCATCTGCAAGAGGTCTCAGAACACTGTAGTCCTGAAAAGCACTTTGCGTACGGTATCAGAAGGGAGTATAGAAAAGATTTGTGCGTTGGGTCTGGGTGAGATGGAGTTCGTTTTCCCCATAGCAGCCCTCATAGTGCCGTGCTTTGTATTGGTCACTAGAAAGCTGTTGATAACACACCGGTGTTTTGGCTACTGCTGAGCAGTTCTTGCACAGCATCAAGGCTGTCTTGTCAACATTCCCTCTGTCTCACCCAGTAGGCTGGGGGTGGGCAAGATCTTGGAAGGGGACATAGCCAGGACAGCTGACCCAAACTGACCAAAGGGATGTTCCACACCATAGGACAACTCCTCAGTAACAAAAGCTAAGAGAAAGGAGGATGCCGGGGGCAGGATTTGTTATTATGACATTTGTCTTCCGGAGCAACTGCTACATGTTCCTACTTCCTGGAAAAGTGGTTGGACTGCTGATGGGAATTAGAGAATAAATCTTTATTTTTCCTTTGCTTCCACATATGGCCTTTCCTTTTGCTCTATTAAATTGCCTTTATCTTGACACACGATTTTTTTTTCCATCTTATTTTCTCCCTCCCTGTCTCGCTGAGGAGGGGAGTGATAGAGTGGTTTTGTGGGCACCCAGTGTCCAGCCAAGGCCAAGCCACCACAGCTTGTTATAACTTGGAATTAAATTGTATATTCATTATCATTTAGATACTACGTTATGGATATAACATAGTTTGTTGTTGCAAATTAGCTGACCTTGATGCAATTAAATCTGGAACCTCAGAAATAAGGTAGAGTTTTGATGACTTTTTCTAGATGAAGAGTTGGTCACATATGTTGAATATTCAAGAAAATTGTAGTGTGGGATTCTGTGCTTTGCCTTCTTTTTCATCTTTGTGCTTTGCCTTCTTTTTCATCTTTCCTAAAATACAAACCAACACTTATGAATGCCTTTGGGGTTATTTCACACCTTTTAATAGCTATTAAAATTTTTCAGTGGGAAATAAAAGTAGAAATAACCTTGCTCAGTAATGTAAAAATCTCTTCTTGCTCCCCACAAAGGCTTGTTGATGCAGATATATACATTTTATATGTATATAATGCCATATATATGGCATTGTGAATAATCACAGAAGACAAGGAAAGAAAATGACAGACTTCTGGCACACAACACCCAATTTTTGGAGCAGAAAAGCTCCATCTGTACTAGAATTAAATAGTGTCAGGATCCAACCTCTGGTGCAGAGGTCAACAGGCGCAATCTGGACAGATGTATATTAAAATAAGGTATTAAAATATAAAAATCATATGATTGTAAACTAATTTAGCTTGGAAGAGGCAGATGACCTTTGGAAGTCATGTAATTCAAACCCCTTCTCAAATGGGGCTATCTTCAAGATCACTTGGGTTTCAGAGAGCAGTTCAATGCCCACCTGAGTTTAAGTATGTCCAAAGATGGCAATTCCACGACCTCTCTGAGTAACCTGTTTAAACATTTGACTGCCCTTATGGTGAAACTTATTTTCCTTGTAAGTCACCAAAATTCCCCTTGTAGAATTTTGTGCCCATTGTCACCTGTTCTTTCACTGTGCACCTCTGAGAAAACTCTGGCTCTATCTTTATTCCTTAACCCCAATGCATTGAAGTGCATTACGAGATCTGCCATGTAGCTTTTTAGTAGTCTGAATAATCTTCACGTTGACAGCTTATCTGTGTATGTCACATACCTCTCCAGCTCCCTGACCATCCTAGTGACTCTCAACTGGAATCTCCCCAGTATGACTATGTCCTTGTCATACTGGAGGGGGGAGGGATATAACTGGACTATACACTGCAAAATTTGGGCCAAAACCGTGCCAAAGACTACTCCGACAGGTTTTTAGTATAGACAACCAAGTTCTGGTGGCTAGGCCTTGCCCTGGCATTGGTATGACGATATAGGACAGATGAAACTGAAAATGCAATGACTATAGCAGGACTGTTATTAGAATAAAGACTTCTCAATAAGAAGTGTTTTGTATTGGACAGCGTGGCCATTTGTCAGAGAGTGAGGATAGCACAGCTTTTGTATTGTATCTTTTACGGCTTTAGCCACAGTTTTTCAGATTGTGCTCAGTACAGAAAGCAAAGGAGCTCAGAGCCAGAACTGATCAAGCATCCGCGCCTCTGCTCCATGAAAAGTATGTTTTACGTAAACTTAAATTTTTAACGAAATGTCAAGTTTTGAGTTATTTTAAGAACAGACAGTTCAGAGAAGAATTCTCTTATGATGCAAATGGTTCAGGCAATGGGCTCTGCTACTACAGAGATAAAAAAATGAAAGTAATTTTCAATCAGAGTTTGGATCACTGCATAATGTCAGCAAGCTTGATCCCAGGTTATAAAAGGCATGTGCAGATTTTTCAGGTGAACAGAAAACTTGTGAAATTTAGCTTGGGGATGGTTTATATGAAAACCAATAGGTAAATAATAACCAGATTGCTCTGGTTTATCATCTGTGCAGCTCTGTTGGGCCACAAGGAAAATGTGTTAGCGAATACAAAACCCAACAATCTAGAGAGAAGATTTGTCTTCAGATGAAAAAAAGATGGAATAAAAGGAATATTTGGCACATAAATAAACAACAGGGGAAAAAAGAAATTAAGATGCTAAGTTAGATTTCTTGTTGTTCTTCTTGAGGTGGAGCCATTTTCAAGGTGGAATCATGGTTTAGCATATTGCCATGGGACAAATGGTGTTTTCTGTCCTAAATACTTCTTTTTGTAAACACCATAAAATATTGTTGGCTGATTTATCAGTCACCTTCAAACTCCACTACAGAGGATGCTTTGTTTGTGCTTAACGAATGCAAAGATCTCTCTGCTGTTTGGGCTGCCTGTTTTAAATGTAAATATGAAGACATATGTTTGCTTTTGTTTTTGACCTTTCTTGGTAGCTTCTGCAGCTGCTGAATCTAAAATGACAAGAGGCTTTCTTCCCAGCTGATCCTTCTGCTAAAACTTTGGCTAATTGTAAAACATGAAGGAAAACAGAGGAGCTGGCTGTAAAATTGCCGCACTCAATAACCTCAGTATTGGCCATTGACATCAAAAAGGTATGATCAATTCCTGGAACAAAGATTTAAAGACCCACTAGAGAAGAATCTGAATTTTTAAGAGAGTAGAAAGCTATTTCTTACTAACTCAGGACTATTCTACAAAGGGGAGAGTGCCTATCTTGATTAGAAATTCATATTTATATGTCATGCATAGAAGGAAAACGTGGATTTTAGGATCATTTGGAGATCCCAGAGAGTTTAGTCATCACGGGAAATCTGTGCTGAACAATCTCATTGAAACAGTTTTTCATTTGCAACACTTATTACCAAAGACAGTGTGATTTGGTATACTAAACCCAAATGCTTTGTATCAATTTTTCTCTGCATTTACTAATACTGACACTAGCAAACACAGAACGTAGAACACTGTATGAGGAGACTGTGCATTTCAATAAGTGCCTGAGCTGGCAGGGCAGTCTGAGCAGTGGCTGCATTCCTGTAATCAGCGCCTTGGTCTTATGTCCATCCCAGATAAATAAAGATGAAGTGAGATTGTAACTACTGCAAAATCCTTCCTCACTTACCATGATGAAAAGTGACTGACTTAAAATACTGCAAATGATTGAAACCTGACCCTGTTTGTATACTTTTCCCCACAGTTAAATAGACTAGATGGGAACGGGTTCACTTGACTTAGGGACCAGTTTAGGGTATTTTTTGCAGTTAACTTTGCAGGGGGGATTTGTCCTGCTTAGTGGATGAGGGAAAAGTTGTGGATGTTGTCTATCTGGACTTCAGTAAGGTCTTTGACACCATTTCCCACAGCATCCTCCTGGAGAAACTGGCTGCTTACGGCTTGGATGGGCATACACTTTGCTGGGTAAAAAACTGTCTGGAAGGTCGGGCCCAGAGAGTGTTGGTGAGTGGAGTTAATTCCAGTTGGTGGCCAGTCAAGGCCCCAGGGCTCAGTACTGGGGCCAGTCCTGTTTAATATCTTTATCAGTGATGTGGATGAGGGGATCGAGTGCACCCTCAGTAAGTTTGCAGATGACACCAAGCTGGGTGGAAGTGTTGATCTGCCTGAGGGTAGGGAGGCCACGCAGAGGGGTTTAGACAGACTAGATTGATGGGCCAAGGCAAACTGTATGAGTTTCAACAAGGCCAAATGCCGGGTCTTACACTCTGGCCACAACAACCCCACACCAATGCTACAGGCTTGGGGAAGAGTGGCCGGAAAGATGCTCAGCAGAGAGGGAGCTGGGGGTGTTGGTGGGCAGCCGGCTGAACATGAGCCAGCAGTGTGCCCAGGTGGCCAAAAAGGCCAATGGCATCCTGGCCTGTATCAGGAATAGCGTAGCCAGTAGGACCAGGGAGGTGATTTTACCTCTGTACTCAGCACTGGTGAGGCTGCATCTCGAGTACTGTGTTCAGTTTTGGGCCCCTCACCACAAGAAGGACATTGAAGCGCTGGAGCATGTCCAGAGAAGGGCAACTAAACTGGTGAGGGGTCTGGAGCACATGTCTTATGAGGAATGTCTGAGGGAACTGGGGTTGTTTAGCCTGGAGAAGAGGAGGCAGAGGAGAGACCTTATCACTCTCTACAAGTACCTGAAAGGAGGTTGCAGAGAGGTGGGAGCTGACCTGTTCTGTCAAGTAACAGGTGACAGAACAAGAGCAAATGGCTTCAAGTTGCACCAAGGGAAGTTTAGATTGGATACTAGGAAGAATTTCTTCACTGAAAGGGTCATCAGGCATTGGAACGCGTTACCCAGGGCAGTGGTAGAGTCCCCATCCCTGGAGGTATTTAACAGTCACGTAGATATGTTCAGGGACATGGTTTGGTGGTGGGCTTGTCAGTGTTAGGTTAATCATTGGATTAGGTGATCTTACAGGTCGTTTCCAATCTAAGAGATTCTGTGATTCTGTGATTCTGTCTCCAGACTCTTGCCTGGGTGTCTACATGTATGGAGCTACATCAAAGATTACCTTCACCCTGGAGTAGGCACATCAGTCCCAGTACAGCTGCCAAAGAGATTTCATCCCACCTTTTGAAAACTTCTCCTGTTCCCCACAGACAGAAGTCTTCTTGTTACAGTCACTGTAGGGATCCCTGTAAAAATTCTCACCCTTATTCTAATTGCCAGACAAGAAAATAATCAAAGAAAATTGACAATGTTTTTGAATAACACTGACCTTTTTAAGATGAAAGCAAGAGCAAGAACATGAAACAGGCAGAATAGGAAGTACTGAAGCTTAAGTTATATAAAAATGGTTTAAATAATGCTGATTTTCTAACATTATCTCACATTTTAGGGCTGCTGTAATTATCTTGTAAGTATCAGTTTGGAGAGGATGTCAGAAAACTGATTTTCAACATTGCTGCTATTATAAACTGTGGCCCAGAAAATATGTTATGACCATTGCTCAGTTATGCTTTTACAGAGGTGAGAGATAGTAGGCTTTCCAAAGTGGGGTTAATGGACTATTTGTGTCTGCAAAGAGCTGCCTTTTGCATGAGGGTTTCAAAGATGAAGCAAACAGCAGAACATAGAGGAAGGGAAAGTGAAACAACAAATAAACAATGTGATTAGCCTTTCTCCGAAAGGACAAAAAAGCAAGTGTATCAAAGACATTTAAAATATATAGGTGCTTTCTGAAAATTACATTTCAATGTCAGGAGTCACAGGAGTGGCATAAGAATCTTCTATACCTATGAAAGGGAAGAAAGGAATAGGATTTTCTTTTTTTTTTTTTTTTAACTAACATGATCCCACCAAAAGAGGACAACTTTTGTTAATGCCAGAGCATTAGATCTGCTTAGAAGAGGAGTCATGATAAGAGCATGCACAGCAATGAATAATTTAAGGGTAGCAAAAAAGAAATCTACAGCACAAGCCTAACGAGATCGTCAATGAAACCAGGTAGTTGCAAATTTTACACTCTGGAATAGGATTTTTTTTTAGATGATTTATGATCAGTGGAATCTGTGCTCTCAGCAGTACTATGTGGACCATAATGACCTTCAAGGAGGGACTGGGTGGTTGCAAGGATAACAAGAATAGCAAGAAAAATTCTGATAAATAAAAACAAAAAGCCTTTGTTAGGGGTTTTGAATCTTGTCTTCCGGATGTTTAATATGTCTTTAAATGATAATAGATCAGAAGAGATTTTACCATGGAGATATTTTACTCCACTTCTATCTGCTGGTTTTGGTGTTCTTTTTTGCCACCTGCTTCTCAGCAGGACACACTAACCCAGAGGGAGCAGCCTCATGCCATGGATGGACAGCTCTGGAGACTGTCTTAATGCATTTAGCCCAGGTCTGGTGCGAAAGCGCTCCAAAGTGTTCCTTTGCCTGCGGGTGAATTGCAGTGGGTGTTCAGCACCTCAGCAGGAATCACATCTATTTTCTTATCCCTTTTGTGCCCTCCATACAGTTTCCAAATCTCTAAGAGACTTTCTATTTCTAAAAGAATAATTGCCCTTGAGATCTGATCTTAAGTTGTATATCCAGGAATAACAGTCAGCCTATGGCGCTCATTATAACATAATAGCAGATGTTGCAGTACTGTGTTATACATTATTGACATCATAAATTGCAGTGGTGAATTTAAAACTATTATTGTCCATTGTATCCAGCATAGCTAAGGTATTTTATATGTTCTTACTTAGTGGGGCTTCACATTTTAAAATGGACATAATACTGGATAAGTGTATTAGAAATGTGATGATAATGCAGAAATTGAGCAGGAATTGCAGGACAAATAAAAAAATATTTTTTGTATTCAAATGGATAGGAAATCTGAGCCCAGATGTTTTGAGAGTTGGGGGAAAAAGGAGAGATTGAGGGTTAAAAATATTATTATCCTTCTGTGCATGTTTCTTGTCTCAGTAAGTGAAAAATCTGTTATTTATTTCCATTTACCATGTCACACACAGCTAATATTCCTCTCTGAAGTGTCCGAGAAGATGTGGAAAGAAAAACACCAGACACTTATTTCGTATTTCTAACTGATCATGTCTGCTGAAATCAAGGTCCAGAGGAACTTTCACTTTGGATGTTAACAGAAGAAAAAAATCAGTGTTTGTATTTCCTTTTTTGCATTTTGTTGAGATCCACCCTTGCATCATATCTTCTCCCATTTCCTGCAGGTCTGAAAAAGAACATCTGCTCATTAAGACTGACAGTCTCAAGACTCCAGAGTCCTAAGGCTACAACTTATTTAGCAAATCCCTTCACCACAACATCCAAGAGGATCCTGAATGCTTAAACCCAAGAGGATCTGATTATACCAGACACTGTGTTCCCATCAGCAACAGGTTGCCCGGAGAAGTTGTGGATGCCCTGTCGCTGGAGGTGTTCAAGGCCGGGTTGGACGGGGCTTGGAGCAATCTGGTCTAGTGGAAGGTGTCCCTGCCCATGGCAGGGGGGGTTAGAACTAAATGATCTTTAAGGTCCCTTCCAACCCAAACCACTCTACAGTTCTATGATTCTATGATCTAGCAAGTGGTGGGCATTCACCGCATCTTGCTGGAGTTAATCCCTCCCATATGATTTAAGCTTATCTAGCATGTATGCATTTTGGGTAGGACTTGATAAGGAATTTCCCCTCACTCCTGGAAATCCAGAGCCTGGATTCATCTCACCTCACATAGAGCAAAAATTCAAGCACTTAAGTTAGAAACCTTGTCTCTCTAGTCTTTCTGGGTAGTCAGTGGAGAGAGAGAAGCACAATCTGTCATACATCAATGTAACAACGATACAATCCCCTGGCAGAGCTCTGCTGCTTTAAGAACCTTGGGCACATGCATCTGAAAATGGGTAGGCTAAAGCGGAAATTAATGCCAGGTTAAGCATCCAGAGAGATGACCCTGTTGTCTGTTTTATACACATGCATCCACCAGCGCTTTTAGTCCCCGGCCCTTTGAATGGATCTGCACAGAGCAAGGAAATGCATTGACACGGGACTTTGCAAATGCAGCTCGACCATTTTATTTCACATGACTGTCCCCCAAAGAGAGAAAATACATGCACGCTTACTTTCTTTATTTGACAAATCTTTAATTAGAAAATCAGTCTCGTCTTTACTATAAAATATCACAGGCTGATAAATCTTGGTAGGTTACAGAGAGATTATTTTTTCTATGAACCTAATATAAAAGTTAAAATAAATAACAGCATTCATCAGATTATCTCTCCCCCCTACTATGTTACCTATTACAAAAAAGCCTATAGTCATCAACTTTTATCTAAAAATCAGAGATGTATATTGCAGCCTTTTATGAATTGAAGGGATGATATTAATATTTGATGAATTATTAATCATTTTCTGTGACGCTGACTGGCAGGAGTGGAAATGCAGCAGGCATGGATCTAAACCCATACGTGGAATTTTAATGTTCTGAACTCAGCAGAACAACTATCTGCACATAGCAGAGCACATAGTCAAATTTAATGATTATAACACCGTCTTTAAAAAAAAAGTAAATATCCATGTATTAATTAGCACTAAAACATTAAAATCAATTACACAGTAAAGCTTACATTTTTACATACAGTCTTTGCACCAGAGTGCTGCTAACGTTGTGCTGGTGTGTTGTGCCGTCTATGAGGTGAGGACATGCCTATGAGCCAGGACCCTCCAGCTGAACACCGCAGGGCTTCCAGTCACATGAGACTGGTGTGAGGGGACATTGACTAAAGGTGCAAGACTGTAACCTGGACATTATTCTAGAACTGCATTAAATGACATGATCACTACTTAACCATGCACCGACATGCGAGGGTACTTGAAAAATGCCCAACGTGTGTTTACTCTATGTTTACAAAGCTGCTGCTCCCCTGGAAAGAAGTGTCCAAGTGATGAAATAAGATGTCATGTGAAAAATGAATATACAGTATCTACATTAACTCATGCTCCTCATTAAAATTATGAAGTTTAACATTTACGTCTAATTAATAGAACAGAGACTAAAGTCTGGGATTTTGTATCTATTTTGCATAGTCCATTTAATACCCGGTATTTTCTTGCTTGCATGATTAGCGTCTAAAAGAAACAGTTAAATAAATACACAGTCATTTGCATAATGTCACAGTTTATTTAAAGAATTTTGAAGCTGAAATGATGAAAAGAGGACTGGGTAAATTACTTGGCAAACTGCACATAATTTATTATTACACTGAGTAAGTATATTGCACTGTCTGAAACAGTCACTGGTAAATTACCAACTTTTAGACACTGTCTAGATAATTTTCTGTGATTTTGCCCCCCCCCCCCAGCTACAAATAAATATATAGTTTTAATTCTGGATTTTAGTGGAAGCCCTGCTGAAAATAATTAATTGTTGCGACCCCAAGGTCAGGATCAGCAGTGAATATAGCAATAATGCAGCTTTTCTTGTTAAACCCTTCATTGCTGATTCCTCCGTATGTATCCATACCTCTTCTGATGTGCATTTCTCAACACATTCTCAGATTTCTCTCTCTGCAGGCTTGTTCCAAAGCCCACTGATGCTCATAAAAATATTCTTCTTGTTGCTAGGCTTCAGGCAGGTCTCATATGTGCCTCATCTTGATCTTTATCGTTATGCTGGTACTCCCTGGGAATAAGTTTTGCTAGATATTTGGCCATACCCATTGTTCTGTCTCTTGGCTACCATCCTCAGAGGATACGTACTCCAAAGAAATCCCTTCAGACTCACAGAGGACTTATTCACCTCACTTCACCTCTGCAATGTCAACATCTATGCCTTAACTAGACCTCCCAAGCTTCCTTCCTGATCAACGGAAAGAAGGCGGCTATTTTAGAGCATAATTCATTTTTCCTGTTTTTTTTTTCACCTTTGTTATGACACAATGGGTTGTGCCCAGGAAATGCCTACTTCTGTCTCCTGGCCAAACATGGACTCTACAGATGTCCTTATTTTGGTCACAATCCCAGGCTTTCATGTTGGAGTCTTGGTTCATATTTATATTCTTGGGTTGAAAGTTTTAAAAGCAGTCATCATTTATTTGTCAACTCTGATCAAGGTCAGAAAAAGTTTAACTGCAGAAGCTGGTGAGGTTGTTAAGCCCGAACATACTGAGAAGTCTGATTTTAACCTTTCTTTTCATGAAATTGCCATCTTGAAACTGCACATAGGTTCTTAACTACATGACTTGCTGGAGGATAAATTTGTCTTAGCTAAGAAAATATAGCTGGATAGGAGAGAGATTCCATCAAGAAGATAAAATGAAATCAGGATCTATTTTTTTGCTAACTAATCACCATCAAAAGAATCAGCACTGTGGTGTGCAGGTGGTTCGGCTAAACATATGGATGCATTTCAGACTCCTCCATATGTTTCAAAATACTGAATGTTTCATAACTAGAAGTACTGCATACTTAAAAAAAAGGCAGGCAGGTCTTACATATTGGAACATTTGATGTCAACGAGACTGAAGTTTGGGCTTCATTGTGCTGGTGTTCAATTTCAAACATGAAATTAAAGAGTTTTGAGTCCAGAAGGTAATTTCATGTAATAAATGCAACACAGTCTCCTTTCCTAATTTATATCCTGATATTCAAAAGGATCAAGGAAAGGTCAAAATAAAATAGATCAGAAAATGTGGCATTATCTCCTCTTTGTCCTGAAAATACCATTAATAACAGAATGGATATTGGAAAAGATTTGGACTCCAAATATAAAACTGATGGAAGTGATATTACCCTGGGGACTACGCTAGTATTTGTCCTTGTATTGCTGTTCAGTCTATCTATCTACCTCTGTATAACAGGTTGTGGTCACTTATATTTCAGTCAAGTAAACCAACAGTTTTGGAAAGAGGCTGCTCCTGTAGCTCATGCAAAAACCTGCTGAAGTTAAACAGAACGTTTCCAACTGTTTCAGGAGGCTGTGGAGCAGTCCTCAGTGCAAGCAGAATCACAGAATCACAGAATGGTCAGGGTTGGAAGTGACCTCTGGAGATCATCCAGTCCAACCCCCCTGCCACAGCAGGGTCACCTAAAGCAGGTTGCACAGGACAGCATCCAGGCGGGTTTGGAATGTCTCCAGTGTGGGAGACTCCACAACCTCTCTGGGCAGCCTGTGCCAGTGCTCTGCCACCCTCAAAGTGAAATGCAAATTGTGACAAGATGAGCAGAAGTAGGACTCAAGTCTTGAAAGCTGTCAAGTAACTAATCCTCTTTTAAGCTTTTGCAGGACTCAAATCATTTGATGTTCGTGTGCTCTAGTGTTGGTCATGGCATGAAAGCATGCACAGAGCCTCACAAATGGCTGTTCGGCAAGCACTAGACACGCTACCCTTACAAAAGTGTAATCTAAACGACTTTGCTAAAACACCGGACATTTTAATGCTCAGTGGTAACTAATATCGGGAAATGCTGGAGCACAGAAACAGAAAACGAGGCGTTCCTCCTTTATGGTGTGCATTGCATTCTGTTTGAATGATGCATGAGATGCCACACTTTGCAATGCATGTGCTGAGAAAGCAGAACTGTTTGCTGATTCATACTGTAAATTTTCATCCTTGTGGAGCATGAACTAATCTCTGGGTCATAAGCTAGTAGAATCTATCATTTGATTATAAACAGCTCTTTAAATATATATATATACGTATAAAATAAATGAATCATTTATTTACACTTGGCAATAAAATATGAGGTTGCTCATCCATTATTTATCCCTGCAGTGGAAAACAAGAATAGGGATGCAAAATTTCACTGAAACTTTTCTTGCTTGTGCTATACAACACTATGTTCTGAAATAAAATCTCTGGTGTCCGTCCTCCCTTAAATTTTGATCCAGAGCAATCAACAAAACTGCACAGATGGGAAAACACATGGTACTCCTTGCCCAGGCTTTCAAGCAGAGAAGGAATTATATCTTGCTCCTTTATTTTTGCTATCTTTTTTTTTCAGTTTTTTTTTTTTGTGGAACACGGTCTAATTCCACTTGTCACAAAGGAAAACCTAAGACAATTATGAAAATTAGAGGGAGATGCGAGGGCTGAATCTCTGCTCTGTTTTTTTTTGCCACAATAAATCCATTGTAAATCTGTTAACTTAAATTTTAGCAATACTGAAGCGATATCACATAGGTAGTACAGTGTGGGAGATTTCATGGGCAACTATTAGAGCACTGTGTCATTATTTCTTCTGCCTCGCTTTGTGTGTCTTTATCCATCTGCCCTCCCCAGAGTTGTAGCTGCCTTGCTGCAATCTCTGGTTTTTGGGGTTTTTTGCTTCAAGAGAGCCTGGACAGCAGAACCCTATGGGCTCCACTGCACAACTAGTGGTTCAGCACAAACCACTTTCTAGTCCTTGGGAAATGCTGCTTTATCAACACTTGCCTTTCTTATAAATTGGGATGAAAAGTTGGATTTTACTATTACTATTGTTATTTACTCTTTAGTAATTATTATTATTCATTTTATTCTTAAATCCTGAAAGAGATGGATTTATAAATGTTTCATTTTGGTGTGTTTGAAATGGCATGGAGCATTTTAATATTTCAGCCTTACAATATTTGGTTTCAGTTTGTTGAACTTACTCAGATTCTTCTAGTTCTTGTCCTTGGGACATTAAACTTTAATTCCCTATCATAGCACACTGCCTCTTCTTAGGCATTATAGTTTCAGCATCCTGACTGGCTTGTAGCTGCGCTACCTGTCCTGCAACCCCAACGCAAGTCCCCTGGGATCCAACGCTCCTATGACCCCTTTCTTAAGGGGTACTTATAGATACACCACCTTGGCACCCCCTGAGCTGTGCCATTTGGCTGTAGAGCGTGACCAATAGGTGGTGGAGAAATCGACTTTTGTACAAGAACTCTTACAAGGTACTGAAAATAATCAATAAATGGGCTGAGCTGATGCTGAGGACACATGTTAACATATGTGATTTGGGAAATCTTACCAGCTCTACTCATGGTTAAAAGCCTTGATGGGAGCAGAAACTCCACTGCTGCCTTGAGAACTTGACAACAGCTCAACTGAGGAGTCTTCCCACCTGCAGCCACTGTATTTAGTATTTGATCTTTGTTCAAACTTTACACAGAAAAAAACTCATAGGTTATGTTGGTGAGTGCAATGTGATGTAAGACATACCTATAACAAATGAAAAGCTTAGCACTTAACACCTCTTTATACAAAGAATTGGCCTTACCTGTGTGCAAATACACACACAAGACATTTTCACACTGCTGTCAGGGCAAGAGATGTTTGCACTGCCAGCAGACTAATAATTGTATCCTTCTATGCAGAAAAAAAGTTTTCAACAGTTACCAAAGTAAACCTGCGTTGTCCAGAGAACATCGTTTCAGAGTTAGATAGAATATTCATACTTCATTTACAGCCATGCAAAAGCGTTCACGCAAGTGTAGCACTATGGGCAATGTGTAAAAGCAGGGAGATGTGCACATTGAGGAGTACATGAGCATCTTTTGAAGAGGCATAATCTCTCACAGGACAAAATAATTCAGAGTACTTACTCAGCACAACTCCTTACGACTCCTTCAAGAAGCTGCTCATACAGATTAGGAGTCTGACAATGTCCTCTTACACTGTTGCTATCTGCCCTCCTACTCTGTTGCTATCTACTGTATCTTCCTTCACCTCCTCAATACACTCTTCACTGTGTTATCTCGCATTTCACACTTTATCTCTGCTCTGACTACATCAAGGCATTATGTTTCTAGGACTGTCAGTCCATCATTTTTCACATCTACTAAGATCACATAAAAAGAAAGACATTTGTGATATGCTCTTATCCAAAGCCTCAGATCTGGCCCTTCATACAATCTAGAAATTTTTAATTCTTTTGTTCCTATTGATCTTACAGAAACTAATGGTGTCTTGACATAATAACGCAAGAGCACTACATCATGTGCAAAGTTTTCTCTCTGCCCTTCCTGACGACCCTGTGGATGTATTTATTGTGTCATCAAGTTTCTCAGGTCCCTGTGGTCTGCACAGTCCCCTCATTTTTCATAGGTTTTAGTTTATGATGCTGATTATACCAGAGATGCCTGTAAAAATACATTCTTGATAGTGGCTGTTGGTGTGGAACTAGATTTTTTCCTGTCTGCTTTATCTAATTAAAAAGTAGGCTTGTGTTTTGCTTTGCTCTGCTTAAAATTTATTGAGTTTCAGGGCACGGTGAAAAATTTATTCTGTTTCTTGGCTTATTCAGCTAAAAGGTATTCAGTGAGTTAACATCCTTTGTTTTGCTTTTATTTATGTGATTTTCAGCTTCTGATATCAAGGATTCATATCCACTTGTTCCCAAACTACAAAACAGAAGTCAGAAGCACAAATCATATGAGGGCACAGTGTCACACCTAGTCTGAAACTTTGCGGTAAGTGAAACCAAGTCCCGGGGTCCAGATTGTCTCCACTTGGGGATGACCTAAATGACAGTGTGGATGTGGCTTACTTCTCAGATAAGCAACTCTGTAATTTTAAGGTGTAACCCAAAGATTATGGCTGAGTGCTTTTAAGTCATCAGTGATATCTCTGAAACAATTCCTGACATGGAAGGACAGAGCAGGCCACCCGCAGAACAGAGGGGAGGAGGGCAATGTGCTACCTGAATATTAAAAAGCCATTGTTTGTACGGGTTCTTTGCTTTAGTTCACACAGGAGAGGCTTTTGTAAAGAGAATTTAATTCCTTCTCAACTATGTATGCTCCTTAGCTCCACTCCACTTACATGCAATTTCCCGAGACGTGTCCTGTCCATTTCCCAAAGCATTTTCATTTTGAGCACTTAAACTGTGATGTAAACAGAATTAAAATTTTGCTTGGATTTCTCTTCCAGAGTACAGACTTACTGTTTTTGAGCAGCTGATCACGCAAGTGGGTCAGCTTGGGTAGAGCTCTATTAATGTGACTGATTTCAGTGAGTTTCTGTCTGGATCTAGGATTGAGCCTTGTTTTCCTGTTAAGTGAAGGTAGAGGGTTGAGACATCAAAGGAATTCTAGCAAGATTTTTAAAATAAAGCCTCTTTAAGTTGACTTTACCTGCATCAATAGTGGAAAGTATACCTTACGTTATTAATAATGAATGAATTTTTAAAAGATTCATGCATTTGTAACTGGCTTTGCTTCCCAATTCCTTCTGCAACACACTCTTCAAAAGCAGTGAAACTTATTTGGTCTATTTCAGTTTTATTTCTAGGCAATTTCACATTTTTGGGGTTCTCCCATTAACACTAGGGTGGCCAGGATATTCAAGCACATCTAAGCATTTTTAAGCCCTTGATGAGATATCCCTTACGGGGTACAAAAGTGGTGAAAATACAAGGTCTGAAAAAACGGCCTATTGAAGCTCTCAGTCTGGGGAGCTCCACTAACGAGGCAATCTCAAAGGTGCTGTACAGCCAGGCCTTTCAAAGACTTTAGAATGATAGAAGTATGTCTCTTCCAGATTTTTAAAAGCTCCTAAGCAGTGAGCCTCAACAGGAGCTAAGCACCATCTTTAGGTGTCTCTTAAAAAATCTGCCTCATTTCCAGACTTTTGTAGACGTTGGCCACTTTGGGTCATTAGTGCTTTATGGATGTTTCTTATACTTTTGGCAGTGTTTCAAGGGAGTTTCTGTTACATTGGAACTTCTATTTTGGTTCAGCAACATCTATTCTTAGCAAGTCAACACATGAATCACATTTCCATGAACCAGCTGTCAAGGGACTGCTTGTTAGACTTTATGAGCAGGAGATCCCTCACATTTCTGCAGTTTAAGAGAGCTACTCCTCTGGGAAATCCTCAGAAGAACTAAAAATAGAAACTTGGCTAATTGAGAACGTAAGTGCAAATTTATGCTAAGGAGATGAGCTATTTATAACAGGATCTCCAAGATGACAATTAGAGACCATTGCTGTAAAATGTTCCAATGAAATCTTAAAGAATGAAGGGTCACCTATGTTTGAATGTCAGGGGGTGAATTAAATGCTTGAAAAGTAAGAGAATAATAACGTACAGAAGTACACAAAAATCATATGCTACCAAGCTGCCAGTTGTTACCAACTATATTCTCTTTAAACCGAAGCTTTTCCATTATAAGGGTGTCAGAAAAAATTATGATGAAGTCACCCTTGTTTGTATTCCATCCATGTACAAATTGATTTGCAGAAGAGTTTTAATGTTACAGTGCATTATAGGCAGAAATTGATACCTTTTCATTTAGAAAGTTGTCTGTCATCTCTGTGGCTGTATATGGATAAGAAATATGTGCCAGCGTAGCTGCATTTTTATGATCACAGCTATAATCCTAATTTACAGCAATAGCCAAATCATTGCTGATAGCAGGAAAAAGGATTTCAATAAAAGACTAATTATTTTGCCTGGTGGATGTAGCACAGTACCTCCCAGATCCAACTCCGGTCTGAACAGCCTGTAAATATCAAACCTTGAATTCCTTGAGCTCCATTCAGAACTCGCAGAGGTCAAGCCCAGCTCTCTGTTGACCTAAAAGCCAAGGACAAACTTGTGGCTGATCCTAATCGTTACTAATCATGTCACGTACTGTAAGAGATGCTGTTGGTGTTGCCTTTTCTACTCCCAGCTGTATTTCATAAATGGCTTACCCTAAAGCCTCAGGGAAAGGGAAAAAGAAGACTGAGACAGTAAAATGAAGTATGCGGCTCACTTGCTGAGCCAGGGAGCTGAAACAACCTATGCATCTCTGTCCTTCACAAGTCTGCGACGTTATCCAGATGGTGCGGATTCTATGATGGAAGCGGTGACTTGACTGGTTTGAGGTGTTCAAACCTCTGTGTAGGAGGGAAAGATGGATAGGAAGGCTGTAGATGATGCCAGAAAGCAGAGATATAAAAATAATGAAGACAGCCAGACTGGGAGCATGGTTCTGAAAAATGCCTGTGGGAAACTTCTTGGTTTGAACTGGTGGCAAAGAGGGGACTTTCGGTGAGTCAGAGAAGCTGCTTCCTCCTGCCTGGAGGCAGTGTCTTTCGTATGCCTTGTAGGTGAAAGAGGAGGACACTGAAGAAATAGCTGAATTCTTTATTGATTTCTCCTGCCAACAGAAATGACTGCAACCTCCAAGATTTGGATAATTGCCAGAAAGGGAAAGAAAAAACAATAAAGCTCTAAAAATAGATCTACTCCTCTCCATTTCTATTAATCTTCTTGTTGGCTGGTGTTAGACATTATATATGTAGGAAAGGAGTGAGTTTTCCCCTGCCTTATACAGTTGCAGATTTACTAATAATCTGAAGGGCTGTGGACCCCTTCAGAGTCATTCTCTTTTAAGACGTACTCTGACAAACTGATTAAGACTGTGAACTTCCAGCCATTTGTTGAGAGATATTGGCAAGTGTCTTTGAAAGAAAATGCTGTATAACTCTGAAACTCTCTATTCTGAAAATGCTAGAGCCTGGAGAGGCTTTCTACAATTGCGGTTCTGTATTGCCACAGGTGCACATTTTACTGAGTAGTCCTAAGAAAGCTGATGCTTAGCAGTTTTTTTCAGGAATTTGTTCAAATCTGCTTCTGCTGACCTCTGCTGACACCATTACATTCAAACATAACTATTTATTCCTTAAGCATCATGACTTTGAGCTGACACTATCATGACTTTGGCTTCCCAAAATTTCATGGCCCTTTAGTATAGAAGGAACTAAACAAGCCGTGTAAAATTTGAGCTGGTCCACACGCACACTCAAGGGATTCTCTTTTGTCAACTACTTAGAACAGACTGTGATTTGTACAGTACAACAGAACAGTGGCAGAGAGATATGAGCTGTATTACCTAATCTGCAGATAGAAGAAACACAAGCCTGATGTATACGATCAGGCACAAGTCATAAGCTTCAAATTTACAGCAGTAGTTACTTGATCATTTTCTTTGACATTATTTCCTTGGTAAGAACACCTCTTAGATACAAATTTTCAAGACTGCCTGAAAATCAGGAAAAAAGGCTCCAGCATCACGTGAACTGAAAAGAAGGCACTTTGCTCTGAGTTATTTCCTTAATTTTATCATCCATAACCAGAAATATTTACTCTTCTAACAAGAAGCCAAGAAGAAACAGCAGCATGGTTATGATATGACTGCTTCTTTGCATTGCTAAATTTCAGTTTTAGCTTTATAGGTTTTTTCCTCAACCAAGAACAAAGCAAATCCTATTTGCAACTGGTCTTTATTGCTGCCTTAGAAGGAATTAAATATCCAGCTACTTACAGTTCAATAAACTCCTTAAATCCTGCGTGAACAAAATGAACAAAGCTCATAAGCACATGCTTGTCTTCCACAGAAGCCAGTGAGGTGTGAGCCTGTGCTTGAAAGATATGAGCAAAAGTGTGCATATTTATGCTTGTAAAGCTGTGCTGGGTTAGAGATACCAGCGTTAGTTGTAGAGGATCTGTGTAAAGGTACTAGTTTGGTTTTGAAAATGGCATAGTTGTGTTAGTGTGATGTTACTCGCATGGCGGCCTGATTTCTGAGCAGGAGTGAGGAGCTCCAGCACAGTGCCATGCTGACACAGCTTTGCATCTATGCTTGCAACCCTGCCTTGTCTTCCCATCATTGCAGAACTGTTCGATGTAGAAAGACTCTCTGTAAGGCTATGCAGAGGTTTTGAATGCAGCAAATATACTCCCTTGTGCACTGTAGGATGAGTCCATGTAAATTAAGCTTATATTAGTCAGTGATGTTTCTTCTACTTTATGCCCTAATTTGGCTATTTCCAGCTTTGTCAACCTTGGATCAAAGGCCAAGTGGTTGCAGCTAAAGTGATAAGCAGCATACCTATCAGCCATGCACCAAAAAGGATGTTTCAGGACATTGGCGCCAAGTTTTGAGAACTATTAAGAGTTACTCCAGGGAAAGCATCAGTGCTGAGAAACCCCTGAGAGCAACTGCAGGAGCTTTCACAGAACACAGGGGAAAAGCTGCTGTAACCTGTGATAAAGCAGTGATTGCAAGAAGCAACAACTGCATTGTGAGAGAGAGCTCCTCTACCTGCTCCTTTGGTTCAAGGCGATGGAAGACTTTCCACAGTGCCATGGATGTGGAAATGGAGGAGCAATGATGTGAAGAATATGTTGCCTTGGCTCATTCCTTCCAGACCCTCAGTACTCTGGTATCCAGTTCTCCCAAATCACACAAAGCAAGAGCATCTATAGGATGAAAGTAAAAGGCTTGTGCCCTGGATCTTGAACTCAGTATTTTTGTGTTCCTCTGTCAGGAATCAGCTGGGTTTCCAATCTTTTCAGCTGAAGAGTAGAAGAGATCGCAATAGTTCTGAATGAAAATGTAGTAGATGCTTAACATCAGCACAAACTTACACAGCGAATAACATCCCAAATAGAGATGACCTCCTTGTCTGTCATAGCTCAAGAAGCATTATGGGATTCCAATTTAATGTGATAAAATGTCATCACAAACATGAAATTCTGAAGCCATCACTCAATGATTATAATTAGCCAATGGCAAACTGCTCTGAATACTAAAGCAACTATAAAAGGTGAAAATTCTCTTAATTAGCAAAGATGCAGAAAATGTGTGAGACTGACTCACGGCTGGGAAGGCTCCAATTAACCTGGCCCAGATTGAGGTGATTAGGAGGGCAGCTCCAATTGTGTAAAGGATGTAAAAACTGATAGTGTGGTATTAGGTCTTGTATTTTTCCATCCCTGGGCCTGTTCCTCAGTGCTACCTTCAGGCACATCATCTGTTAACATAAAATCGTTTCCTGAACTGGCTGCCAAAAACCAGACCTAAATCCAGCAAGCCCTGACTATACTCTGCAAACCTTTTCAGATATTAACTCTTTCAGTGAGTACGATCTGCACAGCAATTTTTCTGCCTAGATATCACACAGTTCTGTTCAAGCTCTTTTTTGATACTGTTGCAAGGAGGTCTAGTCCCAAAAGACCGGTAAAATTACTACTCCACAGTAATAAAAAAGCAAGAAACCATTTCTTTCCATATAGTGGCATTTTGCGGACACAGCACCTCACACTGGGTGTCTGATCATTGCATTGTTGTAGTTGAAAAGCTCCTTAGCCTGGACTGATCTTACACCTGACAAATTCAGTGGCTGCTTCTCATTGACTTCAGCAAGGGAAGATCATGTCACCTCCTTCAGATTCAGACCACAGGAGTACTGACCTGTCCTGTCCTGCCGATCTCTGTACAAAACCAAAGTGCTGCAATGAGTGTGGGAGCCACAGTTTCATCTAGTTTTAACAGCAATAGCATAGTTTCTGCTAATAATCAGGGCAACAGGGATTTCTGCACAAACCAATCACTCCGCCTCTTACTCAGCTTCTCAGAAATGTTTTGTTTGCGTCCCATACTCTGAAACTCTGATATGTCTGTGTGAGCTGCAATTATATCTCCATGATGCATCTCAGGAAAGACGACTAAACAGTTGTACTCCTTTAAAAGAGAGATGGAGAAATAGCCATTGGCACAACTGCAGTATTCCCAAGCAAAACGTAAATTACAGTTTGAAATCCAAAAGTGATCGTGAGTGAGATGGACAGAGTAAAATTTGCTAATGTTTTTCCAATCTCTAAAGCTTCTGTGTGCACCCACAAGCAGACAGGGTATAGGTCAGTTCATTGCAGAAGATGAGTTCTTATAGCAGCCCCACCAATAGTGTTTCTGAAATATTTCATTTGCTGTAAGAAACTACGTTAAAACTTTGAGTTGCGGGATTGTATACATGTATTTGTTGCATGATGCCATGAGCTCGCAGAAATTTCAAGTGCTAACAACCACTGCATCATTTCTCCGTACGCTGCCATGAAGATACAACCTGTCTTTCACACTATACACTGATTTCTGAGCTGCGTGGGAGAGAACCAACAACTCAGAACAGACCTAAGGTCTATCAATCAACACACCACCAAAATCCACATGGATCCAATGTTGAGAGTACAAGGGAGTTATTTGCAGGAATAATGACAATGAAAATGGACATTTTTTTGGCACAACTAAAGCTAAAAACTCAATCTGCATTAAAAAAATGAACTAGTGGAAAATCTCATTAATTGGTTATGGGTTTTTTTTGCATATTCAAATCCATGTTACCTCTTATTTCTCACAATAAATTGATCTGCATTTACTTTTAGTTTTTCAAAAAAATGACAAAAATAACTGGAACTATATTATTATTATTATCGGACAAGAACTGGCTAAAATTCTGGAATGAGAACTGCAGTTTTCAGTATGAATTGAGCAAAGACCAGAAATAAGCTGCTACAAAAGACTAGAATTCAGATCAGCGCAACTGTCTTTATCACTGGAGGGCAGTATAAGTACCAATACAGGCTGAAATAGCAAACCCCCAGTATCCTCAACTAAGTGACTTTATCTACCAGAACAGTAACTGCTGCTTCTTTGGAATGGCCAGCTACAAACAAGAGATGCTGCAGACAGCATGTCAGACCTACCACTGAAAGACAGAAAGACAGTTTTCCTGTCATCGATTTTTCTTTATCATTAAAATTTTCCAGACCAGACTTGGGCTGAGAGGGAGAGAAACTTTCTATGGCCAGAGATCTTCTGGAAGTGAAATTTGTTTGCAAAATTCGTATTGAGCTTTTCTCTAATTTTAATAGCAAATATAGTTTCAGGAACCCTCATCATGTTATGGCTACTACCAAACTTGAATGCTGTCCCAAGACTTTGGGGTATCTCTCTTATAGCCAGGCATACACGACCCTTGTTTCTTGGAGCTCAGCAGAGTTTAAGGGCTTGATGGTTGGAACAAGACTCTAATTGTTTCATTTGCAACATGCACAGAAAAGTTTATCAAGCTTTTCTATGTCCTTGGCAATGAAGAGGAGAATTTCATGCCACAATTCTGGCCTGCCTTTTCTTAATCATAGCAATCTATGAAGTTTCTGGACTAGGCATTCCTTAGAAAACGGTGAAAAAAGGCCCTTCATTCTCTGGGGTACCACTGTTACTTCAGGTCAAATCTGCATCCTCCCTCATGAAAGCGAAACTAGCACAGAATCAACACAAGTAGAAATGGCAGCACCTAGTTCAGGGCAAGAGAAATAGTGTTGACTTCTGGTTTCATGCAGAGCTAGAGCCTCTGAGGCAACAGTAGGTCTCTGCTTCCTTCATTTTGGCTGGTGTGAACATCTAGTCACAAGTAAGACTGTATAAGCAGAAGGCTCTTGGGAGACCTTATAGCAACCTTTCTGTACTTAAAAGGGGCCTACAGGAAAGAGGGGGACAAACTTTTCGGTAGGACCTACAGCAACAGGACAAGGGGCAGTGGTTTTAAACTAAAAGAGGAAAGATTGAGGCTAGATCTAAGGAAGACATTTTTTACAATGAAGGTGATAAAACACTGGCACAAGTTGCCCGGAGAGGTGGTAAATGTGCCATCCCTGGAGACATCAAGTCTGGACGGGCTCTGAGCAACCTGATCTACTTGAAGATGTCCCTGCTCATTGCAGGGGGAGGTTGGACTAGATGACCTTTAAAGATCCATTCCAACCTAAACTATTCTATGATTCTGTGATCCTAAGTAGCTATGATATAATCAAGGAAAAACTCTTTTATGTTTACCCTTCAAATAAATCTGACAGAAGAAGAAGAATGGAGAAAATTGTGTACTTTATGCCAAATCAGTTAAATCCAAATAAAAACAGAAAACTGTGAAAGAAAACAGAAAGAAACCAGAAAACATGAAAGAAACTCTCATGGCAATGTTAGTAAATTGCTTGGTTAAACACGTCTCATATGACTGCCTTAAATCAGGCACAGAAACTTGAAGACAAAGTGGTCCCTAGGTAAGGCAGTGTGCTTAATTTGCAGCTGTATGATTCTGTCTGACTTATATCAGCTGAGATTTTTGGCTGTAGTTGCAGGAATCATTCTGATAAGCTAAGTATCTTGATTTCCAGAAGAACCTGTGCAATGGATTCACGAGAGGGTGTTTGACATGGGACCAGCACAGATACGTTGCCACAGCTAAGTGTCTATTGTGTAGGTTGCAGTACTTAGTCCTGAATTTCTAGGCAGAAACTTGGTAAGTTGCTGTAGTATGACTACTGATTCACAACATGAGATGTACAATTTTGATGGCAATTAATATTTAACTGAAGTAATTTCATGACTTCTTGCAACTCAGCTGAACATCCTCGGTATTGTTCTACTAGCATATGTTTTTTGCACTCAGTATTACCCATGTTCAGCAGTGGCGATCTTTTGCAGCTCAAAGACACAATAGCGTTACCAGTTTACCACATGAGATGACAACTAGCCACTTTCCTTTCACCAAGGAGAATTTCGTCAGCAACAACTAGCAGAGGCAGCTTTCTAGCAGTGGCTTTTTTCAGTGCCTTTTGGAGCCACTAGCTGGAAGACTCACCTGGGGAAATGGTGATTGATTTAGAAATGGAAAATAAGTGTACCTGTGGAAAATAGCCTGACAAAGATGGACAGGCCTAAATCCTGTCAGGGTGCCATCTCCAATATGACTGACGAGGTCGTGTCTTCTGATCCTGCACCAGCTCCTCCCTTTCATTTGAAAGGAAACCAGGTCCATGGGTAAAGACAGAGTCTTACTCCAGTAGGTTCCCTCTAGACAGGGTGCTGAGGACAAGGATTTCAGCATATAGCCAGAGACTTCAAGGCAAAACCCAAAGGTTACCATTTGCACTTGATGGGGGAAATATGAATGAATGTGAAATACACGTTGTAATGTGTCCTTATAAGATTACTGTTTACTCAAGGGCCTGAGAGATGCTCATTCTGGTACCTCCATTATCAAGAGGAAGAGAAGTGGTAGCACAGAGGCAGGGGCAGATCTCATAGCCATGGGGCAGCACTGAGCACGATGTGGGCAGGTTCCCTCCGGCTTCCCGGAGATGGTCAGAGAAAACCTGAGAAACCATACCCCATGCCTTTGCACTGGAAGGGCTTGAACTCCCAGTTCCACCACTGTAGGAAGAGGAGCTGAGAGCTACCAAGGTTGTGGAGGAGAAAGGAGAAGCCTGAATGTGAAAGAGAGAGAGAACTTGGTGAGAAAGGAGCTGTTGGCATGAGTGGTTGGTGAAGAAAGGAACTGCGTTATGTCCTACAGGGGCCATTATATAGTCAGTGCTCTGCGGCAAATTTAAACATTTGGTCACGTTTAGTATAGCCTCAGGGTGGCTGTAAATTGTCTATCTGCCAATAGTCTGTGAGGGACTACATGTCACCTCAGGGTTGCCATTTGCTCTGCCCTGCTTTTTCCAAGCCCTGAGGTGCTCCGCACCCCTTGTGAGGAAGGAGGTGCCAGGTCCTGGTGCTGCCCAAGGCCTTAGCTCCACATTTGCTCTTAAAGAAATCCTATTTGTTTCCTCTAAAACTAAATGTAAGGGAACCTGACAAAATAGTCCTGTAATATGCCCTGATACTGAGTACCTTTCTATTAAAAAAAGGGAAAATTCTAATATTTAAGAGTAATATATTTTATTGAATATTTCAGTCTTTCAAAGACTTAAGTATTTGGTATAGAATTTCAAGTAAAAGGCTCATACAAATATGGTCATGGTATAATCTTGAAAAATATTAACAGTTTTCAGCAACAAGGGAGCTTTACGAGGGAAGAAAACAAATATTAACTTATGGTGTTTATTCATAGCATAGTAAAGTTGCCTACACCTGAGGAAGTTCCAGTAATTAAACACCTAATGCTAAATTCATAAAAAGAAAGGTTAAGCAAATTCTGCAACGTAAAGGGAGATAGAAAAGCTGACCATTATGGGCCAAAAAATAAAAAAATGAACAAGCATTTCATTAAATTAGGGTGCAAATGGACATAAACAACAGTTGGAAAAAAATGACCACCTTCTTCCCTGCAGTACTTGCTTAATTCAGACCTTTTTGTAGTGACTTTTGGCTGCTCACAACTGCCTTGTTTGGAATGCTCCCGCCACCCAGCTGCCACCCTGGAGCCCTGACGACTCATCGTAACCCCCAATAAACAAACTGAACAGTCAAACTGATTATTGCTCATCACCCGAAAATTATTTCTCAACATTTCCACTGCAGTTACAATGAACAGAGGTGCCTCAGAGGGATTAGTCTGACCCCACTTTAGGTGTGTGCTCACAGGTATATGAACTAGTTGTCCTAGGCTATTCACCAGCTCTGGTCACTGCCGTCGGGTGCGTGCAAGGGTTTTCATCCTAAAGTAGCTATCTGAGCTAGATGAATTGCAGTACCTATTTCTCTCCTTTGACTATAGCCTAGGAGGGGAGGTCTTGGATATCTGGTTTTTACATGTCCCTTTCCATCTGGTCGTGTGCTTCCGTAAAGTATTGGCTGCAGACACCACAGGGGAAGACTTATTTCATAAAAAGACATTGTTTGTCATTAGACTTTTAAAAGTTTATAGTGCCTGTGTTTCTATCAAGCTCATATTTTAGGGCAAAGTTTCTGCAAAAGTATTGTTCTTGTAAGAAACAGACATTAGTTACACTGAACCTTTATCAGGATGTTGAGGAAATGTCTGGTTTAAGACCCTTTGTCTGCTTTTGAGATTAGAATAAATGCTTATCCCAGTCCTCAGACTGGCAAAGACTTATGGGCATACCTTATATACACTGTGGTGGCTCCACTGAAGCCAATGGGATTATTCACAATGTTTACAGCTTGGCAGTCGCATCTGTTTTTGCAGGAGTGGGGACTTGATTTTTTTTCCTGGTGCTCATAGGTGCTCCTCACCAGATCCAGCCCAAGAACATTTGTAGTGTGATTCTCCACTTCTGTCCCATTCACATCATCGTTCACATTTAATTTAATTAAAAGGCAACAGATGATGCCATGGCAAGTTTTACACTAGGCACAAAGCCAGATTTTTTATTTTATTTTTTTTTAATTGGCAAATCTGTATGTAACTTCATCGAGCAATTCCTCTCTTATCCATAGTAGAGGCATATGCAGCACTTCTCCAGAGTATTACTTGAAAGAAATAATGAATTACATTAAATGAAAATTTGCATTTTCTCTTTTAAAAATGAGGTTTAACATCATAAAATACTGTATTCTCATTCTGATTCAAATAGCTTCTTGTTATTTTTCCAGGAAAAGTGCTCATCAAGGCTTTGTTCTTGCCTGAGTGTTGTATGACTGTAACAAATCACTAAAATGTCCCTGAGATGTCTCACATCACAGAAATTGAAACCCTGAAAAATATATGTGCTTGGCACAGTCTTTCTATACATTGTGAAATTGCTACTATAATTGTAGGATTTAGTATGTCATGGGAAAAGGGCCTTTTCTTTTAGGGCTTCTTTTTCTCCAAAGCTCATATTTAACTTGCAGCACAGAGATAAATGCATCCTTATTTAGTTCAGTATTTAAATGCTTAAATTACATGCTTAAATTTTAAAGATGTACCAGTCCATGAGACTTAAGAATTTGATTAAACCAAATCATTTACTTGAGTGCTTTGCCAGATTAAGATCTCCAGAAGCAAAATACCAGTATGAATATAGGCTGAATTGGTGTCAAGAGTTGTAACTTGGCTAGTAATCCAAACATCGTCAGGGGTTGCTGTCTGGCCCCAAAGGAGACCGGCATGGTGTGTTACTGTCCATACTGTTAAACTCTCCTGTAGTCTAAAAACAGGGTAACTGTAGACAACTTGTCCAGTGGGAATGGTCTCTGGGCCATGGCAGCACGCAGACTGTGCCTAGGAATTACTGGGAAGAGAGCTGGTTTTCTGGACCAAAGCTGTACCAGGGACTTCCCTAGATCTTTAATAGTTTTGAAGACTAAATATCAGCACCTGTGTCATGCCATAACTTGGAATCACCTCTGAATGAAACTGCCTCAGCCTTAAGAGGTTGCACCCCAAGTTCTGTGCTTCAACTGGCTTTATCATGCCCAGGACTTAGATCAGGTTTCACTGTGCTGCTCAGTAGCAGTTTGTTTTTGTACTCTGAGGTAGTCAGGTTCTTGTTCAGGGCTTGGTACTGTTACTGTTTAGGCTTTCACAGCCAGATGAGCCCTCTCTGAAGTTCTCACACAGGTACAATAACTGCAGCTATGTCGGCACCTCGGTCACTCTTTGCTTTTCCACCACACGGTGGAAAGTTGATCTGGCCACAGAACTGAATTTTGCAACTACCTCTTCTGTTTCTGTAGAGGCAAAAAATCACACATCTCACAAATCCTACATATTTAGTATTTGGGTCTAGACGTTGGGACCGAGTGCCTATGTCTAAATAGGTACATACTAACACTTTTGCTGTACTAGATGCTGCAAAATCTCCCTTCACATGGAGATGAAACCAGTGGGGCTTTCTCCAAGAGAAAGTCTGCTTCTGGCAGACAGGATGTTTTCATAGGTCAGGAATTATCCTCGATGTGATAAGCATGAAAACAGTTCAGTCTTTATTGATGAAAGGAGATAAGATCAAAGAATGGCAAGAGAAAGAGAAAAAAAATGGTTTCAGCCAAGATTTGTCTATTCACAGAGACTTTTACTCTCTATTCAATTGACATTCCTATTCAGATTCCCATGTAAAAATTTCTACCCATGACTAAACCTAAAATATTTTATGTCCTATTCTCAAACGGCTTATTAAAAGAAAAGTGATGCTTTTTGTCCTTTACAGAGGAACTCAGTGCAACATCCAACGTACGCCTGGGAAACTGAGAAGCAGTCTTACAGTAGAGGGCTGCCACACTGCCTTACCCTGGGATATATTCCTTCTCCAGAAAAAGCTGTGCTAATCTCTTCATGATTTTAGCACATAATTAGGGTAGACTCTGATGTATGCTCAGGAGGACTATATACCTGAGAATGCTGAAATAGTGGTGTTGCAAGAAATGGGGAGACCATTATCAATCTGTGTTAGAAATACTGCCCAGAGTATCCAGAAGGCTGATGCAGAGCAGTTGAAGTTAAGCAGGACACTGTTGAGGTACCATTAATTTTTCTCTTGTTAAGGCTGTATCAGCATTTCCAGCAGAATACTCGTTTCCAGAGGCTTCTATAATTCAGCCTGGAAAATGTGCTCTGAACAGAAACTTGGCACACAATGTTCCAAGCAGGGGCAATATTTTCTTTTTGAGGGCATGAAGAAATACCCATTAATTTTTGTTTCTGAGACAGAAAAGCCGTGAAAAAGCAGGCATTCCTGTGATAAAAGCCTGCTGAAAAAAAAAGAAATGCTTACAGTAAAAAGAAGTAGAAAGAGTAGAAGTTTAGGAGATAAAAAGTGCAGAAACATAGAAATTTAGGCTTAATTATTTTCTGAGTTTCCTTACGGACATTTTTCTGTCTGAGGAAAATTTTTAGCCGTTTGGGTGCTGTTATAAATTAGCTAGTTCTGTACCAGAGTCTGCACTTTGATGCACCCAAGCATCTTCCATTTATTTCAACAGGGTTACGCTCTCAGAGTTTTCAAAAACCAATAGGAAAATTCTGAAAAGGTTGAGAGCACACACATAAGATTAAAGTACAAAACAAGTTGAGCTGCAAAGGAAAGATAGCCTCAGGGAGTGGGAAAGAGAAACTTTATTTTCTTTAATGAGAAAGCAAGAAGAAAATGAGAATAGTGTTGTGGGCGCATTGGTACATCAGAGAGGAAACAAAGCAAGAACGGAAAGATAAAGGTCAGAACTGCTTCATGCTTACTTGTTTTCAGCAGAATTTTGATTGCCTGTCCAGGCAAGAAGGCCAGATCGCTATGTTTGGCCTGAAAAGCCACAGCCTACATCAACCTTGTGGTTAAGCAATGACTTTTCACACCACTGGGAGTAGGATGGGCACCTAAGTTTTACGTTGGGTCCTTGACTTTTAAGCCATGAAGGAGGCAGAAAACTTGGAGGAAAGAAAGCCTTGACAGTTAAAAAGAAAAGGTTCCAAAAAACTTTCTTCCACCTGACTGATGTGATAGAAGAAGCAGTTGCAATCCTCCAGTTTCAGGCAGGTGAGTTGATGTGTGGGGGTCTGTAGTGAGAAATGGGCATCTCTCAAAGAACACCTCTAAAAAATCTTTTAAATTCTTCTTGGTCAGACGTGTATGCCTGTGAGCTGCTGTGATCAGAAATTCCAGATTTCTCCTTGGGAAATTTTAAATGCCAGCACGTAGCGCCAGGGAGGTACCTCTGCGTAGTGCCAGGAGATTGTGGTGCTGCTGCTCGTATAGAAGGCAGAGAGCAAACAAGAGGGGTGTGCAACTCCTGTGCTTGCAACATGGTATGCACCTTCCATCTCTCACTCACAGCTTCATCAGGTAAGGAAGCAGCTCTGAATCTCCTCCCCAAGGGTGTGTGAAACCCAGGATGGGATCCCTTCCTTGCTGTGCATGGAAAACACTTCATGGAGAGGCCCATGATGAGGTGGGGGAATCTGCACTCACTTGGTCTGTGACATTGCTTTATGCAAGACTATGGTGAAAAGAAGCATTTCAGGTGATGGATGAGCTTCTCTCCATATTCAGTTTTCTTCCCTGTTCAAATGTCTTCTTGATCATGTAAGATGGTATGGAAGAAGAATCGAAGTTTTGACTGTCTGCAATTTGATTACACTACCCTCCACAAAATGTGTTCCACTTGGTTTCCGCTTCACCTTCATCTTCTGAGACAGCCTTAACATCATTTTTTATTTAGAGCCTTGTTGGAGGATACGCTGCCTCTTTGTGGAGTCTCCCTTCTCTCCAGCACTACACCATGTGTCTTGTTCACTAACTGCCTAACTCTGCTTCCCTTCAGTGTTTCCTAGGACATTAAATGAGAGCTTGAGGTACTCAAAAACCTAGCGTTGCAATGAAAAAGAACTTATTAAAGTTTATAATTGCAGAAAAATTAATCAAAGAGACTTAGCATGGTACTTGCATAAAGACAATAAGCCAAGCTCTTGTCATAGTGAAATATGGAATAACTCCATTGAAATAAGTCTTAATTATGCTAGAGTCACTACTCAGCGTGACTTAATTAAGAATAGACCAGTGAGACCCTTTCGGGAAAAAAAGAACACTGATTACACAACTACTTCACTTGATATTTCTTCCTTCCCCTCTGGTTCTTTTCCTTCCCACTGCAGAAAATTTCAAAACTACAGTTGGTTCAAGTGAACTCGAATAGATATTAGCATGTGGCAAGTTACATCCTAAACAGGAATTGTTTGAAATAGAAGGTTGAGAATGGTAACCCTGAAGATAATATCTTTAAATTATACATGCAAGGTGCCATGCATCCATACCTATCTTGGCCATAAAAAGTACGTTGCTTTGTTAGACAATAAATTTATGAAACATCAAGAACTGGACTACAGAGGTGAAGACTTAATTCTAATAAAAAAGACAGAGGAATAGATTAATTAAGGTTAAAATAGTCTGCATGGGAAAGTGTAAAGAAAAAACTACAGAAAGAAAATACACCTTCACTGTAGCCTCCTGAATGCAGCAGCATGCAGCGATGGCTATAGAGTATAGACAGATATATTGTTCAACAAGCATATCAACAGTGTAAGAGGTTCATTTGTCATGATTTCACTTCTTACCAGATAGAAAGCATGCAAAGTCAGATATATCATGGCACTAAATCTGTTGAGTTCCATAGAGTTATCTCAACAATGAATTCAAACCAATATACTTTGAGGGAATGAAACCAAACCAAGTAGGAAAATGCACATAGGGTTCTTTGCAGCTTATGTACACCATATATAAAACCAGACATTAAAGGAATATGTGCAATATCCCAGGGGACTTATTGTAACTGGGAAAAAGTCTATAATGAAGATCCAATATGCAGCATGTATCAGTGTCAAATTGCTTTGCATGGGTTATGTTCTTTCTTCACAGGTACTTATGTAGCTCCACTTGAGCTGAACAGGTGCTGCAGAAAAGGGTAGAATATATTGAAAAGGGCTGAAAGCAAAAAGAGCTAAAAAAGGAGAAGGAGTTAAAAATTATGGTCTCCCCATCCCCAAGTGATTCCAGTGTGAAGAAGAAAATAATATGCATTTTAGCTTGAGATGAAAGTTTTCCTTGGTCCACAGAGACTGACATATCTGCAGGAGTTAATAGCTGTAATGGCCTTTTCTGGTGGATCTGGAAAATGGTTGATAAATAAAGTAATCAAATGACATCTATGGAAGATATAATTTCTTTTCTGCTCCACTGTTGCATTGCCATAGAAATAAAAAACTTCTAGTCCCAGAGTGTAGTCTGTATATCTTGTGTCTGGTACATACAGGTGCTACTGTGCATGCATGATATTGAGAGAGAAGCTGGTTTCACATCTCATCAAGCTCTAGCTCATTTGTGTGAGCCTACCTTCAATATTGACATACTCTGATCTCTTAGTTCACTGTGCTCTGCTAGGGCAATTCCAGTGGCAATTTTTAAACGATCTGTTCTGCATAAAAGCCTCTTAAGCCAAAAATAAAATTTGAGCTGAGTTGCTCCTGGGATTTATCCCTAAAATAGATGTTTAGGAGGCAAATTTCTAAGGTTTTCTTCTTTTCTCTTTCACTTGATACTTGGTCATTTTAACTGGGGTTAATCTCACCAAACCTGGATGAGTCTGCATTGCTGATGCCTGTGTCTGAGCTAAGCACACTGAGCTTCCTTTATCACCAATGGACAGAAATATGCATTTTTTAAGGTGTGATTCATTTACTTCTAATGCACAGCTGTAAAATGGGTCAGGAATGTTTGTCCCTCTCCTGTGGCCATAAAGGGAGCTCAGATATAAATATCTACATTGTCAACATCCAAAGTTAGATGAGATGAATCTGGCTTTGATGGCTTCAGAAAATGTTACTTTCTTCAATACAATACATGACAAAGATCCCTGGGATACATCTGGGCAGTAGAAGAGAAGACCAGCAACTTCCCCTGTGACGTGCAGAGCAGGTGTAAAAATGGACACCTCCAGAAGTGATACCCAAGGGTCACAGTTGTGCTGCAACAATCCCAGTTTTGTATAGACAGTGGAGGAAATGTAAGAAGAAGTATGGAAAGCTTGACATTCATAACCAGCTGTTCTAAAAAGGATGGATATTTCACAATGTCTTCACGATGCAAATCAAGGTCCCAACTAGAGATGCATCTGAGCCATAACCCAACATTCAAACATCCCCTGCTCCTAAATCTTACTAAACTCTTCCTCTCAGTTTTGCAGCTGGCCTTTGAATATTTTGGATCAAACCAGTAACCTAGCTACACCTGAAGTTTAGATCTGGATTCAAACTTCGGAAGCTTTACCTATCTAGAAGGCTTATCTTCCTCTAAAACCTGTTACATGCAAAGGGTCCCTTGAACAGTCAAGATCTTTGACCACTCCTAAAACACAGAGGTCATTTTTGGCAAATCGCAATGGCAAGGTACAGAAAGTATAGAGAAGAGGCAAAACTGCATTCCTTGGGAACAGAAGCAGCTAATGAATATTAAACTGGCATTCAAATGGCTTTTTGTGCTGCAGGTGAATTTTCTCTGGCTCTGCCTAACCATGAAACCTTAGGAAGAGGTGAGACATGTCACATAATGAAGAATCAACTTCTTGCAGAGTTGTAGTAAAACATATGTACACACCCTCGTCAGCAAACTCTGCAGGTTTGAGACTGAGTTAATCAGCCACAAATAGACACGTATACATATTTTGGAAGGCAAACAGCTTCCAGACATCTTTTAAAGTACCCACAAGTAATACAAAGTAGACATAAACACTCCATATAGCGATAACTTTACATAGTGTCCTCATGGATACTATATATTCAGGAAGACATTGCTCATGTAGGTGATGCTATACCATATTCCAGAGAGTAGAAAGCAAGCCCTTTTAAAATACTGAAAGGGGAGATGGACATGGCAAGGTCCAGAGCAGGACTGGGCCAAGAGCAAACTGAAGTGGTTGGATCTGTTTTCATCCCTTCTCTTGGGCTACTAAGCTGTATAGTTTACAAAGCAGATAAAGTCATTCATAGTTCTTTACAGTACGATTTCTAGTGTCATGTAATAACTGAGGATTTACTGTACTCTTCTGTGAAATTTTAACTGCCATAACAAAGCTTTATGTTGCAGACCGTCAACACTCAGCTATTTAGGAGTAAGAATAATAAAGACATTTTGCCCTCCCCTCCCCTTCCCACAGGGGACTGATCTGTCTTTTTTACAACTAGGGGGTGATTCAGCCCTGTGCAAACCTTAACAAGGTCTTTTTTGTGTGTGTTTGGCAAGTATTTGACTGACATTTTGCTTAAAGAAGGGGAAAATCCCATTTCCTGCAGCGTATTGCAGGGACCAGCAAACATATCCCTTCGTCCATTGGACCAAATACATAATGATAATACTGTGTGGGTGCTCCAGAGCTGACTCAGCTGTTACACGATCACATTATGCCTGTGATATGCAATCCATCATTACACTTAAAGCACCTGCTTGATTAATATTCAGCATTTAATGTCAACACCGAGAAATTAGAATTCAAAAGTGTTACACTGCAGGAACTGCAAATACTGCTGCAGTGGTAATGGCCTGGGTTAGTTTCATGAGATCTGTTAGTTCAAGGGGAATTTCACAATTCAGAAATACCACAATGTATGTATGGTATTAACTACCAGCTGTGACCTCTTGGGATAAAGGTCATGTGTCATATTTAACGGAACTGAAAGTTAAATTTCAAAATGGCTATGATTATTTCTTCTCCGATATAAACAGTACCTCTATCCTTTAGCAGTATTGCTTTGCCATCCATATTCACAATAACACTCGCATTGTAGTGTTACAGATACATATGGTATACTAGTATTGGGAAGTACTTTGGCTTAGGTTGTTTTAAATGTCTACTTCCCACGTGCATAGGTTTCATCATAACCAACTTGCTCAAGAACATAAGAAAAAATGCCATGGCATTGTTTTATCTCTCTAGGTCTTGTTCCCTTTTCTCATTTGAAATGCTGTTGTTTTTTTCTTTTCCATGGACAATTTTATCAAACAAATCTGCCTTTTTACCTACTGTTTACTTAAAGGTAACTCTTTTTTTCACCTTTGGTTCAGTCCTACATACGGCAGATCAAGCAATTCCCATTAGAGCTACAGTTTGGGATTCACGAATGCTTAACGGTCAACGGACTCTTCCCTGGTGGAGAATGAGAATTCAAAGGAAACATCTGAGATTATTTTTACTTTCATTATTTTTGTTAAAAAAAGTTTGCACCTTGATGTGTCATGAATACCCCTTCTTGATCTTCCTTTGCCTTGTCAGACCTGGCCAGCACAAGCAGCTGAGATCTTTGCTCTATTTTCCCTGCATCTCTGTGCAACACTTTTTTAAAAAGAGAAAATGCTATTATTTTTTCTAAGCCTTTCAGACTGCTGTAACATGATCAGGATTCTCCTGAATCTCTATGCATTCGATCTCTTCTCGTTCCTTCCTTTTGGCCCGTTTCTTTTTCTTGTGGTGCTTTTTGGAAGGTGGGAAAAAGGTTAGAAAGACGGGCAAAATAACAAAACAGTGCAGAAGTGTGCAACTGCCAGCAAGCAGCAAGCATTTGAACAGTGTGAAGGTCAAGTTTGAAGGCACAAAGAGAAGGGGGACCAACCCAATAAGAAAAGAAGAAACGTTCTGCAAAATGGCTGTCCCATGCTCTTGGAGGGAGTTCTTTATACACTGAGTTCGGGTGTGCTCAGTAGCTAGTACAAATGTATAAAGCAGGGGTGCACAGTGATCTATGGCAAAATTCAAAGTGTAGATAAGGCACAGTATAGAAATGCAATCCATGTCTACATTCCACAAGGTCATCAAGCCAAGGACACCCAGCTCTATCGAGGTGACACTGAGAATCAACCAGAAATTTCCCAGAGGATGGATAACCAGGAAAAAGGTCAGTATTAACACCAGAAGGATGCCAAAACCAGAAATCAGGACAGGCATAGTTACTGACAAACCATAGTGGTCCATGAAAACAAAGGTAGGATTGAACACAATGAACTTGATGCTCTGTATAAGAGAGAGTGGCCTCAGCTTCTCCAACAATTCTACTGCCTCCCTCTGTGTGTTTTCACTAGTCCTGGCCACCAGGTACAAACGAGAAGCAATTATGTTGTTCTCATCTCCAGCTTTGGAGAAAATGATGTCATTTTTGAAGTGCTGGAATTCTGGCTTTTTTAAAAAGGAGCTCTGGAGGATGCTGATAAAGTCACTTTTGTTGGTTGCACTGATGTTACCCACTCGAAGGTACTGGTAATACTGTTCAATCCAGGACACTGTATTGAACCCCTGGCTTAGTGTTTTTAGGTCTTCTTGCACAGTGCCATTCCAGTACTCCAGGGGTTCGTAAATGTAGAAACCTATCACTGGGCTGTAGTTGCTGAAATACTTTTGCTGTATGAGGGCATAGGATACACTCGGAGACTCACTGGCAAGAAGGTTGATAATGTTGGCTCCATCATTAATCTGTAAGCACCCCATAAAGGAGAAAGAGGCATAGATGAGATACAGTATCACCACAAATGGCTTGACATAGATGTTGGTAATCCACTCATTGTAATGCTCTCGGAGAAAATGCTGGATAAAGTGATGCTGGTAGGGGTTGGTCTCATGATGAGAAGTGTGCTGATGGCCATCATTCATCATGGTCTGGAACCACACAGGTTTCCGGTCCAGGTATTCTGCTGAAGGAATTTTACAGCAGAAGATGCTGTGATAACGGTTCTGCTCCAACTGGCCAGCAAAGACCAGGCAGGAGCCAAAGAAGGAGAAAATATAGAAGTAGTTCAACAGAATGGAGACACACATGTTCTGGCAAAAGACTTTTACAGCTTCAATGTTGGTGAAAGGGCTTGCACCCATGCCAAAGGCTATGAAATACAAGGAGCTTGTCATTGTATAGGAGACCATGACATCTGAGTAGGCATCTGCTACTCTGTCCTTGAATGGCAGATTCTCTCTGGTTCGACGCCATCCTGAAAGAAGTTCAAACACTCCTTTGGTTCCATGACCTGAAATGAGAAAACAAAGTATATACATGTCCACATATAAAGGGGGTCCCATCATTCTCCAGGTTTTTCATCCTCCAGCAGGCAAAAAATTTTGTCAGCTAAGCTTCATTATGATTTTCTCACCAGTTAAACAAGTGGAAACTTGTGAAGTGTCTGTTGAAAACTAGATACCAGGATTAATATGCCGGTGCTTAAATTAACAACCTGATATTCTGAGACTTTCCATGCTCAGGAATGAAATTATGAGATACCTTTTAAAAGACAATTACTGATTTTTAAGGGACGTTGAATTAGTTTACACATAGGTTGCCTATATAAGACAAAGGAGAACATTAAGTTTAGTTTAAGTCTGGGTTTCATTCTTGAAATTCCTTCTGGCATCCTACTACGTCTTTCAAGGTTTAAGGGATTCAGTTTCAAACACTTAAAAATGCAAATAACACCATTTTCTTCCAGAAAATATAAATTAAAGGCATTATTTGAGGAATGAGGAGGTGTGACCAAGAAAGAGATACCTTGGTTCTTCATGCTGGACAAAGGAAAAAATATACTGCCATTAAGTACAAATGACCAGAATAATTTGTATGATGGGTCTCTACTTACTGAGTGAAATTGGAACTTCTCAGTGATAGTACACAAGTTTCCACACTATACAAAAGTTGACATGCTGGTGGTAATGATGGAGAGTACAGAGGCTAAATCATTGGTCCACATTAATTGTCTAGAAAATGTATGCATTCTATTCATGATTATGTTTCCCTCTGTCTCTCTTTCTCTCAGCTGTCCAGAGCTCCTCCTGGGGAGAAGGAATTCCCTTAAGTCACATGAGAGGACACTCAGAAAAGAGCCAGATGCGATCGGTGCTCCATTGCAGATTCTTACTTTGTATTCCATCCTGAGAAGTATTTTAGGGGTATGTTTTTTAATAAATTAGAGCTTAATGTGGACTTACTTTCATTTTACTCACCACAGACACAATCCAGGAAGTTTACAGCTATTAAACTTTAGGACAGAACGTAAAGTTGAAGCTAAGCTTAATGGAAAAGGTGTAACTAGTAAAACTTATTCTTTATGCATACATATTCATATAATTTATATGTTGAATATATATGTATACACACACATTCATTTATTTCCCATTAGACAATTTCAATTTCGGGGAAAATATAAAAACTAATGTTAAAAAAACACAGCCAAAAATGTTTGGCTTTCAAATAAAAATTTTGGTCAAAAATTTAACCCACATATTTGGGTTTGGATGAGAAAGTGGAAGGTTCTCTGCACTTTGGATCAAGCCCTAGGAAAATTCTGGACAATGTAAGGAAACACACTACTGAGCAGAGAAAGAAGTAGAAGCAGATTGCGGATGCTCTTCCCTCAGTTTATGTGCTTTCACTCCCTGCAGTAGAAGAATTGCATGCAGCAAAGCATGCACAAGGGTAATTTTCTTGTAACACAACCAGAAATATGACAACAGGAGATTTTCAAATAATGAAGTGTGTAATAGTGAACAAAAAGTCTGTTGAGATTGTCTTTTGATTTAAATTGTTTGGATTCATACAGCTGCTTACATTGCCCAAAGCAGACTCCTGACAGCCATTTTAGATGGGGAAAATACAGCATAAACTGTCAGGTTCTGCGAATGTTACCTGTTTTACTGCAAATCAGTGTCCCCAGTGAAAGATAAACATACAGTATTACAGAAGTCTTGCAGTTAGCAAAAAGCCTGTGTGCAAACACTGCTCTTTTATGAATCACCATTTTGGTTCAGGAGGGACATTGAATTCCCTGGTAGGTTTAGGGTAAGCCTGTTCAAATTCCCAAGACACAGCTGTCTTGCACACTGTCACTTTTGGACCATCAAGCAGAAAGAATCGGTTCCTTGGGCTGAGTAAAGCTGCAGAATCCAATGACTTGGCTGCAATATTATGTTACGCTTAAAGCAAGTATGGAAGTACCCTGCAGGGTGTGGACCAGGCTGGCTGGTCACCACTTCCATGTGTCCTGGTCTGGTTTAATCTAATGGTAAAGTAGCTGTGTTTCATTCTCTTTTGGGGATGGTAGAGCACAACTATCTTCCTCAGATTTCTGTGCTTACCTCCTCCTCATCTACCAGTTGATTCTGGATGGTTCTTTTCCAGATATTTCCAACAAAGGTCCTTCTAATATATGATTTTACCACTTAAAAGTTGTTCATATCCCATAAAGCCATAACACATCTCTTTCCAAATCAGCTCCTGACCTCATTCTTGCTCCTTCCCTTCCAGGTTTAGGCACTCCTCCTCTTCCTCTCTCTCTCTTTTGTTTTCTTCTTTTATGAGGAAGGCTGAGGGGACGAGTAGTAGAACAGGACTTCTGCTCCTATTGCTTGTGTCGTTCCTGCCATCTCCTGTCCCATCAAGACTCTTCCACTGAGGACAGAGTGATCATGCTGAGCAGAGATGCTGTTTTCTATCTCAGTTTCCTCTCTTCCCCTCAAACGTCCCACTGTGATCTGAGACAAAGGAAATCCTTGGTCTACAGCCCTCACTTTGGGAACACTCATCTAGAGTCTAGCTGAGACTTTGAGAACATCTTTCTTCTCTAATGTCTCTCCTCTGCCTTTAACAATGTGACAGTAGCCACATGGGGTCGAATCAAGGATTGCTCTGCCTTACCTAGTTGACCTGCCAAAGTGCAGGGATAGATTTTCAAGAAAAGGATGTTGGAAACAGGAGTAATTCTTTTCCATTTCAGCTTCTGAGATTTTTGCACTCAGCCAAAAGGCCTTCCAAAACCAGAGGCTGCACTGGGAACATCATGTTTACAGGCATTGAGGGACCTTTACTCATCTGCACTCACACTTTCAGACACCACAGCCTCCTGCTACCAGGAGCTTTATAACTTCAGTACTTGCTGAATGAAGGAAGGTCTTGCTTTTGTTTGTTTCAGACTCTCACCAGTATAAATTTATGGCTGAACTAAGCAAAATATAAACCCATTGGGCCACAGGCAGCATCTCTAATAAAATCTGTTCTGTGCATGTGTCCTTTGTTCCTGGGATCTCCCATTTGAATAGTCCCAGCATCCCTCACCCTTCTGACACTGTCTCCCACATCATCCTCACTGGCAAGCTTAGGAAGTGTGGGTTAGATGAATGGACAGTGAGGTGGATTGAACAGTGGCTGACAGAGCTCAGAGGGTTGTGGTTAGTGGTGCAGAGTGTAGTTGGAGGTCAGTAACAAGTGGTGTCCCTCAAGGGTCAGTACTGGGTCCAGTCCTGTTCAATATATTCATCGATGATCTGGATGAAGGGATAGAGTGTACCATCAGCAAGTTTGCTGATGACACTAAACTGGGAGGAGTGGCTGATACGCCAGAAGGCTGTGCCTCCATACAGCGTGACTTGGACAGGCTGGAGAGTTGGGCAGAGAGGAACCTAATGAAATTCAACAAAGGCAAGTGTAGGGTCTTGCATCTGGGGAGGAATAACCTCAGGCATCAGTACAGGTTAGGGGCTGATCTCCTGGAGAGCAGCTCTGTGGAAAGGGACCTGGGAGTCCTGGTGGACAACAGGATGACNGATTAGGGGACTGGAGCATCTTTCTTACGAGGAAAGACAGAGGCACTTGGGTCTTTTCAGTCTAGAGGAAAGAAGACTGAGGGGGGATCTTATCTGATAAATACTTAAAGGGAGAGTACCAGGGAGATGGGAACAGTCTTTTTTTCAGTGATGCCCAGTGACAGAACAAGAGGTAACGGCCACAAATTTGAACGTAGGAAGTTCCATCTCAACATGAGGAGGAACTTCTTTCCTTTGAGGCTGGCAGAGCACCGGCACAGGCTGCCCAGAGAGGTGGTGGAGTCTCCAACTCTGGAGACATTCCAAACCCGCCTGGATGCCGTCCTGTGCAACCTGCTGTAGGTGACCCTGCTCTGGCAGAGGGGTTGGACTGGATGATCTCCAGAGGTCCTTTCCAACCCTGGCCATTCTGTGATTCTGTGACACCTCTCCTTGACCACATGTCCACAGCTAGGCGTGTGCTCCCTTGCTGGCTGTCCAAGATGCATGTGCTAATTTGCTATCTGGATGTTACCAATAAAACAAAATAGCTGAGTTCTGCCTTCCACTGCTTGAGAGGAGGTACTAGTCTGGGATTTTTTGCAACTTTCTAGGCATCAATTTTCACAAAGCTTCTAGGACTGTAGTAGTCTCTGAGATCTCTAGCCCTCATCTAGGTGTGATTGAAATGGGCCCATTATTTGCAGGCTGCTCTTATACGTGCAAATATACAGAGGGAATAACTGTGGGAGGTTCTTGTTAGGAATCATGGCTAGAACTGATTGACAAAACCAAAAAATAAAAGATTTTGAAAATGTTTAAACAGTTAGCGTGGATCTTGGTAATGTTTTTAAGTTGGAAATTTGTCAAAATAAGTCCTTTTGCAAAAACAGTTTAAGTTATGATGCATTGGCACTTTCCAAAAAAGCCTTAGGTGAAACAATGTTCTACCAGCTCTACTGACAATTTACAGTAATATTGACTTTTCTCTGCTTATTCCAAAATCTCGCTTATCTGCCCACCTGCAAGGTTATGTTCACAGCCGCATCTTTACCGTGTTTTTATTGTTATTAATTTATAAATTTTAGCGTATCACATCCTCAGTGATGAGTACCTGGGTGTATTTAATCTTAAAGTAATGACTAATAGAAAAGGTTTTTATTGTGAAACCGATAATGTATGCAAAGACTACACAAAAGTGTACATTAATGTGTATGCACTAACTTGTGTTAATTTGAAAATTAAAATACTGTAATTAAACTCTAGATTATTTTTCTAATAGAACTAGTAGCAACTTAAGGAAATAAAATATTGATATTTGAGCATCTTTGAGGATGAAATTTTCTTTTGATTATTATTACACCAATGTAACATTTCCACTTATCCCCCTTTTACAGATAACCTCAGCTCTATCACATAAATACAGGAATCAGGGAATACAGTGCAGTTAATTCCCTTGCTGCCATGAGAAGAAATCTTTGCCTGACTGGTTTTCCCACGTCATTACTCTGATACAAAGTTTTCCAGTCAGCCTCTGTTGTTCTCCCCAGATAAATACGTCTATTCCCTTTTCCCACCAAGGATACAAATCCATTTTTTTCTGAATTGGACAGAAACCAATATTTTCCTGACACTTCTGATGATTCAGACACCACAGTCACTCTGTAAAATTCTATTCCTTCAGCATCATCGCTAATGTCACTGACAACACTGACAGTGGAGGTAAGTTCACTGAGCAGTTCTAGGAAGGTTCACAGGGTCTTTGGCTCTGGGTCAAAACTGCCAAGTTTCTCTAGTGCTAACATGACATGACCAAAGTACAGCAATTTTTTATTTGCCAGACAAGCAACGGCTTATGACTACTTAAGAAGAAAGGAGACAACAGAAATTTTAAGTCCTTTACTTGTGACTTTAGGAAAGCAAATAAGGGAAGCTAAAGAGAAGGTGGAAATATGTAATCCTTTTTCTGCCTCAAATTTCAAAACAAAATGTTAATTATGAGCAGATATTTAAAATGAGTTTGAAGAGGATAGGAATAGAAACAAGAAGAATAAAATAGCTGATTAAAGACCACTTGATTCAGTTAAATTTGTACAAACTGGAAGAGCCTGGAGAAATGAATAAATTACAAGCTAAGCCAAAGCAATCTCTGAACTATTAGCAGTCACCTTAGAGAATGAATGCAGATGGGGTGGTCCAAGAAGAACGGAGAGAACAAACCTAATATCTCTCTTCAAAAAGGGGAAAGAAGACGACCTGCAGAACTTAATGTCCATCAACTTAGTTCCTATCTAAAAAGATAATAGAATAAGCAATTACAAACCAATTTATCATCACTGAGTGGATAGGAAGGTGATCAGAAAAAGCTGATATGGGTTTATCAAAACCCTATAGTCTCAAGTCAGCCTAATTTCTTGCTTTGAGAAGTAACTAGCCTAATGGAAAGAAGGAGAAGAAGACAGGCTATTTGTCTCAGTAATGCTTTTAATATCTTTCTACTAGACTTAGCAAGTTTTTTAATACTATTGTACTTATTATTCTGACAAGCAATTTGAAAGAATACCACCTAGAGGAAAGCATGGGAAGTATGTATTCAGCGGACTGAAAGTGTACACATATAGAGTTGTTTCCAATGATCTATTAATTTTCACAGTGGACATTGTAAGCGAGACTGCATCAAAGGCCCATCTTGATCCTGGTTCTTTTGTATATTTTCCGTTAATGATATTGACACATATGGAATTTGTGTGTAAGGCTAAACTGCAAAGGAGTTCAAACCCTCAAGACTTTAAACTTGGAGTAGTGGTCAGAAATCAATAAGATGAAATTTAATGAAGGTAAATGAAAGGCACTTTGTGTTAGGAAGTCAAATGAAAGATATGCATAGTAAGGAATAACAGGCGAAGAAGTGAGACAGAAGATTGTCTAGAGGATATGGCGAACTTCAAAGGGAATAAGTAAAAAATATTTTGGTAAACCACATAAAAAGTTGAATTAAGAGTAATAGCATGAAAATTTGGAGGCAATAATTTTGCTTATTCTAGTATGATGGAGGCATAACCTGGAGCACTGTTTGAAATGGGTAAGATATTTTCATAGAATCATAGAACGGTTTGGGTTGGAAGGGGGCCTTAAAGATCACCGAGTTCCAGCCCCCCTGCTGTGTGCAGGAGCGTTTAAAAAAGAAAAACTGGAAAATGCCTTGGGGAATAGAACCAGCAAACAGTAGCCTGTTCATGAAATATGAAAACCACAAAGAAATGCTGAATAAATTTGCTTTTTTCCCTCTATAGACTGGAATGTCAATGGGGACTCAATAACATTCAACATGAAAAAAGATATTATAAATAGGACAGCAATCAATTCTTTCTCATTTCTACCAGCAGTAGGACAAGGAATCATTGGTTTCATTTACAGAAAAGAAACATTTAGGTTAGATATCAGAAAAAGCAAAGCTTTCTTCCTCTAAGGCTCATTAAACACTGGAACACAGTATTTGAGGAGGTCATAAAGTTTTCTTCAATGCAAGTCTAAAGGTTAGATTAATAAATGTTAATGGAGGTGCAAGGTACATCCTGTCTTGGCACAGTAAGGCGGATTCTATACAGATTCCTGAGGTCTCTTACATTTATACCATCATACCTAAATTTGACTTAAGATGCTTAGGATTACTTAAGCACAAAAACCAGTCTGCCTTCTGCGTTGTCTTAGCCAAAGCATGCCTGTTCAGCATTTATCTGTCGCTTCTGTCACAACCTGTCAACTTCTTGGGATAGGAATTTGATCTGCGTTTAGCACTCAACATCCACTGAGACCTCAATCAGAAATCCCTAGGCACCACTGGAAGGAGGGCTGGGTACTGCCAGCTTTGGTAAGCTTTATAGGAAGGAAGACCTGCAAGACTCTCTACTTTTTGGGGTCAAGACATAAAGAAAATGGTTTGCTGCTATAGGTGATGGCAGTCAGTGTGGTAATATCCTTGTTGTCTATGCTATATTTCAAACCAAAACTGCAATGGATACTCTAATGGGGCTTTTAATCACAGCAAAATGAATCACAGGGCTTTTGATAATAGGGGAAAAAAAGCCTTAGAAGTAAGTGCCACAACACAGCTTTACTCAACATTACCGCACTAAGAAACCCAAGTATATTCAGTTTTCTTTAACAGCCACACCTCTAATCTTGCCACATATATACAGGATGCAATGACATTTTTCTTTGCCACCATAGTGATGGACAGTAAATATATTTTTACATTAAAAATTATTTGCTGTGAGTCTACAGAAAATGACCTTTCCATTAGTTTATCTAGAAAAATAACCTATAACACCTTGAGTGGGGAATCACAGCTCTTTTTCCCTGGGAACAGACAAACAGGACACATGGAGATTTTCTTTCTTCCTTGGCACTACAGAGACCAGTTCATCTCCTGGAAAAACTGGGCTTGTTTTATCTAATCGATGCCCCATCATAGCAAGGGCTGTGGTCATTAGTAGCACATTGACATGACCTATTCTTTGCCTAATTAAATATTTTAAGTTTATTTGGGTGAAGTGTAACAGCCTGTGGTATTCAGGAGGTGAGGTTATGATCTAGTATTCTCTTCTGGTCTTAAAATTTATGAAACTATGAACCTATCCAGCTCTATTGATTTGAAACTATACCCCATTTTAGATAGTTTAGGCTCACGCAATCACTTTTTTACAGAGGACGAACTTTGCATCTCAACACAGTAAAGTGTAGGATGTATTTGTTTTTCTGCTTAATCACTATTATTAGTATCCCCACTTACATTAAAAAAAAAAAAGCACAGAGATTAAGAGAATTGATCACAGTCACCAAGGATCGTCCACATTTCAGAAGCAAAGAAGTGATAGAAACAATGATTAAACTACTTCTTTTTGAAGAGTCAGTAAATCCTTCGGGTCCTTGATGCAGAAGGCAAAGAAAATTTGAAGCTTGGTGATACCTTAGGTAGCATTAGGATATACAAGGAAATGTGTATCTTAATCTAGATACTCTTCCATAAAGGTAAATCTCAGGAAAATGCACCCAGGCAAGAAGAGAACCTCAACCACAAGGCTGAGTAAACAACTTCCCAGCTTGATTAAGGGTAAGGAGAAGAGAGAGTATTATTTTTTTTAAACTAATCTTAAATATAGGTGGGAAAAGAGTGGTTTTAATTTTATATCTCTCTATGTACATCTAAAATGATTGTAACAATGCTTCACACAGTTGGATTGTTGACTGTATCTCCTTTGTTTGGTTTTCCCTTAGCTATTATGCTGTTTTAGTGGTAACTAGGGTAACTATGGGGAGCTGATGAGACAGATGAGGGACTAAATGACTCTCACAGTGGTTAGTGGTTTACTCTTTCTCCTGAACCTCAGTACAAGAAGTGAAATAGGACCTCATCCTACCAGTAAGATGTCTGGGATGGTTCAGGCTGTAGGGACGGAGGGTCTGTGGAAGCAATGCACCACTGAGAAACATCGTCCAAAGGGAGGAGTTTCCTTGAGTCATAGGGATTATCATCGGGATTATCAGTGATATTATAATATTTATACCTTCTGAATGTCACTGAGCTTACAACAACAAATATATAAAGTTCAGCCAAGATCTGCTGATGAAGCTCCTGCAGAAATTTCCTTTTAACTAAATATATGATTCTTTACCTCATTTGAGACATGACATTCTGTGATATCAAAAAAGCATCTAAACAGAAAAATTAAATCATTTCTACACACATTCTCCTTGTGGTGCCATGGCATACACATTTTTTTCTCTAACCAGATTTATGCAGACATGCTAACAGAGGGCTTTACACCCTGCCGTGCCTTTCCATCTTGAAAAGTATGGAGGGTAGAATTGTTCTTTTAAGTAGCAGATACCTATCATAATAAATTGGCTGGTTTACAGAGCTGGGTTTTATAGCAGGAGTGTTTAACCAGGTGCAATGAAACCTCAGCCAGTTGAATCATGCGTCTTTAGCGACAAGTACCTCAGGGAAATCTCCAGTGCTACATAAGGGATTTTGATATTGCTAGATTTTAACACTTTTGACAAACACAGCAAATGCACTGGAAGCTATCACAAATATCATGAATGAGGTCAGTTATACCTAATAGATATTTATATTTCTTTTAAAATATTTCTGCCAGCCTATGGCTGCTTTGCAGGCCTGAACGTATTAGTGCCTTCCAGTTCCCAAGTTTTGGTGTATCCCCATTACAACGTGAACCCAATTAAAAAAGTAACAGTGTATGATGGGGCACTTCTATTAAACACACAGACTCTTCTATTAAACACACAGATGCTTTCATGTGTGCTCCAAGTGATTACATTTATTTCTGTACGCATGAGCACTTCTGAAAGCCTGTTAAATAATTCTGGGAATTGTTGATGAGACCAAAACATAAAAGAGTTAGTCTCCTCATGGGCATCTCAGTGGAGTCTGGCAGATAGCAATTCCATAAGCGTTTGAGACTGAAAAGCAATGAGAAGAGAGGCAAACATTTGATTCTGTCTGGTGTTTGCTGTATAATGGCATTACAGAGGAGCTCAATATCAGCCTAACACTGCTCCCATAAAACATTGCCAACTTCTCAACCACAGCCATACCTGTGGTAGCTGATCTCCCTGCAGTGACTACAGCAGGAGATGTTGACTGTGCACCTGTGTGCACGACTCTCCCAAGGAAATGCCTCTCTTTTTTCACCTGTTAGAAAGGAAGCTGAGACTTTTAGCCTAGGAACCTGACTTTTAGACTGCTAAAATTACATGAGAATAATAATATCTTCTGTCTCCATCTTGTTTTCTTAAATCTTTCCATTGCAGAAGAAAGTCCTGTAGAAACATACACCTGTAGAAGAAGAAAATTCTGTAAAGCTATAGCAGTCATAGAGGAGAGCCTCTGTTAATTTGCCTCCCAAGATCCTAAGGGACATCATCCTGTAAATTACGTTAACACCAGTCTGTTGGAAGCATAGATGAAAAGCGATGGTTTACTTGCTCTTTTGGTCTTCTTTCTTTTACGTAGCTCCTCAGCTAATCAGCTCCACAGTCCTTGACAGCCTGCTCACTCTACCCTTTCCCATCCACCTCAAAATAAATGTTGTCCCAGACAACATAAAGAAGTGCAGACATGAACAATCAACTATGGGAACTGGGCTAAATCGCATGGTGATCATTTACTTACATGTCACATGCCTTTGGCACATCCTCAGTCTTTCATCATTTTCTGTTTCTCATTTTGCAGACTCTCCAAGGCAAAAACTGTTATCCCTGTTTGCACAGAGACCAGCATAAGGGGACCTTGATCTTGATTTGAATTAAGAATAATTAATGCTAACATAAATTTGGAATCTCTGATTTTGAATCTTATCCAGTTTTTCATCTTTCATATTGACAAGGCCTTTCCAGAGCTTCACCATAAGCATCCCTGGGTGGAAGCCCAGCATTGAGCGCTGGAGATGCGCCAAAGACCTGCTAGTCCAGACACAAACATGTTTCTAACTGAACCGTACTGACACCACTTTGTATTCAAGGTTTGTTTGCTACAGTTCATTTTAAGGTCAAATTTTACAATTTTGCATGCCTAGAAGCTCCTTTTCTTGTTAGAAGGAACTGAAATATTACATAGCAACCCCCACCCACCCCATGCATTGAAACAGAGCTGAACACGGAGAACATTTCAATGGATGTGATTAGTCATGAGGCTGCACACCTCATTATGTGAGATTTACGTTTGAGCTAATATATACTGCTTGCAAATTGTATATAAAGTTGGAATCCTGCTTAGTTTTCTGCTGTGCTTAGCAATGAATTAACATGCTTTTCACTGTTTCACATCTAAGCCTTTTAATGAACATTGTAAACAAGGACTGCACATATGGAAATTGTTATTCATTGATAGGAGTTTAAGTGACATATGAAAGACAAGGGAATGAATTTAGATCAAGCTATTAATGAATTTATTATATATTCATTTATGCTAAAAGCATAGGATGGATTTGTGACACTGATCAGAACACTTTGTTTATCACCTGGATTTGATAATCCAGTGACATCTGCAAGAAAATCAGATGAATAAGGTACTAGTGAACCTCAAGAAGGGAAAATGCTTTGATCAGGTGTGGATTCTGGCTTCCAGAAAAAATAATCTATACTTGAATTATTATAGAAACAATGAGTTCGGTCATTTGTTACTTTCTAGCAGAGAGAGCGGAATTGTATATTCTTCAAAGAAAAGCAACAAAACTGTTAAACAGTTGGAGAAGAAAATTAAAGGTGTGAAAGAAACTGTGCCTGAAAAATGACCAGTACGTTTGTAGTTTGAGCAAATGAAGAGAACACACAGGTGTTTGAAGAGAGTAGCACAAGTTTCTGGAGCTACCCATGAGGGAAGTATGTAATGTTTTCAGTGGTAGGACCCAGCTATGAAAGGGGAAAACTCTTACCTTTCAGTGGCAAGACGTGTTTGTCTGCACAATCTGAATCATAGAATCATAAAATCGTTAAGGTTGGAAGGGACCTTTAAGATCATCGAGTC